>JAWWQZ010000113.1:2030000-2492065 GCA_033815515.1 Cryptocheilus praepositus | reverse complement strand
GTAAGAATCACTTAATTTAAAAAAGAATAAAAACGAAGAAAATTAATACTTATATACTCATTTTTTTTAATCTTTCATAAACCTATATAATAATCTACGTATAATGGAATTTTTTGAGTGAAAATTAAAAAATCATGCATTTAAGGGTTAAAATTGACAACATTGTTTAATGTGACGCATACGGTGTTTCACGAATTATAATCGAACCAAGTATTAACATTTTTCAAATTTTCCGTCATGGCGCATATGGTGCGTTATAAATTTTGATCGAAGCGAATATTAAAATTGACAGCATTTTTTAGCGTGACGCATACGGTGCGTCATCAAATTTAATGGAGTCAAATATCAACATTTTTTAAATTCTTCGATATGACGCATGCGGTGCGTCATCAATTTTAATACTGTCAAATTGAAACATTTCTCAAATTTTTCGACATGACGCATACGGTGCGTCAATTTTGATGGAGTGGAAAATTAAGATTCTAAATTTTTCGTCATGACGCATACGGTGCGTCATGGTGCAACATTTTTTTAAATTTTTTCTGTTACATGAGGAAATGTATTATTTCCCATGACGCATACGGTGCGTCATGAAGTAACATTCATCATTGCGTATAAGAGACTTCACTAATGTGAGAAAATTCGTTATAATAACGAGAAAAAATTAACATGACGCATACGGTGCGTCATGATGCAAAATTTATTTTTTTGTTACATGAGAAAATGTATTGCTTCACATGACGCATACGGTGCGTCATGTCACAAAATTCATCATTGCATATGAGAGAATTTATTAAAATATATGAGAAAACTCATTATTGCATATGAGAAAATTGAACACAACCAAAAATAAACATGACGCATACGGTGCGTCAGGAAGCAAAATTTCTCATTGCATATAAGAAAATTTACTAATTTACGCACGAAAATTCATTATTGTAATGAGAAAATTGAAAATAACGAAAAACGACTATGACGCATACGGTGCGTCATGAAACAAAATTCGTTATTGCATATAAGAAAATTTACTAATTTACGCACGAAAATTCATTATTGTAATGAGAAAATTGAAAATAACGAAAAATGACTATGACGCATACGGTGCGTCATGAAACAAAATTCATCATTGCATATAAGAAAATTTACTAATTTACGCAAGAAAATTCATTATTGTAATGAGAAAATTGAAAATAACGAAAAATGACTATGACGCATACGGTGCGTCATGAAATAAAATTCGTCACTGCATATAAGAAAATTTACTAATTTACGTAAGAAAATTCATTATTGTAATGAGAAAATTGAATACATTGAAAAATAACGATGACGCATACGGTGCGTCATGAAACGAAATTTCGTCATTGCATATAAGAAAATTTACTAATTTACGCACGAAAATTCATTATTGTAATGAGAAAAGTGAAAATAACGGAAAATGACTATGACGCATACGGTGCGTCATGAAACAAAATTCGTCATTGCATATGAGAAAATTTACTAATTTACGTAAGAAAATTCATTATTGTAATGAGAAAATTGAAAATAGCAAAAAATGACTATAACGCATACGGTGCGTCATAAAACAAAATTCGTTATTGCATATAAGAAAATTTACTAATGTACGTAAGAAAATTCATTATTGTAATGAGAAAATTGAAAATAACGAAAAATGACTATGACGCATACGTTGCGTCATGAAACAAAATTCGTCATTGCATATAAGAAAATTTACTAATTTACGCAAGAAAATTTATTATTGTAATCAGAAAATTGAACACAACGAAAATTGACTATGACGCATACGGTGCGTCATGAAAAAAAATTCGTCATTGCATATAAGAAAATTTACTAATTTACGCAAGAAAATTCATTATTGTAATGAGAAAATTGAAAATAACGGAAAATGTACATGACGCATACGGTGCGTCATGAAACAAAATTCGTCATTGCATATAAGAAAATTACTAATTTACTTAAGAAAATTCATTATTGTAATGAGAAAATTGAAAATAACGAAAAATTACTGTGACGCATACGGTGCGTCATGAAACAAAATTCGTCATTGCATATAAGAAAATTCATTATCGTAATGAGGAAATTGAAAATAGCAAAAAATGACTATGACGCATACGGTGCGTCATGGAACAAAATTTGTCATTGCATGTAAGAAAATTTACTATTGTACGCAAGAAAATTCATTATTGTAATGAGAAAATTGAAAATAACGAAAAATGACTATGACGCATATGGTGCGTCATGAAACAAAATTTGTCATTGCATAAAAGAAAATTTACTAATTTATGTAAGAAAATTCATTATTGTAATGAGAAAATTGAAAATAACGAAAACTGGCTATGACGCATACGTTGCGTCATGAAACAAAATTCGTCGTTGCATATAAGAAAATTTACTAATTTACGCACGAAAATTCATTATTGTAATGAGAAAATTGAAAATAACGAAAAATGACTATGACGCATATGGTGCGTCATGAAACAAAATTTGTCACTGCATATAAGAAAATTTACTAATTTACGTAAGAAAATTCATTATTGTAATGAGAAAATTGAATACATTGAAAAATAACGATGACGCATACGGTGCGTCATGAAACGAAATTTCGTCATTGCATATAAGAAAATTTACTAATTTACGCACGAAAATTCATTATTGTAATGAGAAAAGTGAAAATAACGGAAAATGACTATGACGCATACGGTGCGTCATGAAACAAAATTCGTCATTGCATATGAGAAAATTTACTAATTTACGTAAGAAAATTCATTATTGTAATGAGAAAATTGAAAATAGCAAAAAATGACTATAACGCATACGGTGCGTCATAAAACAAAATTCGTTATTGCATATAAGAAAATTTACTAATGTACGTAAGAAAATTCATTATTGTAATGAGAAAATTGAAAATAACGAAAAATGACTATGACGCATACGTTGCGTCATGAAACAAAATTCGTCATTGCATATAAGAAAATTTACTAATTTACGCAAGAAAATTTATTATTGTAATCAGAAAATTGAACACAACGAAAATTGACTATGACGCATACGGTGCGTCATGAAAAAAAAAATTCGTCATTGCATATAAGAAAATGTACTAATTTACGCAAGAAAATTCATTATTGTAATGAGAAAATTGAAAATAACGGAAAATGTACATGACGCATACGGTGCGTCATGAAACAAAATTCGTCATTGCATATAAGAAAATTACTAATTTACTTAAGAAAATTCATTATTGTAATGAGAAAATTGAAAATAACGAAAAATTACTGTGACGCATACGGTGCGTCATGAAACAAAATTCGTCATTGCATATAAGAAAATTCATTATCGTAATGAGGAAATTGAAAATAGCAAAAAATGACTATGACGCATACGGTGCGTCATGGAACAAAATTTGTCATTGCATGTAAGAAAATTTACTATTGTACGCAAGAAAATTCATTATTGTAATGAGAAAATTGAAAATAACGAAAAATGACTATGACGCATATGGTGCGTCATGAAACAAAATTTGTCATTGCATAAAAGAAAATTTACTAATTTATGTAAGAAAATTCATTATTGTAATGAGAAAATTGAAAATAACGAAAACTGGCTATGACGCATACGTTGCGTCATGAAACAAAATTCGTCGTTGCATATAAGAAAATTTACTAATTTACGCACGAAAATTCATTATTGTAATGAGAAAATTGAAAATAACGAAAAATGACTATGACGCATATGGTGCGTCATGAAACAAAATTTGTCATTGCATAAAAGAAAATTTACTAATTTATGTAAGAAAATTCATTATTGTAATGAGAAAATTGAAAATAACGAAAACTGGCTATGACGCATACGTTGCGTCATGAAACAAAATTCGTCATTGCATATAAGAAAATTTACTAATTTACGCAAGAAAATTCATTATTGTAATGAGAAAATTGAACATAACAGAAAATGTACATGACGCATACGGTGCGTCATGAAACAAAATTCGTCACTGCATATAAGAAAATTCACTAATTTACGGAAGAAAATTCATTATTGTAATGAGAAAATTGAACACATCGAAAAATGACTATGACGCATACGGTGCGTCATGAAACAAAATTTGTCACCGCATATAAGAAAATTTACTAATTCACGCAAGGAAATTCATTATTGTAATGAGAAAATTGAACACATCGAAAAATGACTATGACGCATACGGTGCGTCATGAAACAAAATTCGTCATTGCATACAAGAAAATTTACTAATGTACGTAAGAAAATTCATTATTGTAATGAGAAAATTTAAAATAACGAAGAATGACTATGACGCATACGGTGCGTCATGAAACAAAATTCGTCATTGCATATAAGAAAATTTCCTAATTTACGCAAGAAAATTCATTATTGTAATGAGAAAATTTAAAATAACGAAGAATGACTATGACGTATACGGTGCGTCATGAAACAAAATTCGTCACTGCATATAAGAAAATTTACTAATGTACGCAAGAAAATTCATTATTGTAATGAGAAAAGTGAAAATAACGGAAAATGACTATGACGCATACGGTGCGTCATGAAATAGAATTCGTCATTGCATATAAGAAAATTTACGGATTTACGCAAGAAAATTCATTATTGTAATGAGAAAATGGAAAATAACGAAAAATGACTATGACGCACACGGTGCGTCATGAAACAAAATTCGTCATTGCATATAAGAAAATTTACTAATGTACGTAAGAAAATTCATTATCGTAATGAGAAAATTGAAAATAACGAAAAATGACTATGACGCATACGGTGCGTCATGAAACAAAATTTGTTATTGCATATAAGAAAATTTACTAATTTACGCACGAAAATTCATTATTGTAATGAGAAAATTGAAAATAACGAAAAATGAGTATGACGCATACGGTGCGTCATGAAACAAAATTCGTCATTGCATATGAGAAAATTTACGAATGTACGCAAGAAAATTCATTATTGTAATGAGAAAATTGAAAATAACGAAAGATGACTATAACGCATACGGTGCGTCATAAAACAAAATTCGTTATTGCAGATGAGAAAATTTACTAATTTACGTAAGAAAATTCATTATTGTAATGAGAAAATGGGAAATAACGAAAAATGAGTATGACGCATACGGTGCGTCATGAAATAAAATTCGTCATTGCATATAAGAAAATTTACTAATTTACGTAAGAAAATTCATTATCGTAATGAGAAAATTGAAAATAACGGAAAATGACTATGACGCATACGGTGCGTCATGAAACAAAATTCGTCACTGCATATGAGAAAATTTACTAATTTACTCAAGAAAATTCATTATTGTAATAAGAAAATTGAAAATAACGAAAAACGACTATGACGCATACGGTGCGTCATGAAACAAAATTCGTCATTGCATGTAAGAAAATTTACTAATTTACGCAAGAAAATTCATTATTGTAATGAGAAAATTGAAAATAACGGAAAATGACTATGACGCATACGGTGCGTCATGAAACAAAATTCGTCACTGCATATGAGAAAATTTACTAATTTACTCAAGAAAATTCATTATTGTAATAAGAAAATTGAAAATAACGAAAAACGACTATGACGCATACGGTGCGTCATGAAACAAAAATCGACATTGCATATGAGAAAATTTACTAATTTACGCAAGAAAATTCATTATTGTATTGAGAAAATTGAAAATAACGGAAAATGTACATGACGCACAACGTGCCTCATGGTGCAAAATATATATTTTTTTTTTAATTTTTCTGTTATATGAGAAAATGTATTATTGAATATGAGAAAATTCGTTATCTTACATGAAAAAATGTACTATCGCACATGACGCACCGTGTGCGTCATGGCAATTTTCGTCTAATCCCCCCAAAACACCCGACCCCCATATTCTTCGAAGGTAAAAACCTGAAAGCACCGATTCTGGCCATTTCTGTCGGTCTGAATTCGTAGCAGCGACCTTGCGAGACTTCCTGCTCTAATAATAAATGTTCGAAACGCGAACGAATTTAGTTTGGCAAGAGCAGAGATGAAAACAATGCGCCACGCGCTCGTCTATTCTCGGATCCGCCGATTCATTAGGAGACGACACGCAAACCTCAACTGCGAGGCGAATGTTTACTCTCAATTGAGCCTTCGAAATCCATCAAATGCGTCACGCTCATTCACTTGCGGCCGATCAGAAAATTCAAGACGACGTAATACCGTCGAATTTTTATGGTAAACGTTGCAAATCATGAAATTTGGAAAAATATTAGACTGCGAAAAATGTATAATAAAGTTGTAGCAGACGGAAAACGCGAAGTTTTTATAATAAATACTAGACTGGGAAAAATGTAAAAGTGAAAACTGTAAATTTATTATTTTTGTAATAAATATTGGAATTGCAAGAAAATCGAAAAATTGCAATAGATGCAATAACGCATCATTTTTTAAATAAATATTTTTGTAATTTTATAATAAATTTCTGTAATAAATGTTTGACTGGGGAAAATCATAAAATTGTAGTAGATACAATAATGCATTATTTTTGTAATAAATATTGGAATTGCAAGAATCGAGAAATTGCAATAAATGCAATAATGCATCATTTTTTAAATAAATATTTTTGTAATTTTATAATAAATTTCTGCAATAAATGTTACACTGGAGAAAATCATAAAATTGTAGTGTATACAATAATGCATTATTTTTGTAATAAATATTGGAATTGCAAGAAAATCGAGAAATTGCTGTAGAAGCCATACGTATTATTTTTGTAATAAATATTGGAGTGCATGAAAATCGAGGAATTGCAGTAGATGTAATAATGCATAATTTTTGAAATAAATATTTTTGTAATTTTATAATAAATTTCTGTAATAAATGTTTGACTGGAGAAAATCATGAAATTGTAGTAGATACAATAATGCATTATTTTTGTAATACTTAAATATTGAAATTGCAAGAAAATCGAGAAATTGCAGTAGATGCAATAATGCATCATTTTTGTAATAAATATTGGAATTACTAGAAGTGTAAAATTGCAGTAGGCAGAATAAAGTGAGATCTATACAATAAATATTAGACTGGAAAAAATCATGAAATTGTAGTAGATAAAATAATGCATTGTTATATGCATTATTATATAAAGTGAAATTTTTCTAATAAATGACTGAAAAAATCGTGAAATTGCAGTAGATGCGAAAACGTGAAATAAATAGTAGACTACGAAAAATGTATAATGAAATTGCAGTACACGGAAAATCCGGAGTTTTTATACTAAATTTTCATAATGGTTTTTATAATAGATGATTTTTTATAATAAATAAGAAATCATACATTTTTATAATAGTTTTTATAATAGATAAAATTTAATTTAATAGATATTATATAGATGTACATATTATAATAGATCATTTTTACAATGTTTTTATAATAGATTGGGAAAAATGTAAAAGTGTGAAAATGTAAAAATAAAAAATGTAAAATGATTAGTACACTGTAAAATATCGTAAAATTGCGGTAGGTGAAATGTATTCTTTTTGGAATAAATAGTATATTGCGAAAAATGTATAATAAAATTGTAGTAGATAGAAAATATGGAGTTTTTGTAATACATTTTTATAATTGTTTTTATAATAGATTTATTTTTTATAATAAATAATAAATTATAAATTTTATAATAGTTTTTATAATAGAATGGGAAAAATGTAAAAATGTAAAAGTAAAAAATGTAAAATGATTATTATACTGTAAAATATCGTCAAATTGCGGCAGATGAAATAATGCGTTATTTTTGGAATAAATATTGGACTGCATGAAAATCGAGAAATTGCAGTAAACTCAGTAATGCATTATTTTCGTAATAAATGTTGGATTTGCAAGAAATGTAAAATTACAGTCGGCCCAATACAGTAAAATTTTTGTAATAAATATTTGACCGTAAGAAAATCTGGAAATTGCAGTAAATATATGAAATATATGAATATATGAATTATAATCATGAATTATAATGAATCTTTAATCATATATTGTCAAATATATGAATATTGCCATAAATATTGGAATTGCAAGAAATATAAAATTGCAAGAGATGCAAATAATGTATAATTTCCATAATAAATATGTGACTGCAAAAAAATTGTAAAATTGCAGTGGACGCAATTATGTGGAATTTCTAATAAAAAAAAGTTGCGCTAAAAAAAGTGATTGAAGCTCAGGAATTAATTTTCGGTTAGAATTAATAAAATATCTTTTTTCCATCAAATCACTTTTAAAGAAATCTTCTGAAAAAATTCTTGAAACTTAAAAATAAATTTTCTTCAAAATTACTAAAATATCTGTTCCAACGCATTCGTTTTAAATCTATCTTATCAAGTCATTCAATAAAAAAAAAAGTGATTGTAGCTTAAAAATAAATCTGTTCCGATAATATCATTTAAATCCACCCCATCAAGTCTCATAAAAAATGGATACCTCATTGAACAAAAAAAAAAAAATATCTCACATTTAAATGCCCACGCAATCCAATAAAAATCGGACAAAAAGATCGATGTGACATTTTACTCGACTCGTCTGACGTTCGTTTGTGCAGCGATTAACGTGTTTTGCTTTGCGTAATGGTGGTCAATGTTGAAGTTTGCATTTCGCGACGTGTTTACGGTGGCCTACTTATTTGTTTGTCTTTTTTGTTGCGAATTCGAGGACGTACTTCCCAATTTCCGAAGTCCGAAGAAGTTACGGAATACGCACGGAAGTGTTTCGTGCATTCAGCATATTTTCTCACGTGCATTAATAAATTGGCTGGTACGTAATGAATTTTGCACCATGACGCACCGTATGCGTCACGATCAATAATACTTTTTCTCACATAACAAAAAAATGTCTCACACACAATAATTATTTTTCTGATATACAATAATTCGTGTTTCTATGTGCAATAAATTTTGCCCTATGACGCACCGTATGCGTAATCCATTTTCCTATGTAATAATAAATCTTATTTTTTTCGATAATAAATTCTTTTATGTGTAGTATCAGATTTTCCACCACGACGCATCGTATGCAGTCAAATATTAAATTTTCCTCACATTTTTTATCATGACGCATACGGTGCGTCATCAATTTTGATGGCCAGAGATATTAGAATTTCTCAAATTTTTTATAATTTTTTTATAAATCGATATAGTACTCTACTATAATAGAATTTACTGGGTGAAATGTAAAGAATCATGTATTTAAGGGTTAACACTTATAACGTTTGTCAACGTGACGCATAAGCTGCGTCATCAATTTTAATGCAGTCAAATATTAAAATTTGTAACATTTTCGTCATGACGCATACGGTGCGTCAACACTTTGGACCGCGGCAAAATTAAAATTTGACAATATCTTTTTCGTGACGCATACGGTGCGTCATGAAATTTAATGGAGTCAAATATTAAAATTTTTCAAATTCTTCGATATTACACATACGGTGCGTCATCAATTTTGATGAACTTAAATATCAAAATTTCTAAAATTTTTCCGCATGACGCATACGGTGCGTCATTAATTTTAATGGAATCAAATATTAAAATTTGCCAGTATTTTTATCGCGAGTTGCATGCGCTTTTGAAATTGCCATAGGAAAAAAGTAGGAAAAAGGGCGGGATGCGTAAAAATAGACGACGCGGAGGGTCGAAATTGAGTAGAAATGAAATGTCCGCTCGGGTTGCGGTCCTTCACCTCCGCCGACTGATTCGGCTGATTCGTTTGATTCGGTTCAAACGGTATCACGATGCCTGATGAGATTCAGTTGCTGTCAATCAGGGACGATTGACGCCACGCCGGCGGCCATGAAATTGATAACGGAATTTAGGGGAGCGGAAAATTAGCGTGACGCATACGGTGCGTCATCAAACAACATTTCTTAATCCGACGATTTATTATATACGAACATTTATTATTGAGTTTCAGAAAATGCGTATTGATCATGACGCATACGGTGCGTCATGGGAACATTTTTGATAAAATTTGTTTCGTTATAGGAAAAAATGTATTAATGAATGTGACGCACACGGTGCGTCATCGAGCAACATTTCTTAAGTACACGAATTATTATATGCGAACATTTATTATTGAGTTTCAGAAAATGTGGTATTCATCATGACGCATACGGTGCGTCATGGGAACAATTTTTCCTAAAATTTCTTTCGTTGCAGTGAAAAAAATGTATTAATTAATGTGACGCACACGAATTATTATATGTGGACATTTATTATTGAGTATCAGAAAATGTGGTATTGAGCATGACGCATACGGTGCGTCATCGGAAAAATTTTTGCTAAAATTTGTTTCGTTGTAGGAAAAAATGTATTAATGAATGTGACGCACACGGTGCGTCATTGAGCAATATTTCTTAAGCACACGAATTATTATATGTGACCATTTATTATTGAGTTTCAGAAAATGCGGTATTCATCATGACGCATACGATGCGTCATGGGAAAAATTTTTCCTAAAATTTGTTTCGTTGTTTGGAAAAATGTGTTAATGAATGTGACGCACACGGTGCGTCATGGGAAAAATTTTTGATAAAATTTGTTTCGTTATAGGAAAAAATGTATTAATGAATGTGACGCACACGGTGCGTCATCGAACAACATTTCTTAAACACACGATTTATTATATGCGTGCATTTATTATTGAGTTTCAGAAAATATGGTATTGATCATGACGCATACGGTGCGTCATGGGGAAAAATTTTTGATAAAATTTGTTTCGTTGCAGGAAAAAATATATTAATGAATGTGACGCATACGGTGCGTCATTGAGCAACATTTCTTAAACACACGAATTATTATATGCGAACATTTATTATTGAGTTTCAGAAAATGTGGTATTGATCATGACGCATACGGTGCGTCATGAGGAAAAATTTTTGATAAAATTTGTTTTGTTATAGGAAAAACTGTATTAATGAATGTGACGCACACGGTGCGTCATCGAGCAACATTTCTTAAACGCACCAATTATTGCATGCGAGAATATTTATTATTGAGTTTCAGAAAATGTGGTATTGATCATGACGCATACGGTGCGTCATGGGAGAAATTTTTGATAAAATTTGTTTCGTTATACGAAAAAATGTATTAATGAATGTGACGCACACGGTGCGTCATTGAGCAACATTTCTTAAGCACACGAATTATTATATGCAAACATTTATTATTGAGTTTCAGAAAATGTGGTATTGAACATGACGCATACGGTGCGTCATGGGAAAAATTTTTGATAAAATTTGTTTCGTTGCAGGAAAAAAATGTATTAATGAATGTGACGCATACGGTGCGTCATCAAGCAATTTTTCTTAAGCACACGAATTATTATATGTAAACATTTATTATTGAGTTTCAAAAAAGGTAGTATTGATCATGACGCATACGGTGCGTCATGGGAAAAATTTTTGATAAAATTTGTTTCGTTGCAGCAAAAAATGTATTAATGAATGTGACGCACACGGTGCGTCATCAAACAACATTTCTTAAGTACACGAATTATATGCGAACATTTATTACTGAGTTTCAGAAAATGTAAAGATCATGACGCATACGGTGCGTCATGGGGAAAAATTTTTTGCTAAAATTTGTTTCGTTGTAGGAAAAAATGTATTAATGAATGTGACGCATACGGTGCGTCATCGAGAAATATTTCTTAAGCACACGAATTATTATTTGCGAACATTTATTATTGAGTTTCAGAAAATATGGTATTGAACATGACGCATACGGTGCGTCATGAGGAAACATTTTTGATAAAATTTGTTTCGTTATAGGAAAAAATGTATTAATGAATGTGACGCACACGGTGCGTCACCGAGCAACATTTCTTAAGCACACGAATTATTATATGCGAACATTTATTATTGAGTTTCAGAAAATGTAAAGAACATAAAGTACATATCGATAAATTTAAGAAATTAGAATATTTGCCATCATTAAAACTGATGACGCACCGTATGCGTCATGGCAAAAATTTGAGAAATTTTTATTTTTGACACCTTTAAAATTGATGACGCACCGTATGTGTCACAATATGAAATATTTTCAAATTTTAATTTTGCCGACGTTCAAATAGTTGACGCACCGTATGCGTCACGCCCAAAATGCTGTCAATTTGAATATTTTCTTTCATCAAAACTAATGACGCACCGTAAGCGTCATGATGAGAATATTACCATGCTTTAATTTTACACCTCCGTCTAAATTATTATATATCCGACAAACATGATCAATTTTCAGCCATAAATGCATGATTGTTAAATTTGACCGAGGAAATTAGATTATAGTAAATTACTATATAGATTTATGAAAAAATAAAAAAAAAATTGGAAGAAAATTTGAGATATTTCAATATTTGACTTCATTAAAATTGATGACGCACCGTATGCGTCATGTCACAAAATTTGACAAACTTGAAGTTGTTTTAATTTTAATTTCAAAAGCGCATTTAATATTTTAAACACTTTTTTTTCACACAGAATTTAAAGTTCGTGCTCTGAAAATCGAATTGTACTTTTTAATTTCAAATTAAGGGGCGCATTTAATGTTTTAGTAATATTTGTCACAGAATATTAATAATTTGCGATTTCTGAAGATGGATGTGCTTTACATTTAATTTTGTCTTTAAAAAACGCATTTAATATTTTCGCAGTATTTGTCAAACCGAATTTAAAATTCGCGCGCATTGAAAATCGATGTGTATTATTTTTAATTTTAATTTGAAAGGCGCATTCAATATTTTCGTAATAATATAAATTTAAAAAGCGCATTTAATTTGTTACTAATATGTATCCTTCAAGATTCAAAATCGCGCGCTGTAAAAATCGGACTATTTGAAACTATTTCAACTGACAATTTTAATGCCGAAAATTTGAAGAAATTTTAATATTATGACTTCATTAAAATTGGTGACGCACCGCATGCGTCATGACCAAGAATTTAATTTGAACGTTTGACTCCATTAAAATTGATGACGCACCCTATGCGTCATGACGAAAATTTCACAAATTTTAATATTTAACTGCATTAAAATTGATGACGCACCGTATGCGTCATGACCAAGAATTTAATTTTGTTTGACTACATTAAAATTGATGATGCACCATATGCGTCATGATGAGAAATTTTAATACTTGACTCCATTAAAATTGATGACGCACCCTATGCGTCATGACAAAAATTCAGAAATTGTAATATTTGACTCCATAAGAATTGATGACGCATCGTATGCGTCATGATAAAAACGTTGTCAATTTTAATGTTTGCTTCCGTCAATATTAATGACGCACCGGATGCGTCACATTGATAAAAGTAAATTTAAAAAAAAATTGACAAAAATGTTATTATATATAAATTATCATACAGATAAGACGCATCTCCAATTAAGTTCTAATATTTTACATTGATACATTGGTATATAAATTAAAAATGTTATACCTGCTCATAAACATGTTTCACGTCCACTGTTTTTATGATATTAATGTTATATGATAATGTTGTATGATATTAATATATATATATATATGCATACCCACATCCTCTAATTCTCTAATTCTGTTTTAATTTCTTTGCAGATTTAATTCACTGTACCAACGAGCCGAACGTCTCAATACCACAATTGGCGAACCTGTTGATCGAACGGTCGCAAAACACAAATTGGACGGTGGTTTTTAAGGCGTTGATCACCGTTCACCACATGCTTTGCTATGGCAACGAGGTATGTGTTCTTTTTATTCGTTTATTACGAATTTCATATTTTCAATAAGAATTCAACAAGATCAATATTTTCAATATAATCGACGTGAATTTTCTAACGTTATGTCAATGCCGACTATAGTTGGCATGCACTTAAAATGCAATTTTATTCATTTTTATTGATATATTCATAAAAAAAAATGTATATATATACATCACTATATACATATATAAACTATGTATAAACTATATATATAAACTATACCAATGCCGACTACAGTCGGCATGAACATAATGCCGCAATTTACCTATATATATATATATATAATTTATAAGAATTAAAGAAAAATTGAAATTTTTTTAACTATTGTACATAAAAAAATGAAATTTAATTGAATAAACAATATTACATTTCTTGAAAAAAAGAATCATTGTATTTAAAAAAATTAAATTTAATTGAAAGCAAAATATTACATTTTTTGTAAAATAATTTGTACTTAAATAAAATGAAATTTAATTAAAAGAAAAAAATTACATTGTTTGGAAAAAAACATTGTATGAAAATGAAATATTTTTTAAATACAAAGTACATTTCTTGAAAATAATATTGTATTTAAACAAATGAAATGTAATTGGAAAAAAATATATTTAAAAAAAAATATTCTATTAAAAAAATGAAACTTTATTGAAAATAAAATATTAAATTTTTTGGAAAAAAAATATTACATTCTTTGTAAATAAATATTGTATTTTAAAAAAATGAAATTTAATTGAATAAAAATATTACAATTAAAAAATAAAACAATATTAGATTCTTTGGAAAAAAATTATTGTATGTAAAGAAAGGAAATGTAATTAAAAAAAATATTACATTCTTTGGAAAATTATTTTGTATTTAAAAAAATGAAACGTAATTGAAAAAAAACTATTACATTCTTTGGATAATAATTTTGTATTTAAGAAAATCGAATTTATTTAAAAAGTATTACATTTTTTTTAATAAAAAATATTGTATTTAAAAGAAATAAAATTTAATTAGAAGAAATATTACGTTTCTTGAAATAAAACATTGTATTTAAAAAAAAAATGAAATTAAATTGAAAACAAATATTACCTTCTTTGGGAAAAAAACGTTGTACTTAAAAAAATGAAATTTAATTGAAAGAAATATTACATTTCCTGAAATAAAACATTGTATTTAAAAGAAAAAAAGGAATGTAATTGAAAAAAAATATTACACTCTTTGGAAAATAATTTTGTACTTAAGAAAATCGAATTTATTTAAAAAGTATTACATTTCTTGTAATAAAACATTGTATTTAAAAAAAATGAAATGTAATTGAAAAATAATATTATATTCTTTGAACAAAAAATATTATATATAAAATCAATTAAATTTAATTGAAAAAAAATATTAATTTCTTAAGAAAAAAACATTGTACAAAAAACATGAGATAAAATTGAAAACAAATATTACCTTCCTTGGAAAAAAAATTGTATTTATAAAAAAAGGAAATGCAATTAAGAAAAAAGTATTACTTTGTTTTGATAAAAAATATTGTATTTAAAAAAAAATTTAATTAAAAGAAATATTACATTTCTTGAAATAAAACATTGTATTTTAAAAACTGAAATTTAATTGAAAGAAAAAGTTACATTTAATTGAAAAAAATATTATGTTTTTGTTTGTTTGCGTTGAATATTATGTTTGATATTAAAGTTAATATTTCATACTCATGAAAGATGTAATATCATAAAAAAAAGTATATATATTATTGCATGTTAACATAGTATGACACATATATATATATATATATATATATATATATATATATATATATATATATATATATATATATTACAATTCATAATACTTACATTATATATATATATATATATATATATATATTTCAATATTATATATATTCAATACAAACTTTGATACTGAACCAAATTTCCAAATAATCACATTTTTCCTTCTCTTCATTTTACAGAGGTTTACACAGTATTTGGCGTCGAGCAATAGTACCTTCCAGCTCAGCAACTTCCTGGACAAAAGTGGCGTGCAAGGTGACAAAAAGAGTTTCTCTCAAATTTTCCCAAACGATTTCGCGAACAGTACGGCGACGCAGGCGGGTTTATTGTAAAACTGCACAAAGTATCATTATTAAAAAAGAAACGTGCATTTTTTAAATTACGTACAGTTGGTAGCAATTATGGGGTTCCGTTGGTTTCATGGGGTTGGGCAATTAATGCGTTGGCGCCGGGTGATATATGTTTCTTTAATGTCAAAGTAATGGAGACAAATTCTATTTTATAATAAGACGCTTTTTATTAGTCTATTACTAGTCTATATGTGCCCATAATTATGAAAGTGGTCTAAGTCATATATTTCTTGTTTCGAGATATTTAATGAATTGCATTTGAATAAATTAAAAAATATTTTTACATTATGCGACATTTTAATTTATAATTTTATTAGTCTTAATTAATGGAAATTTACTATGAATATGAAATTTTGTGTGAATTTTATACGATAATATTATTTTTAAAGATTGAATTGACTTAGACCATTTTCAAAATTAACTGAATGTCCTATAAATGACTTAAAGCAATAAAGAACTTTGAGTTTTATTTGAAACAATAATTTGATTGAAATAATTCGTGAACATTTATTACATTTATTAATTATTTTTAAACAGTAATCCATTTTTATCATTATTTCGAGTATTTAAGATTCTTAAAATGTTCCTGAAAAACTGGAGGGATGTACGGTAGTAAACTCATAATATCTTTATGTTTTTCTTCCGATACTGGTCTAATGGTGGTGTACAATGGAAGTAATTTAATATTTCCGTATATTTTTGGTCTTCCTTTTTTAGGTGAAAGATCCAAAACGTGAAATTTAGAATCATCTAAAGATGTTTTATAGAACATTTTATAAGGTTCATTTTTCAAGAATCTCATCCATTGAATTTGTAGCCAAGAGACAGATTCACCCGCGGTATTTTTACTCTTCTTGTTATTGATTATAAACCGGAATGAAGTTGTCGTTATTATTAAAATTTGATTGTCATTTATTTTATTATGTAGTTCAGAAACGCGTCAAAGAAGGCCACGTGCCATTTTCAAGTTGTTTATATAATTTATTTAAATTTTTCACTTAGACCACTTTCATAATTAAAACTAAATGAATTCCATATAATGTTGAAATTACAACCACTATCTAATGGTTCATTTTTGACAATTTTGTAAAAATTACATTGAATAAATTTAGTTAAAAATAATGTGGTATGAAATAACTGATAAACTCATTTTTTTTAAATTTTGACTTAGACCACTTTCATAATTATGGGCACATATGTAAGAATATAAAAGTGCTGAATATAGACAGTACACATGTGCCGACTATAGTCGGCATATATGTAATGTAAAACGTGTGCCGACTATAGTCGGCATATAAGTAATACAATACCTGTGCCGACTATAGTCGGCATATATGTAATATAATACCTGCGCCGACTATAGTCGGCATTCACATAACACACTACTTTCTAATGCCGACTATAGTCGGTCTTCACGTAATTCAGTACCTGCGCCGACTATAGTCGGCATATGTGTAATATAATACTTGTGCCGACTATAGTCGGCATATATGTAATCCAGTACCTGCGCCGACTATAGTCGGCATGTACGTAATCCAGTACTTGCGCCGACTATAGTCGGCATTCAACGTAATACAGTACTTGCGCCGATTATAGTCGGCATTCACATAACACAGTACTTTCCAATGCCGACTATAGTCGGCATACACGTAATCCAATACCTGCGCCGACTATAGTCGGCATTCACGTTTTACAATACTTGCGCCGACTATAGTCGGCACTCACCTAATACAGTACTTGCGCCGACTATAGTCGGCATTCATATAAGACTACTTTCTTATGCCGACTATAGTCGGCATTAACATAATACCGCAATTTTCCAATTATTCGGCGCCAACGTATTAATAGCAAGAATTCAATTGTAAACGTAGACCTAGACTACTTACGGATGATGAGTAAAAAAGTATCGTTAGACTGCAACTAAAATTTCATGTACTAACATCGCAGAGGGTAGAAAAACGGAGTTGGGAGTTAAGTTAGTCTTGCACTTCTCGCGGAATGCATGGAAGAATTGCTTTCATCTGTCTTCATCTTTCTTCGTATACATTTGCGCTGCTGCTGATGATTTTGCGAATTTTAGGCGGGGTGGAGGTGTTTTCTTGGGTTAAATTGAATAGGAGTGGTTTGCGAGGAAAATGTTACAGGGGAAAGTTACTCGGTGGGAAATACTTTACAACTTTTGTCTGAAGTGTTTTTGCCGAAACGGAACGGGTTAGAAAGTATTTTGTTAATAAAGTAATTTTTTAGGATTCACGTTTGAAATTGTTGATATTTCATAATGTTACGGTCGTTATTTCGAAAACCATTGATTTTTAGGGAAAACGTTTCAGGGGAAAGTTACTCGGTGGGAAATACTCTACAACTTTTGTCTGAAGTGTTTTTGTCGAAACTGAATGGTTTACAAAGTATTTAGTTAATAAAGTAGTTTTTTAGGACTCACGTTTGAAATTGTTGATATTTCATAATGTTACGGTCGTTATTTCGAAAACCATTGATTTTTAGGGAAAATGTTTCAGGGGAAAGTTACTCGGTGGGAAATACTCTACAACTTTTGTCTGAAGTGTTTTTGTCGAAACTGAATGGTTTACAAAGTATTTAGTTAATAAAGTAGTTTTTTAGGATTCACGTTTGAAATTGTTGATATTTTATAATGCTACGGTCATTACTTCGAAAACCATTGATTTTTAGGGAAAATGTTTCAGGGGAAAGTTACTCGGTGGGAAATACTCTACAACTTTTGTCTGAAGTGTTTTTGTCGAAACTGAATGGTTTACAAAGTATTTAGTTAATAAAGTAGTTTTTTAGGATTCACGTTTGAAATTGTTGATATTTCATAATGTTACGGTCATTATTTCGAAAACCATTGATTTTTAGGGAAAACGTTTCAGGGGAAAGTTACTCGGTGGGAAATACTCTACAACTTTTGTCTGAAGTGTTTTTGCCGAAACGGAACGGGTTAGAAAGTATTTTGTTAATAAAGTAATTTTTTAGGATTCACGTTTGAAATTGTTGATATTCCATAATGTTACGGTCGTTATTTCGAAAACCATTGATTTTTAGGGAAAATGTTTCAGGGGAAAGTTACTCGGTGGGAAATACTCTACAACTTTTGTCTGAAGTGTTTTTGCCGTAACGGAACGGGTTAGAAAGTATTTAGTTAATAAAGTAATTTTTTAGGATTCACGTTTGAAATTGTTGATATTTCATAATGTTACGGTCGTTATTTCGAAAACCATTGATTTTTAGGGAAAACGTTTCAGGGGAAAGTTACTCGGTGGGAAATACTCTACAACTTTTGTCTGAAGTGTTTTTGCCGAAACGGAAGGGGTTAGAAAGTATTTTGTTAATAAAGTAATTTTATAGGATTCACGTTTGAAATTGTTGATATTTCATAATGTTACGGTCATTATTTCGAAAACCATTGATTTTTAGGGAAAACGTTTCAGGGGAAAGTTACTCGGTGGGAAATACTCTACAACTTTTGTCTGAAGTGTTTTTGTCGAAACTGAATGGTTTACAAAGTATTTAGTTAATAAAGTAGTTTTTTAGGATTCACGTTTGAAATTGTTGATATTTTATAATGCTACGGTCATTACTTCGAAAACCATTGATTTTTAGGGAAAATGTTTCAGGGGAAAGTTACTCGGTGGGAAATACTCTACAACTTTTGTCTGAAGTGTTTTTGTCGAAACTGAATGGTTTACAAAGTATTTAGTTAATAAAGTAGTTTTTTAGGATTCACGTTTGAAATTGTTGATATTTCATAATGTTACGGTCATTATTTCGAAAACCATTGATTTTTAGGGAAAACGTTTCAGGGGAAAGTTACTCGGTGGGAAATACTCTACAACTTTTGTCTGAAGTGTTTTTGCCGAAACGGAACGGGTTAGAAAGTATTTTGTTAATAAAGTAATTTTTTAGGATTCACGTTTGAAATTGTTGATATTCCATAATGTTACGGTCGTTATTTCGAAAACCATTGATTTTTAGGGAAAATGTTTCAGGGGAAAGTTACTCGGTGGGAAATACTCTACAACTTTTGTCTGAAGTGTTTTTGCCGAAACGGAACGGGTTAGAAAGTATTTAGTTAATAAAGTAATTTTTTAGGATTCACGTTTGAAATTGTTGATATTTCATAATGTTACGGTCGTTATTTCGAAAACCATTGATTTTTAGGGAAAACGTTTCAGGGGAAAGTTACTCGGTGGGAAATACTCTACAACTTTTGTCTGAAGTGTTTTTGCCGAAACGGAACGGGTTAGAAAGTATTTTGTTAATAAAGTAGTTTTTTAGGATTCACGTTTGAAATTGTTGATATTTCATAATGTTACGGTCATTATTTCGAAAACCATTGATTTTTAGGGAAAACGTTTCAGGGGAAAGTTACTCGGTGGGAAATACTCTACAACTTTTGTCTGAAGTGTTTTTGCCGAAACGGAACGGGTTAGAAAGTATTTTGTTAATAAAGTAATTTTTTAGGATTCACGTTTGAAATTGTTGATATTACATAATGTTACGGTCGTTATTTCGAAAACCATTGATTTTTAGGGAAAATGTTTCAGGGGAAAGTTACTCGGTGGGAAATACTCTACAACTTTTGTCTGAAGTGTTTTTGCTGAAACGGAACGGGTTAGAAAGTATTTTGTTAATAAAGTAATTTTATAGGATTTACGTTTGAAATTGTTGATAGTTCATAATGTTACGGTCATTATTTCGAAAACCATTGATTTTTAGGGAAAATGTTTCAGGGGAAAGTTACTCGGTGGGAAATACTCTACAACTTTTGTCTGAAGTGTTTTTGCTGAAACGGAATGGTTTAGAAAGTATTTAGTTAATAAAGTAGTTTTTTAGGATTCACGTTTGAAATTGTTGATATTTCATAATGTTACGGTCATTATTTCGAAAACCATTGATTTTTAGGGAAAACGTTTCAGGGGAAAGTTACTCGGTGGGAAATACTCTACAACTTTTGTCTGAAGTGTTTTTGCCGAAACGGAACGGGTTAGAAAGTATTTTGTTAATAAAGTAATTTTTTAGGATTTACGTTTGAAATTGTTGATATTTCATAATGTTATGCTTATTATTTCGAAAACCATTGATTTTTAGGGAAAATGTTTCAGGGGAAAGTTACTCGGTGGCAAATACTCTACAACTTTTGTCTGAAGTGTTTTTGCCGAAACGGAATGGTTTAGAAAGTATTTAGTTAATAAAGTAATTTTTTAGGATTCACGTTTGAAATTGTTGATATTTCATAATGTTACGGTCATTATTTCGAAAACCATTGATTTTTAGGGAAAACGTTTCAGGGGAAAGTTACTCGGTGGGAAATACTCTACAACTTTTGTCTGAAGTGTTTTTGTCGAAACTGAATGGTTTACAAAGTATTTAGTTAATAAAGTAGTTTTTTAGGATTCACGTTTGAAATTGTTGATATTTTATAATGTTACGGTCATTATTTCGAAAACCATTGATTTTTAGGGAAAATGTTTCAGGGGAAAGTTACTCGGTGGGAAATACTCTACAACTTTTGTCTGAAGTGTTTTTGTCGAAACTGAATGGTTTACAAAGTATTTAGTTAATAAAGTAGTTTTTTAGGATTCACGTTTGAAATTGTTGATATTTCATAATGTTACGGTTATTATTTCGAAAACCATTGATTTTTAGGGAAAATGTTTCAGGGGAAAGTTACTCGGTGGGAAATACTCTACAACTTTTGTCTGAAGTGTTTTTGCCGAAACGGAACGGGTTAGAAAGTATTTTGTTAATAAAGTAGTTTTTTAGGATTCACGTTTGAAATTGTTGATATTTCATAATGTTACGGTCATTATTTCGAAAACCATTGATTTTTAGGGAAAACGTTTCAGGGGAAAGTTACTCGGTGGGAAATACTCTACAACTTTTGTCTGAAGTGTTTTTGTCGAAACTGAAGGGTTTACAAAGTATTTAGTTAATAAAGTATTTTTTAGGATTCACGTTTGAAATTGTTGATATTTCATAATGTTACGGTCGTTATTTCGAAAACCATTGATTTTTAGGGAAAATGTTTCAGGGGAAAGTTACTCGGTGGGAAATACTCTATAACTTTTGTCTGAAGTGTTTTTGCCGAAACGGAATGGTTTACAAAGTATTTAGTTAATAAAGTAATTTTATAGGATTCACATTTGAAATTGTTGATATTTCATAATGTTACGGTTGTTATTTCGAAAAGAATTGATTTTTAGGGAAAATGTTTCAGGAGAAAGTTACTCGGTGGGAAATACTCTACAACTTTTGTCTGAAGTGTTTTTGCCGAAACGGAATGGTTTAGAAAGTATTTTGTTAATAAAGTGATTTTTTAGGATTCACGTTTGAAATTGTTGATATTTTATAATGCTACGGTCATTATTTCGAAAACCATTGATTTTTAGGGAAAACGTTTCAGGGGAAAGTTACTCGGTGGGAAATACTCTACAACTTTTGTCTAAAGTGTCTTTGCCGAAACGGAACGGGCTAGAAAGTATTTTGTTAATAAAGTAATTTTTTAGGGTTCACGTTTGAAATTGTTGATATTTCATAATGTTACGGTCATTATTTCGAAAACCATTGATTTTTAGGGAAAATGTTTCAGGGGAAAGTTACTCGGTGGGAAATACTCTACAACTTTTGTCTGAAGTGTTTTTGCCGAAACGGGACGGGTTAGAAAGTATTTTGTTAATAAAGTAATTTTTTAGGATTCACGTTTGAAATTGTTGATATTTCATAATGTTATGGTCATTATTTCGAAAACAATTGATTTTTAGGGAAAATGTTTTAGATGAGAGTTATTCAGGGTAGAGTCCTCTGCAACTTTTGTCTGAAGTATTTTTTCAGAAACGCAATAATAATAAAGTTATTCCTTTAATACTTTAATTTCAGACATTCTACATTTCAGTTTTTGAATAGTCGACGATAATATGGTCATATATTGAAAACGATTGATTTTGAAGAAAAATGTTGTAGACGAAAGTTATTTAGGGCTAAATACTCTACAACTTTTGTCTGAAGTATTTTTTCCTAAATGCAACCGTTAATAATTAATTTCATTAATACAGCAGTAGTACACACTATCATATGTAGTCTTTAATAGTTTGCAATATTATGGTCATATTTTGAGAACGCTTGATTTTAGAGGGAAACGTTTTAGACAAAAGTTACTCAGTACAAAGTCCCCTACAACTTTCGTTTGAATCATTTTTCCCATAATCCAACCATTAAAATTGTATTCCACCATTACTTTAATTCCACAGTTTCCACATTTTATTTCTTGAACAGTTCACAATGTTTTGATCATATATTGAAAACGACTGATTTTAGAAAAAAACATTTCAGACAAAAGTTACTCAGTATAAAGTCCTCTATAACTTTCATCTGAACCATTTTTCCCGTAAACCAACCATTAAAAATGTATTCCATTAAAACAGCAATGATACACATTTTCTCTTCAAATTCTTTAATATTTTACAGTATTATAGACATATTTTGAAAACGATTGATTTTACAAAAAAACGTTTCAGACAAAAGTTACTCAGTACAAAGTCCCCTACAACTTTCATCTGAACAATTTTTCCCGTAACTCCACCATTAAAAATTTATCCCATTAATACAGCAATGGTACACGTTTTCTGTTCAAATTCTTTAATATTTTACAGTATTATAGTCATATTTTGAAAACGATTGATTTTACAAAAAAACCTTTCAGACAAAAGTTACGCAGTATAAAGTCCTCTACAACTTTCGTCTGAACGATTTTTTCCATAACCCCACCATTAAAAATTTATCCCATTAAAACAGCAATGGTACACATTTTCTGTTCAAATTCTTTAATATTTTACAGTATTATAGTCATATTTTGAAAACGATTGATTTTACAAAAAAACGTTTCAGACAAAAGTTACTCAGTACAAAGTCCCCTACAATTTTCATCTGAACAATTTTTCCCATAACTCCACCATTAAAAATTTATCCCATTAATACAGCAATGGTACACATTTTCTTTTCAATATCTTTAATACTTTACCATATTATAGTCATATTTTGAAAACGATTCATTTTACAAAAAAACGTTTCAGACAAAAGTTACTCAGTACAACCTCCCCTACAACTTTCGTCTAAATCATTTTTCCCATAACCCAACCATTAAAAATTTATTCCATTAATACAGCAATGGTACACATTTTCTGTTCAAATTCTTCAATATTTTACAGTATTATGGTCATATTTTGAAAACGAATGCTTTTACAAAAAAATGTTTCAGACAAAAGTTACTCAGTGCAAAGTCCCCTACAACTTTTGTCTGAACAATTTTTCCCGTAACTCCACCATTAACAATTTATTCCGTTAATACAGCAATGGTACACATTTTCTGTTCAAATTCTTTAATACTTTACAGTATTATAGTCATATTCTGAGAACGACTGATTTTACAAAAATACCTTTCAGATAAAAGTTACTCAGTGCAAAGCCCTCTACAACTTTCGTCTGAACGATTTTTCCCATAACCCCACCATTAAAAATTTATCCCATTAATACAGCAATGGTACACATTTTCTGTTCAAATTCTTTAATATTTTACAGTATTATAGTCATATTTTGAAAACGATTGATTTTACAAAAAACCTTTCAGATAAAAGTTACTCAGTACAAAGTCCTCTACAACTTTCGTCTGAACAATTTTTCCCATAACTCCACCATTAAAAATTTATCCCATTAATACAGCAATAGTACACAATTTCTGTTCAAATCTTTAATATTTTACAGTATTATAGTCATATTTTGAAAACGATTGATTTTATAAAAAAACGTTTCAGATAAAAGTTACTCAGTGCAAAGTTCCCTACAACTTTCGTTTGAATCATTTTTCCCATAACCCAACCATTAAAAATTTATTCCATTAATACAGCAATGGTACACATTTTCTGTTTAAATTCTTTAATATTTTACAGTATTATAGTCATATTTTGAAAACGATTGATTTTACAAAAGAACGTTTCAGACAAAAGTTACTCAGTACAAACTTCTCTACAATTTTCGTTTGAACAATTTTTCCCATAACCTAACCATTAAAAATCTATTCCACCATTACTTTAATTCCACATATTTGACATTCTAGTTCTTGAATAGTTCACAGTATTTTGGTGATATATTGAAAACGATTGATTTTAGAAAAAAAACGTTTCAGATAAAAGTTACTCAGTACAAAGTCCTCTACAACTTTCATCTGAACAATTTTTCCCGTAACTCCACCGTTAAGCAGCCAGCCGCCAAAACATCGCAAATTTTTCCGCAGCAGCGTTTCATACCATAAAACCGTTATTTTTTCATACTTTCCGCCCATAAACATGTACTCTAATGACGTAATTTCTCTTTTCCGAAACCTCCGCACATGGTCGGCCACGTCGTTTGCTCGCCAAATTACTAACCCCACAAACAAAACACCGAAACGACCGAAAAAACACGAAACAACAAACAAACAAACAAACAATCGAACAAACAAACGAAACGTCGGACTAACTTTGCCTATATGTCCCACATGTTGGGCGCAGCAGGAGCACGTGTTGGTGAGTCGCTTTGCACGGAAAAATGTTTAACATTATTAACAAATGCCGGTGGCACCAAAATGTTGAACAAAAATGTTTAGCGAATGTTTAGAAAAATTTTTATATGATCAGTTTTGACGTGAGAGGAAATGTTCGAAGAACGTAAATAGTAATTTAGCAAATAAAAAGGCATTATTTAAAAAAAATATATATATATTAATAACTTCTAATTTTGGAGAAAACTGTGTTTTTCTAATATTGAATAAATTATAATTTTTTAGGTGAATAGAATATCACAAATATTAATATTATTATTAATAGTAATTAATAGTATTATAGGATTATTTCATATATATACACATTTTTATAATATATGTATTTATAGAATTATTTAATATTAAACGAACAACTATTTTACAGGCGAAAGGGAATATTTTATTCCCAGTATTGAATTAATTATAAAATTAAAAGAAAAATATAAGAGCAATATTTGGAGAATGTAAAAAAAGATGTAGTATTTAAGTAATATTTAGCAATGGTTTTAGATTTTTTAACAATGATTTCAAATCTGGATAATATAAATATTATAATTTTTAAATATTTCCCATCAGTATTTGAAATAATAGTAAAAAGAAACTGAGCTTCTCTTTAATATTGCACATACGTCTATTACCAAAAAATAATTGGCCGGAATTTAAATAAAAAAGCATATATATATATATATATTTGATATATAAAAATATTCAACATTTTGTGCCACTGGCGGAAGGTTATCGAAGATTTTGCTTTTTAACTTTTTTACTAATTTTCCTCTTTCTTTTCTTCCTTCGAATTCCCCCGCATCCTGCATGAACAATTAATTACTAATTAATGCCTTACTAATTGTCAATTTTCAGGATTTTTTGTATAGATCTCTCTTCAGTGCATTTTATTACGTGACGCACACGTTGCGTCATTAATTGACAGTTTTCAATATTTTTTGTACGGATTTCTGTTTACCGGATTTTTTTTTCACGTGACGCACACGTTGCGTCATTAATTGACACAATTTTCAATAAATTTTTCAATAACTTTTTCGTTAATATGCACGGCATCGTTGTTTGTAATGTATTTTCATTTTTTTTTTAAGTATTATGCTTCTATGCTATCTACTTCCAATAAAGAGATTAACTTTGCAATCTTTTTTTAAAATTATTCATTTTTTTCGATCGTTATTATTTTTCTACATATTCGTTGCTTTATATCTGTTTCGATAAATTTCATAGTAAATATATATATATATATATATATATATATATATATACATATAATATATATATTTACCATGAAATGTATATATATATATAATATATATATATTTATTCAGAATTTTCCCATGAAATTGGTTAATCAAATTCAGTAACTAATTTTTCAGGATTTTTCGAAAAATTAGTAACTTACACTCGTCGCTATGATGTTTCTATATATTCATGGCTTTATATATGTTTCGGCAAATTCCGTGGTAAATACCATGATTTACCTATAAAATTCGATTGTCAAACTCCATAACTAGTTTTTCGAAATTTTTCGAAAAATCACGCATTAGTATTCGTCATTATGATTTTTCTATATATTCATGGCTTTATATATGTTTCGGTAAATTCTATGGTGAACACCATAACTTTTACATTTTTCGAAAAATGACTGATTTGCACTCGTATTGTGATTTTTCTATATATTCATGGATTTATATATGTTTCGGCAAATTCCATGGTGAACACCATAATCTACCCATAAAATTCGATTGTCAAACCCCATAACAAGTTTTTCGAAATTTTTCGTAAAATCACTAATTTGTATTCGTCATTCTGATTCTTCTATATATTCATAACTTTATATATATTCTGATAAATTCCGTGGTAAACACCATAATTCATGGCTTTATATATGTTCTAGTAAATTTTATGGTGAACACCATAACATTTCCATTTTTCGAAAAATGACTAACTTGTACTCGTCGTTATGATTTTTCTATATATTCATGGCTTTATATATGTTCCGGTAAATTCCATGGTAAACACCATAATTTTCCCATAAAATCCGATCGTCAAATTCCATAACTAGTTTTTCGAAATTTTTCGAAAAATCATCTATTTGTATTCGTCATTATGATTTTTCTATATATTCATGGCTTTATATATGTTTCGGTAAATTCTATGGTGAACACCATAACTTTTCCATTTTTCGAAAAATGACTAACTTGCACTCGTCGTTATGATTTTTCTATACATTTATAGCTTTATATATGTTCCGATAAAGTCTATGGTGAACACCATAACATTTCCATTTTTCGAAAAATGACTAACTTGCACTCGTCGTTATGATTTTTCTATACATTTATAGCTTTATATATGTTCCAATAAATTCCATGGTGAACACCATAACTTTCCCATAAAATCCGTCGGTCAAACTCCACTATCATTTCCCATAAACCGATTAATCCTCATCCTTTTTCGTCGTATTAATTCCACGTCCCACCTGCCATTATTCGCTTCGCCGCAAAAAACATAGAAAAAGCTTGTCACTAACGAAGCGATCGCTTTTAGGGTACGACATGTCGCCGTTTATCAGACGATACGCCAAATATTTGAACGAGAAAGCGCTGTCGTACAGAACTGTCGCCTTCGATTTTTGCAAGGTCAAACGGGGGTGAGTATTAACACAAATAAAAATACTAAAAATAAAAGAAATATCGCAATCAGAATATAGAAGACATCGAGAAATAATGATAATGTCTAAAGTATATATATATATATATGGACGGTTTATTTTGAAAGTGGTGCGGTGTATATATATATATACAGAGAGTTTATTTTGAAAGTGGTGTAAGTCCCTTTAAAAAAAAGCAATTTATGCTTATATATATATATATATATATATATATATATAATTGAAGACCAATTTTTGACCATTTCGATGTCCGTTTCTTTTCAGGAAGGAAGACGGAACGTTGCGGACCATGAACGCCGAGAAATTGTTGAAGACTTTGCCAGTTTTGCAGTCGCAACTGGACGCGTTGCTCGAATTTGATTGCACGGCGAACGATTTGACGAACGGCGTCATAAATATGGCATTCATGCTGCTCTTTCGCGATCTCATCCGACTTTTCGCGTGCTACAACGATGGCATCATTAATTTGTTAGGTAAGCGAAAGGAAGAAGGAGTTTTTGTGAAGAAAAAGTCGGATGACCCACACGGTGAGTCACGGTCGAAATATCAAAAATTCTTTATTTTGCAGAGAAATACTTCGACATGAACAAGAAACAGTGCAGGGACGCACTGGACTTGTACAAAAAGTTTCTCATCCGGATGGATCGCGTCGGCGAATTCCTGAAAGTCGCGGAGGTAAGTCGCTGGACTTATTTTTGGATAGATTAACCCATTCGAGACGACGATTTTTTTCGAACACGGTTCCCAGGAGGGACATTTTTTGATATTCCCTTCTGACAAAATTGATGACGCACCATATGCGTCATGACGCAAAATTGAGAAAGTTCAATATTTCCTTGTGTCAGAATTGATGACGCACCATATGCGTCATGACGGAAAATTTTACTATTTCCTTCCGTAAAAAATTGATGACGCACCACATGCGTCATGGTGCAAAATTGAGAAAGTTCAATATTTCCTTTCGTCAAAATTCATGACGCACCATATGCGTCATGACGAAAAAATTAGAATCTTAATATTCTGCTTCATCAAAATTGATGACGCACCATATGCGTCATGACAAAAAATTTTAATATTTCTGCTTGACAAAATTGATGACGCACCATATGCGTCATGACGCAAAATTGAGAAAGTTCAATATTTCCTTGTGTCAGAATTAATGACGCACCATATGCGTCATGACGAAAAAATTAGAATCTTAATATTCCACTTCATCAAAATTGATGACGCAACGTATGCGTCATGACGAAGAATTTTAATATTCCCATCTGACAAAATTGATGACGCACCATGTGCGTCATGACAAAAATTGAGAAAGTTCAATATTTCCTTTCGTTAAAATTGATGACGCACCATATGCGTCATGACGCAAAATTGGGATCTTAATATTCCACTTTATCAAAATTGATGACGCACCGTATGCGTCATGACGAAAAATTTTATTATTTCTTTCTGACAAAACTAAAGACGCACCGTGTGCGTCATGACAAAAAAATTTGATATTGCCCTCTCACAAAATTGATGACGCACCGTGTGCGTCATGACAAAAATTGAGAAATTTCAATATTTCCTTGCTTAAAAATTCATGACGCAACGTATGCGTCATGACGAAAAATTTGGAATCTTAATAATCGACTCCATCAAAATTGATGACGCACCATGTGCGTCATGACATAAAATGTTGATATTTTCTTCTGATAAAATTGATGACGCACCATGTGCGTCATGACAAAAACTCAGAAATTTCAATATTTCCTTCCTTAAAAATTGATGACGCAATGTATGCGTCATGACGAAAAATTTGGAATCTTAATATTCCATTCTACCAAAATTAATGACGCACCGTGTGCGTCATGACAAAAAATTTTGATATTGCCTTCTCACAAAATTGATGACGCACCATGTGCGTCATGACAAAAATTGAGAAATTTCAATATTTCCTTGCTTAAAAATTGATGACGCAAGGTATGCGTCATGACAAAAAATTTGGAATCTTAATATTCCACGCCATCAAAATTGATGACGCACCATGTGCGTCATGACGAAAAAGTTGATATTTCATTTTGACAATATTGATGATGCACCGTGTGCGTCATGGCGAAAAAATTGAAATCTTAAACCATTCGAGACGACGATTTTTTTCGAACACGGTTCCCAGGAGCGATTTTTTTTTCTTTATATTGTTTATTTTTAATAAAAAAAAAGATGTTTACTATGGAAATCACCAAATTCGTAAGTGAATTCACATAAATAAGATCATTGCACAACAGGTGTGCAGCTCGCTCCTCGGAAAATTTTTATTGCGAGGAACGGATTGAACACCATGTGTGCAATGTAAGGTAAAATGCAAATACATCATTAAAAAATTTATGAACATTTATTTCAGAAATAGTTAGATAATATAAAATCGTTATTTTGTTTTCAATAATAAAGAACAGAATATAATGCAATGAAAATGTTTAAAAAGTAGTAAAAAGTTGAAAAAAGATAAGTTGAATAATGAAAAGAATAAGAAACGAGAAATAAATTTTTAGAAAAATGTCTACAGATAACAAAGTAATGTAACTCAGTAATAAAAAAGAAAATATAATTTGTAAATAGACTTTTAGCAAATAGTACACTGATCGTAAAGTAATTATACATTAGTTGGTTGATGGTAGCGCTTGAAAAATTCTCCCAAACATAATCCAGGATTACCGACACAAGCAGGACAAGAGTAATTATTACGTTTATATTTTCCTTCTTTGTAGGACTGTCGGCAATTCATAGTATTTTACATGTAAGAAAGGCTTCAAATAATTTTTAGATTTTTGGTACACAGTAAAACCAACGCCAAATTTTGTTTTCCTGCACCTTGCAGATTTCATTAATTCAAGGAAAATCTTATTTCGACGACTAGTTTACTCAGAATAACTGATAATTGCACATTACTGTTATTGCACACACGGTGTGCAAGCCGTCTTATAGCCTCGGAAATCAATTGCACACACGGTGTGCAATCAGTCTCGAATGGGTTAAATGCGAATATGCGTTATAATGCTTTCTTGTTTTTTGCAGAACGTGGGGATCGATAAGGGTGACATTCCTGACCTGACGAAGGTAATGAAAGAATTCCGTATTTTGTAATATGTAATATGTAATATGTAATATTGTAATATATGTATACATGTATATAATGGCGTTGAAAATGAAAGTTCACAGATCGGTTTTATATTTTGGGATATCAAAGTGGATGCAAAGTGACTCAGAAAATTTGAAACCGCACCTCAAAATTCGCAATATTTCCTGAGATATCGTCGAAAATATATTTCATATTATATAAACTGCTCCCAAAATGACGTCGAAAATTAAAGTTCACTGATCGGTTTCCTATTTTAGGATATCAAAGTGGATGCAAAGCGACTCGGAAAATTCGAAACCGCACCTCAAAATTTGCAATACTTCCCGAGATATCGTTAAAAATATATTTGATATTATGTGAAATGCTCCTAAAATGGCGTCGAAAATGAAAGTTCACAGATTGGTTTTATATTTTGGGATATCAAAATGGATGCAAAGAGATTTAGAAAAATCAAAACCGCACCTCAAATTTCCCACTATTTCCTGAGATATCGTCAAGAATATTTTTGATATTATGTGAAGCGCCCAAAATGGCGTCGAAAATGAAAGTTTACAGATCGGTTTTATATTTTGAGATGTCAAAGTGGATGCAAAGTGACTCAGAAAAATCGAAACCGCATCTCAAAATTCGCAATACTTCCTGAGATATCGTCAAAAATATATTCGATATTATGTGAACTGCTCTCAAAATTACGTAAAAAATGAAAGTTCACAGATCGGTTTTATATTTTGGGAAGTCAAAGTAGATGCAAAGTGATCCAGAAAAATCAAAACCACACCTGGAAATTCGCAATACTTCCCGAGATATCGTCAGAAATATATTTGACATTATGTAAAATGCTCCCAAAAAAGGCGTCGAAAATTAAAGTTCAGGGATCATGTTTATATTTTGAGATATCAAAGTGGATGCAAAGTGACTGAGAAAAATCGAAACCACACCTCAAAATTCGCAATACTTCCAGAGATATCGTCAAAAATATATTTGATATTATGTAAAATGCTCTCAAAATGGCGTCGAAAATGAAAGTTCACAGATCCGTTCTATATTCTGAGATATCAAAGTGGATGCAAAGTGACTCAGAAAAATCGAAACAGCACTTCAAAATTCGCAATACTTCCCGAGATATCGACAAAAATATATTTGATATCATGTGAAACGCTCCCAAAATGGCGTCGAAAATTAAAGTATACAGATCGGTTTTATATTTTAGGAGATTGAAATGGGGGCAAAGTGATTCGGAGAAACCGAAGCCGCAGTTCAAAATTCGTAATACTTCATGAGATATTGTCAAAAATATATTTGATTTTATGTGAAGCTCCCAAAATGGCGTCGAAAATTAAAGTTCACAGATCGGTTTCCTATTTTAGGATATCAAAGTGGATGCAACGAGACTCAGAAACATCAAAACCGTACCTCAAAGCAATACTTCCCGAGATATCCTCAAAAATATATTAGATATGTAAAATACTCCCAAAATGGCGTTGAAAATAAAAATTCACAGGTCGGTTTTATATTTTGGGAAGTCAAAGTGGATGCAAAGAGCCTGCGAAAAATTCAAACCGCACCTCAAAATTCGCTATGCTTCCCGAGATATGGTCAAAAATATATTTCATATTGTGTGAAACGCTCCCAAAATGGCGTCAAAAATGAAAGTTCACAGATCAGTTTTATATTTTGGGAAATCAAAGTGGATGCAAAGAGACTCAGAAAAATCGAAACCGCACTTCAAAATTCGCTATACTTCCCGAGATATCGTCAAAAATATATTCCATAGTATGTAAACTGCTCTCAAAATGGCGTCAAAAATGAAAGTTTGCAGATCGGTTTCCTATTTTAGGATATCAAAGTGGATGCAAAGTAACTCAGAAAAATCGAAACAGCAACTTAAAATTCGCTATACTTCTCAAGATATCGTCAAAAATATGTGTGATATTATTTGAACTGCTCCCAAAATGGCGTCGAAAATTAAAGTTCACAGATCGGTTCTATATTTTATAAGATCGAAGTGAAGGCAACGTGACTCAGAAAAATCGAAACCGCACCTCAAAATTTGCAATATGTCCTTAGATATCGTCAAAAATATATTTCATATTATGTGAACTGCTCCCAAAATGGCGTCAGAAATTAAAGTTCACAGATCGGGTTCCTATTTCAGGATATCAAAGTGGATGCAAAGTAACTCAGAAAAATCGAAACAGCACCTCTAAATTCGCAATATTTGCTGAGATATCGTCAGAAATATATTTTATATTATGTGAAATGCTCTCAAAATGGCGTCGAAAATGAAAGTTCACAGATCGGTTTCCTATTTTAGGATATCAAAGTGGATGCAAAGTGACTCGCAAAAATCGAAACCGCACCACAAAATTCGCAATATTTCCCCAGATATCGTCAAAAATATATTTCATATGTGGCGCTCCCAAAATGGCGTCAAAAATTATAGTTCACAGATCGGTTTCCTATTTTAGGGTATCAAAGTGGATGCAAAGAGACTCAGAAAAATCGAAACCGCACCTCAAAATTCGCAATATTTCCCGAGATATCGTGAAAAATATATTTTACATTATGTAAAATGCTCCCAAAATGACGTCAAAAATTACAGTTCATAGATCGGTTTCCTATTTTAGGGTATCAAAGTGGATGCAAAGAGACTCAGAAAAATCGAAACCGCACCTCAAAATTCGCTATACTTCCCGAGATATCGTCAAAAATATATTTGACATTATGTAAAACGCTCCCAAAATGGCGTCAAACAGAAAAATTCGAAAAATAATTTACTTTCTTAATAAATTTCAGGCGCCGAGCAGCTTGCTGGACGCACTGGAGCAACATTTGGCGTCTTTGGAGGGCAAGAAAGGCTCGGCAGCGAACACGCCGACGCAATCTGCAAGGTATCAATATGTTCTCACAACGATTTTAATAAGATTTGCCGTTTATTTTCACTGCCGCCGATTATTATCGAACTTTTTTGACGAAGGAATTCGATGGGATCTCATAAAATTGTCAGGGTAAAAAAAAATTAAAAATGTCACCACTATATACATATATTTTAAATAACAGTATAGTTAATATGACAATTTCATATTTTGGCATTTTATTCGCACAGAACGGTATTATTTTACATTAAAACATTAAAATGACAATAATTGTCATTAAAACTGTCATTTTATAACATAAAATTGTCATTTTATTTATTACATCTGTATATAACATTATATATGCTATATTACTTTGCTACAATATATACACACATATATACTCTTCATTATCAAATTTTTTTCAATAATAAATATCCACCGAATAAAAACACGACCCATGGGAACACAAAAAAAAATAAAAATAAAAAAACCCATCGAATTCCTTCCGTATTGGACGCAAACGCCGCAAACCGTAAATTTTTACGAAAAATCAGTGAATAATTAATTAACCAAAAAAAAAAAAATCTAACTAGCGTAATTAATTACTCACGCCTAGGTCACGCCTGACGAATTTCGTCGAAAAAAAAATAGGAAAAAAAACGCGGCAAAAACTCTTTCTCGAAAATTATTTTACCGTTTTCATTCTTATATATATATACATATATATATACAGACACATTCATCCGTTTTTCAGTTCCTCTTTTATTGTGGCTCGACTCTCCGTTTGTTTTTGTTTGTTTTTGTTTCTTTCGTTTTCTCAGTCGAATTCATCATCGCACATCTCTATCGCTTTTTTGACGAATTTGACGAGCAACGAGAGTAAATTTTTAGTCTAGAGGCTTGCGCTTCGTCGAAAATTTTTCGCTTCTCCCTCCTTCGTTGGCCAATTCCGTACAGCCAGTCTTATGGTGCTTTTTTTTTGCGAAATTCGTTAGCGACATTTTTAATTTTTTTACCAGATTTTTTTTTATGATATAATTATTGTTGACGTTAATTGGACCGTTTATTTTGAAAGTGGTGGAAGTTCAATTAAAAAAATGAGATGTCATGCAATTTATGCTTAATTTAATGGAAACTTTTTGGGTATAACTAGGTATATATATATATGAAATGCACCCAAAATGGCGTCGAAAATTAAAGTATGCGTATTGGTTTTATATTTTGGGAGATCAAAGTGAAGGCAAAGTGACTCAGAAAAATCAAAACCGCACCTCAAAATTCGCAATACTTCCTGAGATATTGTCAAAAATATATTTGATATTCTGTAAACCTCCCAAAATGGCGTCGAAAATTAAAGTTCACGGATCGTTTTTATATTTTGGGAGATCGAAGTGAATGCAAAGTGACTCAGAAAAATCGAAACCGCAACTCAAAATTCGCAATACTATCCGAGATATCCTCAAAAAATTATTTCATATTATGTAAAATGCTTTCAAAATGGCGTCGAAAATGAAAGTTCACGGATCGGTTTTATATATTAGGATATCAAAGTCGATGTAAAGAGACCCAGAAAAATCGAAACCGCATCTTAAAATTCGCAATACTTCATGAGATATTGTCAAAAATATATTTGATACTATGTGCAGCTCCCAAAATGGCGTCGAAAATTAAAGTTTGCACATCGGTTTTATATTTTGGGATATTAAAGTGGATGTAAAGTGACTCAGACAAATCGAAACCGCACCTCAAATTTCGCAATACTTCCTGAGATATTGTCAAAAATATATTTGATATTATGTGAAGATCCCAAAATGGCGGAGAAAATTAAAGTTTACAGATCGGTTTCATATTTTGGGATGTCAAAGTGGATACAAAGTGACTCAGAAAAATCGAAACCGCATCTTAAAATTCGCAATACTTCATGAGATATTGTCAAAAATATATTTGATATTATGTGAAGTCCCAAAATGGCGTTGAAAATTAAAGTTCACTGATCGTTTTTATATTTTAGGAGATCGAAGTAAAGGCAAAGTGACTCAGAAAAATCGAATAAATTTTTTAATTAACGAATATGGTCATATATTATATATATGGTATATATTAAATGTAGTGGAAGTATTAATAACTATATACAATTTTTCTTTTATTTTTTCAGAGATTTGTATAATGATTTATAGATACTAGAATTTTTGGGGGTAAATTTAAAGAATAATGAAGTCAAGAGTTAAAATTGTTAATGTTTGTCGACATGACGCATACGGTGCGTCATCAATTTTAATGGAGTGGAAAATTAAGATTCCAAATTTTTCGTCATGACGCATACGGTGCGTCATCAATTTTGACGGAAGCAAATATTAAAATTGACAGAATTTTTCAGCGTGACGCATACGGTGCGTCACAAATTTTAATGGGGTGGAAAATTAAGATTTCAAATTTTTCGTCATGACGCATACACTGCGTCATCAATTTTGACGGAAGCAAATATTCAAATTAATAGCATTTTTCAGCGTGACGCATACGGTGCGTCACCAATTTTAATGGGGTGGAAAATTAAGATTCTGAATTTTTCGTCATGACGCATACCGTGCGTCATCAATTTTGACGGAAGCAAATATTAAAAGTGACAGCATTTTTCAGCGTGACGCATAGGGTGCGTCACCAATTTTAATGGGGTGGAAAATTAAGATTCCGAATTTTTTGTCATGACGCATACGGTGCGTCATCAATTTTAATGCCGTCAAATATTCCAATTTTCTCAAACTTTTGCCATGACGCATATGGTGCGTCCTCAATTTTAATGCAGTCGAATATTGAAATTACTGGATTTTTTGTCATGACGCATACGGTGCGTCATCAAATTTAATGCAGTGAAATATGAATATTTCTCAAACTTTTCGTCATGACGCATACGGTGCGTCATCAAATTTATTGCAGTGAAATATGAATATTTCTCAAACTTTTCGTCATGACGCATACGGTGCGTCATCAATTTCAAGGCAGTCAAATATTGATTTATGTCATTTTTTTGGTCATGACGCATACGGTGCGTCATCAATTTCAAGGCAGTCAAATATTGATTTATGTCATTTTTTTCGTCATGACGCATACGGTGCGTCAGCAATTTTAATGCAGGCAAATATTCGAATTTTCTCAAATTTTTGTCATGACGCATACGGTGCGTCATCAATTTTAATGCAATCAAATATTAAAATTTCTGAATTTTGTTGTCATGACGCATACGGTGCGTCATAAATTTTAGTGGACTGAAATATAATAAAATTTCTGAATTTTTTTGTCATGACGCATATGGTGCGTCATCAATTTTAATGCAGTCAAATATTAAATTTCTGAATTTTTCGTCATGACGCATACGGTGCGTCATCAATTTTACTGCCGTCAATTATTAAAATTTTTCAAATATTTTTTGTCATGACGCATACGGTGCGTCATCAGTTTTAATGCAATCAAATGTTAAAATTTCTCCATTTTATTGTTATGACACATACGGTGCGTCATCAATTTTAATGCAGTCAAATATTCAAATTTTCTCAAATTTTTTGTCATGACGCATACGGTGCGTCATCAATTTTAATACTGTCAAATATTAAAATTTCGAAATTTTTTCGTCATGACGCACACGGTGCGTCATAAATTTTAATGGCCTTAATTATTAAAATTTCTCGACATGACGCACACGGTGCGTCATCAATTTTAATACTGTCAAATATTAACATTTCTGAATTTTTTTTGTCATGACGCATACGGTGCGTCATCAATTTTAATGCAGTCAACTATGAACATTTCTCAAATTTGTCGTCATGACGCATACGGTGCGTCATCAATTTTAATGGAGTGAAATATTCAAATTTCTGAATTTTTGTCATGACGCATATGGTGCGTCATCAATTTCAATGCAGTCAAATATTAATTTTTCTCAAATTTTTTGTCGTGACGCATATGGTGCGTCATCAATTTTAATGCAGTCAAATATTCAAATTTTCTCAAATTTTTGTCATGACGCATACGGTGCGTCATCAATTTTAATGCAGTCAAATATTAAAATTTCTGCATTTCTTTGTCATGACGCATACGGTGCGTCATCAATTTTAATACTGTCAAATATTAAAATTTCTAAATTTTTTCGTCATGACGCACACGGTGCGTCATCAATTTTAATACTGTCAAATATTAACATTTCTGAATTTTTTTTGTCATGACGCATATGGTGCGTCATCAATATTAATACTATCAAATATTCAAATTTTCTTCAATTTTTCGTCATGACGCATATGGTGCGTCATCAATTCTAATGCAGTCAAATATTAAAAGTTCTGAATTTTTTTTTTTAATGCAGTCAACTATGAACATTTCTCAAATTTGTCGTCATGACGCATACGGTGCGTCATAAATTTTAATGGAGTGAAATATTAAAATTCCTGAATTTTTATCATGACGCATACGGTGCGTCATCAATTTTAATGCAATCAAATATTATTTTTTCTCAAATTTTTGTGTCATGACGCATACAATGCGTCATCAATTATAATGCCGTCAAATACTAATTTTTCCCAAATTTTTTGTCATGACGCATATGGTGCGTCATCAATTTCAATGCAATCTAATATTAAAATTTCTCAAATTTTTAGTCATGACGCATGCGGTGCGTCATCAAATTTAATGCAATCAAATATTAAAATTCTGAATTTTTCGTCATGACGCATACGGTGCGTCATCAATTTTAATGCAGTCAAATATTAAATTCCTGAATTTTTCGTCATGACGCATACGGTGCGTCACAAAATTTAATGCAATCGCATATTAAATTTCTGAATTTTTTTTCATGACGCATACGGTGCGTCATCAATTTTAATGCAGTCAAGTATTAAAATTTCTCAAATTTTTTTATCGTGACGCATACGGTGCGTCATCAATTTTAATGCAATCAAACATAAAAGCTTCTGAATTGCTTGTCATGACGTATACAATTTATATATCTCTTCATTATTTGTAAACAGAATTGGCTTAATACAAAGTACATTTTAAGTAATACTTGATTTCTCACCATAGAAATTAAACGATTTTTACAACTGTCTTCCCCCACTTTCAAAATAAACGATCCAATTACCGGAGTTGCGTTCGCAATTAGACGTAATGCAACTACGTCGAGTTGCCGGTAGTACTTAGTCGCATGCTAATCGTCGAGAGTTGTAGTCGAAAGATTATAGAAAGTGAGATGCGAGTCTGTGAGATTCTGTGAGTCTGACATTGTTTTTTTTTTCAATCCTGAGTAAATGCGAATGAATGTCGAGCGAGTGTACTTGCACAATTTCTATATCTTTCTACGCATTTGTATTATAAATAATCATCATTACTACACGACTTCTTTGTTTTTCTGTTCTCTTCTTCTCCTTTTATTTTCAATTATCAAACACTCTTCCCATTCAACTCAATCTCACTTCTCGAAACTCTTCACGATCACCGAAACAAACGAAATCCTGTGAATCTGTTACAAACAAAATTACAAACGAAATCCCAATTATTTTCCTGGATCCTGGAAATTTCCTGAACCTGATCCTGTGCGTCGATCAATAATTGTTGGGCTGTTCGCTTCTTTGCGCAACTTTTTCTTATTACGCACTGCGTATTGCTTTGAATTTTTCTTTGGGACTTACGTAAAATTTTTGTACGCTGTCTGCTAATTTGTCCATGTCTTGTACCTTACGTCATTCATCAATTTTTTCACGTAATAATGTATATATTGAAACTTGGACCTGTCGTCTTGCATTTTCATGAATAACTTTTATCGTAACACATTTCATCCACAAACTTTGCGCATGCGTTTCATTACTAATCGATACGTTACTTATGTTTTATATTAATCTGTATTTTCTTGCGTAATTCTTGTTGCGGATCCAATTCTGACATCGTTACACATCTTTTGACTTATTCAACCCCTCGTCATGTGGTTTACCTCGAAACCTCACCGCTGTCATTTTTCTGCATGTTCATAAATGTTTCGTTGCTTACTTCTGTTTACCCTTCCATTTTTCTTCGCCTTATCCTGCATCTTGTACCTTATACCCTGCGTCATACATTTACGCTCAATTTCCTACCTCTACGTTACATCACCTTCCATTTTTCTTCGCCATCCTGCATCTTCACTCGTACCTTATACCACGCTCCAATTTTGTACCTACTTCTACGTTACATTATTACCTTCCATTTTTCTTCGCCTTATCCTGCGTCTTGTACCTTATACCCTGCGCCACACATTTACGCTCAATTTCCTACCTCTACGTTACATCGTCACCTTCCATTTTTCTTCGCCATCCTGCATCTTCACTCGTACCTTATACCACGCTCCAATTTTGTACCTACTTCTACGTTACATTATTACCTTCCATTTTTCTTCGCCTTATCCTGCGTCTTGTACCTTATACCCTGCGCCACACATTTACGCTCAATTTCCTACCTCTACGTTACATCGTCACCTTCCATTTTTCTTCGCCATCCTGTGTCTTCACTCGTACCTTATACCACGCTCCAATTTTGTACCTACTTCTACGTTACATTATTACCTTCCATTTTTCTTCGCCTTATCCTGCGTCTTGTACCTTATACCCTGCGCCACACACTTACGCTCAATTTCCTACCTCTACGTTACATCGTCACCTTCCATTTTTCTTCGCCATCCTGCATCTTCACTCGTACCTTATACCACGCTCCAATTTTGTACCTACCTCTACGTTACATTATTACCTTCCATTTTTCTTCGCCTTATCCTGCGTCTTGTACCTTATACCTTGCGCCACACATTTACGCTCAATTTCCTACCTCTACATTACATCGTCACCTTCCATTTTTCTTCGCCATCCTGCATCTTCACTCGTACCTTATACCACGCTCCAATTTTATACCAACCTCTACGTTACATTATTGCCTTCCATTTTTCTTCGCCTCATCCTGCGTCTTGTACCTTATACCCTGCGCCACACATTTACGCTCAATTTCCTACCTCTACGTTACATTGTCACCTTCCATTTTTCTTCGCCATCCTGCATCTTCACTCGTACCTTATACCACGCTCCAATTTTGTACCTACCTCTACGTTACATTATTACCTTCCATTTTTCTTCGCCTTATCCTGCGTCTTGTACCTTATACCCTGCGCCACACATTTACGCTCAATTTCCTACCTCTACGTTACATCGTCACCTTCCATTTTTCTTCGCCATCCTGCATCTTCACTCGTACCTTATACCACGCTCCAATTTTGTACCTACCTCTACGTTACATTATTACCTTCCATTTTTCTTCGCCTTATCCTGCGTCTTGTACCTTATACCCTGCGCCACACATTTACGCTCAATTTCCTACCTCTACGTTACATCGTCACCTTCCATTTTTCTTCGCCATCCTGCATCTTCACTCGTACCTTATACCACGCTCCAATTTTGTACCTACCTCTACGTTACATTATTACCTTCCATTTTTCTTCGCCTTATCCTGCGTCTTGTACCTTATACCCTGCGCCACACATTCACGCTTCAATTTCCTACCTCTACGTTACATCGTCACCTTCCATTTTTCTTCGCCATCCTGCATCTTCACTCGTACCTTATACCACGCTCCAATTTTGTACCTACTTCTACGTTACATTATTACCTTCCATTTTTCTTCGCCTTATCCTGCGTCTTGTACCTTATACCCTGCGCCACACATTCACGCTCAATTTCCTACCTCTACGTTACATCGTCACCTTCCATTTTTCTTCGCCATCCTGCATCTTCACTCGTACCTTATACCACGCTCCAATTTTGTACCTACCTCTACGTTACATTATTACCTTCCATTTTTCTTCGCCTTATCCTGCGTCTTGTACCTTATACCCTGCGCCACACATTTACGCTTCAATTTCCTACCTCTACGTTACATTGTCACCTTCCATTTTTCTTCGCCATCCTGCATCTTCACTCGTACCTTATACCACGCTCCAATTTTGTACCTACCTCTACGTTACATTATTACCTTCCATTTTTCTTCGCCTTATCCTGCGTCTTGTACCTTATACCCTGCGCCACACATTTACGCTCAATTTCCTACCTCTACGTTACATCGTCACCTTCCATTTTTCTTCGCCATCCTGCATCTTCACTCGTACCTTATACCACGCTCCAATTTTGTACCTACCTCTACGTTACATTATTACCTTCCATTTTTCTTCGCCTTATCCTGCGTCTTGTACCTTATACCCTGCGCCACACATTTACGCTCAATTTTTTCTTCCTACCTCTACGTTACATCGTCACCTTCCATTTTTCTTCGCCATCCTGCATCTTCACATCGTACCTTATACCACCTTCCATTTTTCTCCAATTTTGTACCTACCACGCTCTACCTACTTCCTACGTTACATTATTACCTTCCATTTTTCTTCACCTTATCCTGCGTCTTGTACCTTATACCCTGCGCCACACATTTACGCTTCAATTTCCTACCTCTACGTTACATCGTCACCTTCCACTTTTCTTCGCCATCCTGCATCTTCACTCGTACCTTATACCACGCTCCAATTTTGTACCTACCTCTACGTTACATTATTACCTTCCATTTTTCTTCGCCTTATCCTGCGTCTTGTACCTTATACCCTGCGCCACACATTCACGCTCAATTTCCTACCTCTACGTTACATCGTCACCTTCCATTTTTCTTCGCCATCCTGCATCTTCACTCGTACCTTATACCACGCTCCAATTTTGTACCTACCTCTACGTTACATTATTACCTTCCATTTTTCTTCGCCTTATCCTGCGTCTTGTACCTTATACCCTGCGCCACACATTCACGCTTCAATTTCCTACCTCTACGTTACATCGTCACCTTCCATTTTTCTTCGCCATCCTGCATCTTCACTCGTACCTTATACCACGCTCCAATTTTGTACCTACCTCTACGTTACATTATTACCTTCCATTTTTCTTCGCCTTATCCTGCGTCTTGTACCTTATACCCTGCGCCACACATTTACGCTCAATTTCCTACCTCTACGTTACATCGTCACCTTCCATTTTTCTTCGCCATCCTGCATCTTCACTCGTACCTTATACCACGCTCCACGCTCCAATTTTGTACCTACCTCTACGTTACATTATTACCTTCCATTTTTCTTCGCCTTATCCTGCGTCTTGTACCTTATACCCTGCGCCACACATTTACGCTTCAATTTCCTACCTCTACGTTACATCGTCACCTTCCATTTTTCTTCGCCATCCTGCATCTTCACTCGTACCTTATACCACGCTCCAATTTTGTACCTACCTCTACGTTACATTATTACCTTCCATTTTTCTTCGCCTTATCCTGCGTCTTGTACCTTATACCCTGCGCCACACATTTACGCTCAATTTCCTACCTCTACGTTACATCGTCACCTTCCATTTTTCTTCGCCATCCTGCATCTTCACTCGTACCTTATACCACGCTCCAATTTTGTACCTACCTCTACGTTACATTATTACCTTCCATTTTTCTTCGCCTTATCCTGCGTCTTGTACCTTATACCCTGCGCCACACATTTACGCTTCAATTTCCTACCTCTACGTTACATCGTCACCTTCCATTTTTCTTCGCCATCCTGCATCTTCACTCGTACCTTATACCACGCTCCAATTTTGTACCTACCTCTACGTTACATTATTACCTTCCATTTTTCTTCGCCTTATCCTGCGTCTTGTACCTTATACCCTGCGCCACACATTTACGCTTCAATTTCCTACCTCTACGTTACATCGTCACCTTCCATTTTTCTTCGCCATCCTGCATCTTCACTCGTACCTTATACCACGCTCCAATTTTATACCTACCTCTACGTTACATTATTACCTTCCATTTTTCTTCGCCTTATCCTGCGTCTTGTACCTTATACCCTGCGCCACACATTTACGCTCAATTTCCTACCTCTACGTTACATCGTCACCTTCCATTTTTCTTCGCCATCCTGCATCTTCACTCGTACCTTATACCACGCTCCAATTTTGTACCTACCTCTACGTTACATTATTACCTTCCATTTTTCTTCGCCTTATCCTGCGTCTTGTACCTTATACCCTGCGCCACACATTTACGCTCAATTTCCTACCTCTACGTTACATCGTCACCTTCCATTTTTCTTCGCCATCCTGCATCTTCACTCGTACCTTATACCACGCTCCAATTTTGTACCTACTTCTACGTTACATTATTACCTTCCATTTTTCTTCGCCATCCTGCGTCTTGTACCTTATACCCTGCGCCACACATTCACGCTCAATTTCCTACCTCTACGTTACATCGTCACCTTCCATTTTTCTTTGCCATCCTGCGTCTTCACTCGTACCTTATACCACGCTCCAATTTTGTACCTACCTCTACGTTACATTATTACCTTCCATTTTTCTTCGCCTTATCCTGCGTCTTGTACCTTATACCCTGCGCCACACATTTACGCTCAATTTCCTACCTCTACGTTACATTGTCACCTTCCATTTTTCTTCGCCATCCTGCATCTTCACTCGTACCTTATACCACGCTCCAATTTTGTACCTACCTCTACGTTACATTATTACCTTCCATTTTTCTTCGCCTTATCCTGCGTCTTGTACCTTATACCCTGCGCCACACATTTACGCTCAATTTCCTACCTCTACGTTACATCGTCACCTTCCATTTTCCTTCGCAATCCTGCATCTTCACTCGTACCTTATACCACGCTCCAATTTTGTACCTACCTCTACGTTACATTATTACCTTCCATTTTTCTTCGCCTTATCCTGCGTCTTGTACCTTATACCCTGCGCCACACATTTACGCTTCAATTTCCTACCTCTACGTTACATCGTCACCTTCCATTTTTCTTCGCCATCCTGCATCTTCACTCGTACCTTATACCACGCTCCAATTTTGTACCTACCTCTACGTTACATTATTACCTTCCATTTTTCTTCACCTTATTCTGCGTCTTGTACCTTATACCCTGCGCCACACATTTACACTCAATTTCCTACGTCTACGTTACATCGTCACCTTCCATTTTTCTTCGCCATCCTGCGTCTTCACTCGTACCTTATACCACGCTCCAATTTTATACCTACTTCTACGTTACATTATTACCTTCCATTTTTCTTCGCCTTATCCTGCGTCTTGTACCTTATACCCTGCGCCACACATTTACGCTCAATTTCCTACCTCTACGTTACATCGTCACCTTCCATTTTTCTTCGCCATCCTGCGTCTTCACTCGTACCTTATACCACGCTCCAATTTTGTACCTACCTCTACGTTACATTATTACCTTCCATTTTTCTTCGCCATCCTGCGTCTTGTACCTTATACCCTGCGTTATACATTCACGCTTCAATTTCCTACCTCTACGTTACATCGTCACCTTGCATTTTTCTTCGCCATCCTGCATCTTCACTCGTACCTTATACCACGCTCCAATTTTATACCTACTTCTACGTTACATTATTACCTTCCATTTTTCTTCGCCTTATCCTGCGTCTTGTACCTTATACCCTGCGCCACACATTTACACTCAATTTCCTACCTCTACGTTACGTCACCTTCCATTTATCTTTACCATCCTGCATCTTCACTCGTATTATACCAAAATTTTTACCTACTTCTACGTTACGTTATTACCTTCCATTTTTCTTCGCCATCCTGCGTCTTGTACCTTATACCCTGCGCCACACATTTACGCTCAATTTCACACCTCTACGTTACATCATCACCTTCCATTTCCAAATTTTTCACCCTCCGATCCTTTCCATACTTCTCTGCCTACCAATATTCTTCGTCCTGTACCTGAAACCGAACCTGACCTTAATGCCTTTTCTTAAACCCCCCCGGCACCCATTCTCGTACCTAAATCCACGACCGAAAGCAGCAATCGAACGAATGTAAAGTCGGGAGTGTCCGCCCTGTCTTCCACCAGCACGGCATTCGGCACGGCAGCGAGTAATGCGAGACTCGAGCACAGCACAGGAAACGGACACATTGACGAAGCCCTCAGGCAGCAGGCGCTGGCCGAAGAGGAAGCCGCCATGAATCAGTACAAGGTTGGCCGCCATTTTGTTTACGCGTATACCTAAGATGGCGTCGAAGTTTAAGGTTTAGACGCGTAGGGTCGCAAAAATTAAATGCTGTTTAACTCTTTGAGGCACAGGATTTCAGATCAAACATTGACCCATGTTGCACAGGAATTTTATCGGGTTTTAAATGAAACAAAATTGGTATATTTTTATTAATAACGGTATAATTTCATGTAAAAACATAACAAAATAGGTTTATGAATGGTACTTGTTAAAAGACATATTTTTTCCTAAAGGACAGGGGCACTTTGCACATAGTACAAGATTAAAGTGTTCGAACTTCCTTTTTTTTTGTACAACAAAGTGCACATCGTTTACGAAACGAACGTTTTGGTAAATGTTTTGAATCGCGCTTTCTTATTTCTATTGAAACGTTAGGTTTGTGTTTACGTATTTCGATTGATAATCAGTTATTGGTACACTTAGTTAGTGCGGACTTTTAAATGCCTTTAATGTGATTGTTTTACCTAATTGTTTATATAAAATATATGCCTTAACAAGACACGCGTAAAGGAAATAAAAGAGTACACGGTGCCACCATTTCTTACTGCAACGATCAAGGTGATAATTAGACATTAATTGATCAAATTTATCCACTGCATTCATATTATCATTATAATCCGCGATCAAAGAACAAGTAATCGATTTTTTAATGCCCATACGATTTCTTCTAACTACTGTGGAATGTTGATTTGGACTGTGAACATTTGAAAGGAAAAGGACGGGCTTATTGTCTATCCACTGTGTTGCCATTATTCCCGTATCACTTACAAATCATTCATATTCACCTCGATTTTTCCTATATATACTGAAGGATGGCAAATATTTCCTAATTTTATTAACAACGCCACAAGCATTGATTTGTTTACATCTTAAGTTTTCTAGTATATTTGCACTTGTAAAATAGTTATCAAAATAAGTTTTATGTTCTTTTTCGACTAAATCCGAAGTAATAATAGGTACACAACTTTGCTCCCGCCGTTTTCCCCTTTCGTCCAATGCAAAAAACGGCGGGAGCAAAGTTGTACACCTAATAGTATTCACAACTTTCTCACTAAGATTTTTTATTACTTGATTGCCAACTTTTCCAGGATATACATCAAATTTGAAGCAATAACCCGACTTATCTGCTAGAAGCCATAATTTGTATCTTCTTTTGATTGGTTTTTTCGGAAGATATTGTTTGATCGAACTACGGCCTTTACATTTTATCATAGAATCATCGATCGCTAATCTGAGACCAAGATTATAATTTTTTTTTGAAATTTTCTTTTATCTTGTCCAAAAATTGATGAATTTTGTACAATTTATCATAGTTGGCACTTTTTCTTGCTGGAGTTAGGCTATTATCATTTAGATGAATATGGCTGAGAAGCCACCCAAAACGATTTACAGTTATTATTTGATATATGTATTCATTCCGTAAATACGGTATAGAGTTCCAGACATCTCTATAACTCGGGAGTTTATTGATTCCTATTAGAAAATTTATACCAATAAATGCGCGAATTTCTTGGTCATTAGTTGGCTTGAATCTTTTGCCTTGCTGTGCTGCGTATAAATTCGTTTTAAGAATATACAACATAAACAATAAAGAAAAATTATTTTTTTTTGTGTTACTCCACAAGTTGCGTGGAACAAATAAAATCCCACCATACTTTCATCATTTGCAAACAAATTTAACCATTTATTTTTACTATAAAACTCGTTACTCACTTATAAAGAAGTAATTTTTATAAAAATTAACTTACCTTTGCGATGTGTTACATGAAACTAAGAAAAAAATGTTAGTGCAGTAAACCTGCCGCTTATAACAATTGGTCAACCGGTAATTGTGTGTTGAATTTTGCCAACACAAGTAACACATTTGTAACATTGTTGGAAGATATTAGCAACTACTTTACGCAAATAAGACGAAATATAAAGCTATGCACATGCAGCTACTGCAAGATTTCGAGGTAGGACTAAAAATGTTCCACCATACCGTGAAATACATCAAAAAGGTGGGACACATTCAATCTCACGGTGCCCCAAAGAGTTAACGGGTGATTAAAGTATTAATATTTATATATAAATTTATTTTTCAATTTTTTCATAATCTGTATAATGATTTACGTATATTACAATTTTCTGGGTCAAATTTAAAGCGTAATGTAGTTAAGGGTTAAAATTGATGGTTGTTGACGTGACGCATACGGTGCGTCATCAATTTTGATGGAGTCAAATATTAAGATTTGACATTTCTTGTCATGAAGCACACAGTGCGTCATCATTTTTGATGGATCGAAGTATTAAAATTTCTCAAATTTTTCGACAATCGCTGTTAATTAAATAATATCGCAAACATTCGGTTCTATCAAAAAATGTTTCAGACGAAAGTTCTTCAGTGTGTATTGCCTTACAACTTTTGTCTCAAATATTTCCGTCCAAAAACCTACCGTTCATGAATTATATCCGTATATCGTACCAAATAAAATTGTCGTCTCCACAAAAATGATTTTTCGACTTTCAGGCAAAAGTGCAATCGCCATCGAGCGCACAAAGCACAAATCCATTCCTGAGCTCGCCGACCAATAATGCCAATCAGCCGATCGTAGATTTGTTCGGCGGTGGTGAACCTGCCACAGAACCACAGGTAATTAAAAAAAAATTCTTAATTAACTTAAGGGGGCACATACACCTAGAGTTATTAAAAACAGGCATTCTTTAGGATTTTTTTGGGGGGAAGTGTAATGCGGGTAATTAATCCGACTTTTCTTTACCTTAAAGTACATTATTAGAATATGTATCAGAATAAATTTGAAATAAAATCTTTTTAATACTGTGAAATATTATAATTTCTGAATTTTTTTGTCATGACACATACGGTGCGTCATCAATTTTAATACTGTCAAATATTAAAATTTCTGAATTTTTTTGTCATGACGCATAGGGTGCGTCATCAATTTTAATGCAGTCAAATATTGCAATTTCTGAATTTTTCGTCATGACGCATACGATGCGTCACCAATTTTAATAGAGTGAAATATTAATTTTTTATCATGACGCATACGGTGCGTCATCGATTCTAATGCAGTCAAATATTACAATTTCTGAATTTATTTTGTCATGACGCATACGGTGCGTCATTAATTTTAATGCAGTCAAATATTCAAATTTTCTCACATTTTTGTCATGACGCATAGGGTGCGTCATCAATTTTAATGCAGTCAAATATTGCAATTTCTGAATTTTTCGTCATGACGCATACGATGCGTCACCAATTTTAATGGAGTGAAATATTAATTTTTTGTCATGACGCATACGGTGCGTCATCAATTTTAATGCACTCACTCACTCACTGTTATTCCACAAATTTCCATACCCCATACACCCCCATATTATCTCACTGCCTTACTTCTCAGGCAAAGAAGGCGTCAGACGATCTTCTGCAACTCGCCGGAAACCCATTCGCCGACATGTTTGGTTCCACACAACCCACAACTGGTCAGCCTGCAGCCCAGAACAACATGTGGATGGCGACCAACGGTAATGGTAAATAAGCAAATTCGAAAAACGACCCTGCGGATAAACAACACCGAATATACCAACAAAAATACATATCATACAGATTCAGTCGTACAACAAAATATCTTTGAATTGAAATGTTTATGGAAATATTGAGAGGGCAAGTGTTTACTAATTTGGGTAATAAATTGCTGGATGAACAGCAAATTATTGTAAGAAGCTAAGAATGTGTACTATTATATATAAGAAGATTGTAGAACAGAAGGAAAATTATTGGTTGGTGTATCCGGTGTTTTGAATAATTATTTGGAAGTTCACAGCGAAGTGTTTACTGTTTACTGAGTATTGTTTATTGGTTATTAGTACTGGTTAGTGAAGGGTCAGATGAGTTGAAAAGTTTGTTTTTCGGCATTGAAGTGTGACGTTTGGTGTGAGAAGGTAGTCAGGTTCTTGGATCTATTGAGGATTTGGGATTTCTTGTGGTCTGGTGTTTATTGTAAAAGGAAAGGCTTTATTATAAAAATTTCAGGTTACTACGTATACTGAAATTTTAGGATTTTAGCAGTGCAAACATTTATTATACAAATTTCAAGTTACTGCGTTTTACTGAAATTTTAGAATTTTGCGGTCTAATATTTATTATGGAAATTGCAGGTTACTGCGTTTTACTGAAATTTTAGGATTTTGCGGTCTAATATTTATGAAGAAAATTTCACTTCATTGCGTCTACTGCAATTTTAGATTTTCGGCAGTTTAATATTTATTACAAAAATGCAACGGAATTGCCCTACTGCAATTTTAGATTTTGTCGGCAGTGCAAATGTTTATTATAGAAATTTCAGTTTACTGTGTTTTACCGAAATTTTAGAATTTTGTGGTCTAATGCTTATTATAAAAATTTCGGGTTACTGCGTTTTACTGAAATTTTAGCATTTTACGGTCTAATATTTATTATGAAAATTTCGCTTCATTGTGTCTAGTGCAATTTTAGATTTTCGGCAGTTTAATATTTATTACAAAAATTCAAGGCAATTGCGACTACTGTGATTTTACAATTTTTTGCGATCAAATATTTATTATAAAAATTTCACCTCATTGTGTCTACTGCAATTTTAGATTTTTGGCAGTTTAATATTTATTACAAAAATGCAGCGCGATTGCGTCTACTGCAAATTTACGATTTTTTGCAGTGCAAATATTTATTATAGAAATTTCAGTTTACTGCGTTTTACCGAAATTTTAGAATTTTGCGGTCTAATATTTATGGGGAAAATTTCAGATCACTGCGTTTTACTGAAATTTTAGGCTTTTGCGGTCTAATATTGATGAAGAAAATTTCGCTTCATTGTGTTTACTGCATTTTTACGTTTTTGGCAGTTTAATATTTATTACAAAAATGCAAGGCAATTGCGACTACTGCAAGTTTACAACTTTTTGCAGTGCAAATATTTGTTATAAAAATTTCACGCCACTGTGTCTTACTGAAATTTTAGGATTTTGCATTCTAACGTTTATTATAAACATTTCGCTTTATTGTGTCTATTACAAATTTACGATTTTTTGGCAGTTTAATATTTATTACAAAAATGCAACCCAATTGCATCTACTGCAATTTTAGATCTTTTGAAGTGCAAATATTTAGTATAGAAATTTCAGGTTACTGCGTTTTACTGAAATGTTAGGATTTTGTGGTTTAATATTTATGAAGAAAATTTCACTTCATTATATCTACTGCAATTTTAGATTTTTAGTATTTTTATATTTATTACAAAAATGCAATGCAACTTTACGATTTTTTGCAGTCTAATATTTATTACATAAATTAAATTCTTTTTGTCTATTGCAATTTTACAATTTTTGCAGTTTAATATTTATTAGAAAAATTATGCGTTATTGCATCTGCCGTGATTTTATGATTTCTTACAGTATAATGTTTATTGTAAAAATTCCACGTAATTACGTATACTGGAATTTTACGTTTTTCCGCACTGTAATATTTATTATAAAAACTCCACGTATTACGTCTACTGCAATTTTACAATTTTTTTGCAGTCTCATATTTATTATAAAAATTCTACGTTATAGCATCTACTGCATTTTTATGATTTTTCGTACTCCAACATTTATTATAAGAACTCCACGTTTCTCTGTCTACTGCAATTTTACATTTGTCGCAGTCGAATATTTTTATAAAATTCCAATTTTTCACGTATACTGCAATTTTACATTTCTCACAGCAAAAATATTTATTATAAAAATTCCAATTTTTCGCACTTACTACAACTTAAAATTTCTTGAAGCAAAAATATTTATTATAAAAACTTCATTTTATCCCGTCTACTACAATTTTACACTTCTCGCAGTCAAATATTTACTATCAAAATTCCAATTTACCGCCTTTATTGCATTTTAAATATCTCACAACGAAAATATTTATTGCACAAATTCCAATTTACCGCCTTTATTGCATTTTAAATATCTCACAACGAAAATATTTATTGCACAAATTCCAATTTTTCGCTTCTACTACAATTTCACATTTCCCGCAGTCGAAAATGAAAATATCGAGAAAAGTACGAAAATAAAAATAAAAATAATAAAAATACGCACCATAAAAATTCTACGTACTCTTACACAATTTTTAATCAGTTTTTTTTTTTCAATTTTTAATCAGATCCATTTCAAAATTTCCGAATTATCCATTAAATTTTTTTCATTAAATTTTCGAATTTTCGAATTTTCCAAAATTTCCACATTTTCCATTAATTCATATAATACAAATTTCTATATTCAAATAATATGTCGCATTCACGACATACGAATCTCCAAAAATTCAAAAATTCAAAAATATGAATGTGCAAACATTTCCTCAGGGACTCCCAAACTCCCAACTTTCGGTTCCACCTCATTAAAGTTATTTTCTAGGTTTCCCGACGTCGGCACCAGCCAATAGCAATTTCGTTAGTGATAACAGTTTCACCTCCGTTTTCGGTGGCCAAGATCAGCACACTAGTAAGTCGAAAATTGAAAAATTGAAAAATTCAAAATTCCGGTGAGCGTCGGAAGAAAAATCTTTTAGTTACTTTACTTACTTACTCACTCACTTACTTTTATTTACTTACTCATTTATTTACTTTATTTACTTTTATTTACTCATTTTCTTCGACTCACATTATTCTACATTTTTCTTCCACGCTTCCCAAACTCTGCGATTAACAAATTCTGCATCTCAATTGCTAACGTTGTACAGTGATAACTAACTTAATTCCTAACTGACTTAACATTAACCATATTTATAGTCTACTAACATTAAGCGCGTACTAATATTCGCTATAATCTTATTGCTTGGCCATCGTTTAATAAATGGTGAGGTGTTGAACATCGGGAGGTTTCTTTTTTGACTGACTGACAGTGAACGACAGGAATTTATGTGGTGGCGTCTTTCTGCGGAAGACGAAAACAAAAATAAGAAAGTGCACAGTTAAAAATAAGGCGCTCAAAAATTTAATATGGTGCGCCTTGGATAATAATGTGCTGTCGACACAGTATATGTTCATTTATGGTATGTCTGCAAGTGCGGAGCAAATTTTGCATTTTAATTGCAGGTATATTTGTGTTTTGAAAGCGTAAGTTAAGATATGTAATATATATAGTAATCTATGATATTAAATGAAACGTACAGGTTTCATCGTGCATACATATGCATATATACACATAAGAATTTACGTACGTTCCAATAGCGGAGGGAGCCTGGTTTGTTTCTTTCTGCAGCGATACTGTTGTTTGTGCAGATTAATGGAGATATTATATGCGAAATTTTCTGCGCAAGCAGTTTTATTTATGCTGGTGATTAATGTACATGGTGTATGTACTACTGTATGGTATTATGTGAATTCCAGTTGTCCTCATATCCATATTCTCATTGTACACACACATATACAGACGATACAATACCTTAGCGTTTTAACTTGGGTTCATAATTATGCACGAGCACTTTTTGTGATTGTGCATAAATGTATACATATTTCTCTACGCATCTAGTTTTACTGATAACATAAAGCAACATATATCCATACTATATATATTATGGTATGTTATACATCTTTCTGTATCAGTATTTCATATATTAGCGCAGACCACTACAGACATACATATCAGTGCAATGTGACGTACAAACTGTATTACTATTTTATGCCAGACATTTCTCTGTGCAAACACCATACTACAATACTTCTCTACATCATACATTTTTTTCTATACAAACAGTTCTACCATTAGGTGCAGAATATGCACATACATAATGTAAACGTACACTACTACTCCTCTACATCGCACATTTTTCTATACGAACGCTTCTACAGTTACATGCGCAGTAATATATATACCTTATTCCTGTTATACATTATATAGTTTTCTACATAAGCCCTCCTACTCTTATGTGCGCCGTAAGATATGTGCTCCGTCAATACTCTCCACCATTCAGTTTTCTACGCCAGCGCATCTGCTGTCAGTGCAAAGCGGTACACATAGAATATTACAACTCTCCGCCATTCCTTTTTCTATTCAAGCCTTTCTACTGCTACCTGCGCAGTAACTTACATACTTCATTAATACTCTTTGCCATACATTTTTCTATGTATGTCTTTCTACAGTTAGTTGCGCAGTAACATGCATACCCGTATTACTAGTCTTTGTCATACATTTTATCTGCGTATGTCTTTTTACTCGTAGGTGCGCAGTAACATTACTTGCGCATACCCCACTACTATTCAATGCAATATATTTTTCTACGCAATTACTTCTACCGTTAGCTGCGGAGTAACCTATATACACCGTTACTACTCTACGACATACAGTTTCCTACTCCAACCCTTATACTATTAGCTGCGGAGTAATATATATACTTTGTTACTACTCGACGCCATGCAGTTTGCTACTCATACACTTTTAATCTTAGTTGCGCAATAACATTACTTGCGCATACCCCATTACTATTTAATTCCATATATTTTTCTACACAACCACTTCCACTGTTAGCTGTGGAGTAACCTGTATATTCCGTTACTACTCTACGCCATATATTTTTCTACTCAAACCCTTCTACTGTTAACTGCAGAATAACATATATACTCTATTACTACTCTACGCCATATATTTTCCTAGTCAAATCCTTCTACTTTTAGGTGTGCAGTGACATACATACTCTATAATGACTCTACGTCATACATTTTCCTACTTAAACCCTTCTACTCTTATCTGTGCAGTAACATACATACTCTATTACTACTTTGCACCATATATTTTTCTACACAACCACTTGTACCGTAAGGTACGCAATAATTTACATACCCCTTTATTACTTTATGCCATATATTTTTCTACACAACCACTTGTACTGTTAGGTGCGTAATAATTTACATATTCCATTACTAATCTATACCGTACATTATTCTATGTACACCTTTCTACTGTTACCTGTGCAGTAACATACATACTGCATTGCTACTCTACCAGATACTTTTTTCTACTGAAGCCCTTTTACTATTAGGTGCGAAATAATATATATACTCTGTTACTACTCTACGCCATACATTTTCCTATTCATTCTCTTCTACTCTTAAAGGCACAGTAACATTAGTTGCGCATACACCATGACTACTCAATGCCGTATATTTTTCTACGCAACCACTTATACTATTAGGTCCGTAGTAACATACATACTCCATTACTACTCCATCCCATACACTTTCCTACTCAAACTCTTCTACTCTTAGATGCGCAGTAACATATATACTCAATTACTACTCTATGCTATATAATATTCTAAACAATGACTTGTACTGTTAGGTGCACACTAACATACATACCGCATTATTATTCTGCTCCATATATATTTCTATGCAACTGCTTCTATTATCAGGTGCGCAGCAACATACATAGACCATTACTACTCTACGCCATACACTTTCCTACTCAACCCCCTCTACTCTTATCTGCGCAGTAACATACATACTCCATTACTACTCTACGCCATACATTTTTCTATGCAACAACTTATACAGTTAGGGGCGCAGTAACATATATACCCCATTATTACTCTACGTCATACATTTTCCTACTCAAACCCTTCTACTCTTATTTGCGCAGTAACATACATAGTCCATTACTACTCTACGCCATACATTACTTTATGTACGCCTTTCTACTGTTAGCTGCACAGTAACATACATACTCCATTATTACTCTATGCCACACATTTTTCTACATAAGCCTTTCTACTGCTAGATGTGCAGTACCATACATACTCCATTACTACACTACGGCATACATTTCCCTACTCAAACCCCTCTTTAGGTGTGTAGTAACATATATACTCTATTACTACTCTACGCCATACATTTTCCTACTCAACCCCCTCTACTCTTATCTGCGCAGTAACATACATACTCCATTACTACTCTACACCATACATTTTCCTACTCAATCCCCTCTACTCTTATCTGCGCAATAGCATACATACTCCATTACTACTCTACGCCATACATATATGTACGCTTTTCGACTTATAGATGCGCAGTAACATATATACCCTATTTTCCTACTTAAACCCTTCTACTCTTACAAGCGCAGTAACACATATACCCCATTTCACTCTACGCAAACCATAACACCACCACCAGTACCCTCACTACTCCACCCCCTCGATTTCTGCGCAAGCAGCCCCAGGCCCCGGAGTCTCTCAGCCACCGGCCCAACAGCAGGTGCCGAACCCGTTCATGTCGGACTTCGGCCCGCCATCTTCCTCCCTCGGCCTCTTCTCCGAGGCCGAAAGCGCGGACCTCTTCGGGGCTGGCGGTCCTGGTGGGGGCGCGCAGACGGACCTTTTCTCCGACCCCGACCCGATCCTCAGACCCGACGAGCCGACCAAGTCTGCGACGCCGCCGCCAAGACCACCACCGCCAAACGGTGCCACGCCTCGCGCGAATTCCCCAGCCGCATCAAAAAGCGCCTTCGACGACCTCAACGACAGCATCCGCATGGCCTTGGGCGGTTCTCCGTCCAGGCCGCCGCCGACCCCGGCTGCAGCCTCGGGCCAGCAGCCCCCGCCCACGCAGCAGATGGTGCCCGGCTTCGCGGGATTCGGCGAAGGAGTGGGGGTCATGGCCTTCGGCCAGGCGCAGCAGTACGGATCGCCGGCGAAAGGTGGCGCAGGTGATTGGCCGCGATTTCCCGCGATTTTCGGTGTTCTTCTGTGCGCGGAGCTGTGATTGGCTGCGGTTTTTGGCGCGCGACTGTGATTGGGTTGCGGCTGCGCGCCGAAATCTGGACAAGATGGCGGACGTAGACATGTTGACGTATTTCAGTTCGGGCGGAATTGAGACGCACGCGGCTGTGATTGGCTGCGATTTTCTGCGCGCGACTGTGATTGGCTAGCGGTTGCGCGCCAAAATCTTGACCAGATGGCGGACGCAGACATGTTGATATGTTGACGTATTTCAGTTTGGGAGTAATTGAGACGGGCGCTGGTGAAGTTTTGAAATGTTAAAAGTGTTGAAGGCTTAAATTTGGAGTTAGAAGGTAGAATATGCGGTTGCGGGTTTATGGAGCAGCGGCTTATGGTGGATATGGAGTATAATATGTGGACATCGTGGCAGGTTTGTGAGTTTCGTTTGGAAAGATGGCTGGATGGCTAGCGGGTTTGGGGTTAGCAGTTTTGCAGAGTTGTCAGGGGATTATTTATTGTTTTTGGTGGGTTTACTTTCATTGTTTGGGGGTTTGGAGAAAATGTGTTTTATTTGTAGGGTTGTGTTGTTTATATAGAGGGTCAACTTAAAAAAAAATATCTATATATGATGTTATATGCATACTGTCACTGTTTATATATATATGTCACTATGTATAGTTAACGTTATATATATATATATAGTCAATATTTCTATGTATTTCTATATATTCATAGCATTTTAGGGGATAAATGAAAGAAATTCAAAATGATTTAGGGACATATGAGGCACACTACGAAAGATATATAAAAAATAGTGAATGACAATTTCACATATATATATATACATATATATATACAATATATAACATGCATACAATTATATGTTATATATTTAACATTACTATATATATATAATTATTCATATATATTCATAGCATTTCAGGGAATAAATGAAAATTTGCTTATTTCCCCGTAGTTTTAATATTTTCATGTTATGAAATAAATTCAAAATGTTTTGAAATATGTAAAAAATAGTGAATGACAATTTTTCAGACAGGGTGCGGATAGGTTTTGTTGTTTATGTACGGGGACAACTATATATATATATATATATATATATATATATATATATATATATATATATATATATATATATATATATAAATATATATAAAAATATATATATAAAAACTGTCAAAATGACGTCAATAAATAAAAGTTCGCGGATAGGTTTGTAATTTTAGAAATTCAAAGTTCCTCCAAATAAAATAGACTCGCAAAAGTGCAAAACGTTCCTCAAAATTCGCAATAGCTGACTCTACCAAGAACCTTAGAAACAAAACAAATTGACATACCTCCACATAACATTTTCATCTATCAATTATGCGACTCCATAAACCAAAACTCGAACGTCTCAATCCCATATGGTCGACAGTCAACGTGTCTGTAGTCTCACCTAATTTCGATTCTCCGCGTTTTCTTCGGCAGTCACACATTCCGTCGCATGCATTAAGAATGTTTATTCTGATCATTTTTTCCCTTATCCATATTCTGTTATTTAGTAGCAGCAGTTCCAGTGCAGGTTGTTCGTCATATCATACAAATGACAATAGTTTATACAACAGTTCCTAGCATTTTGTTTCGTAGAATATTGTACACCGGTAGCGGCTTCTTAATTATGCAATTTGTTATTATGTATATTATATGTACTCTTATTTATTATTATTATTATTATTATTGTTAGTATTATTATTATTATTACTATTATTGTAGTTGTTGTTGTTATTATTAATTGTTATCATTGTTATGACCATCTTCACCATCATTGTTGTCATCATCAGCGTCATTATCATCGTAATCGCCATCATCATGATCATAATCGTCATTATCATTATTGTCATCGCCATAATTTTCAATGTCGTCGTCATCGATTTCGTCATGATTATCAACGTCATCATCATCATACTTATCATTATAATCGTCATCATGGTCATTGACATCGACAATTTCATCATTATCATCGTCACCGTCATCATCATCATCATCATCATTATCATTATCATTATTGTCACCGCCATAATTTTCAACGTCAACGTCATCGATATCGTCATCGTCATTATCCTCTTCTTTATCATCGTCATCATTATTATCACCATCGTAATTATCATCGGCACCATCGTCGTCATCATCGTCGTTATTATTATCATCATCGTAATTATCATCGGCACCATCATCATGATCATTATCATCATCGTCGTCATCGTCATCTTCATCATTATCATTATCGTCATCATGATCCGCGTCTTTATCAATGTTTTCACCATCGTCATCGACATCATCCTTTCCATTATCATCTTCGGCATCGCGATCGTTATCATTATCATAATCATCATCGTCATTATCATAATGATGGCCATCATTAACATCATCACCATCCCTGGAATCGTCGTCATCATTATCATGGTCATAATTATCGTCGTCATCGTCATCATTATGATGACCATCATCGTAGTCATTGTCATCATTATCATCATTATCGTCAGTATCATCGCAATAATCATCATTATTGTCGACATCATCGTAATCATCATTCGTTATCAGCATTATCATCATCGTCATCTTCACCATTATCATCATCGTAATAATTATCGTTGTCGTTGTCATAATGATGGCCATCATTAACATTATCACCATCTTTGAAGTCGTCGTCATCATTATCATGGTCATAATTATCGTCGTCATCGTCATCATTATCAACGTAATCCTCGTCATTATCATCGTCAACGTCATCATGATCATCGTCAGTATCATCGCAATCACCGTCATTATTGTCGACATCATCGTAATCATCATTAGTTATCATCGTTATCAGCATTATCATCATCATCGCCATCATTGCCATCGACATCAACATTATCGTCATCATCATTGTCATCGATAACTTCATCATCCTCGTCATCATTAGGATCATCGCTATCACCGTCATCATAATCATCATCATTATTGTCATCACCACCACCATCATTATTGTCAACACCGTCGTCATCATGATCGTAATCATCATTGTCATCATCATCAGCATTATAGTCATCATCATTGTCATCGATAGCATTCTAATCCTTATGATCATCGTTATCACCATCATCAATATCGCCATAATCATAAGCATCGTCATCATAATCATCATCATCATTACCGTCATCACCACCACTATCATTATTGCCAACATCATCGTTGTCATCATCGTTATCGACATCATCATTATCATCGGTAACATTGTCGTCATTATGATCATTGTTATCACCATCATCATAATCATCATCATTACTGTCATCACCATCACCATAATTATTGTCCACATCATCGTCATCATGATCGTAATGATCATTGTCATCATTACCAGCATTATCATCAACATCGTCATTATGGTTATCGACATCATCATAATCATCGACATCAACGTTATAGTCATCATCATTGTCATCGATAGCATTCTCATCCTTATGATCATCGTTATCACCAACATCAATATCGCCATAATGATAATCATAATCATCATCATTACCGTCATCACCACCACTATCATTATTGCCAACATCATCGTTGTCATCATCGTTATCGACATCATCATTGTCATCGGTAACATCGTCGTCATTATGATCATCGTTATCACCATCATCATTATTGTCATCACCACCACTATCATTATTGTCATCGTCATCATCATCATCATGATCGTAATGATCATTGTCATCATTATTAGCAGTATTATCAATATCGTCATTATGGTTATCGACATCAACGTTATAGTAATCATCATTGTCATCGATAGCATTCTCATCCTTATGATCATCGTTATTACCATCATCAATATCGCCATAATGATAATCATAATCATCATCATTACCGTCATCACCACCACTATCATTATTGCCAACATCATCGTTGTCACCATCATCATAATCATTATCATTATTGTCATCACCATCACCATCATTATTGTCAACATCATCGTCATCATGATCGTAATGATCATTGTCCTCATTATCAGGATTATCATCAACATCGTCATCATGGTTATCGAGATCATCATAGTCATCGACATCAACGTTATAGTCATCATCATTGTCATCGATAGGATCCTCATCATTATGATCATCGTTATCATCATCAATATCGCCATAATCATAATCATAATCATCATCATTACTGTCATCACCACCACTATCATTATTGCCAACACCATTGTTGTCATCATCGTTATCAACATCATCATTTTCATCGGTAACAGCGTCGTCATTATGATCATTGTTATTACCATCGTCATAATCGTTATCATACTCAATAATTATCATCATTATGGTCATCATCATCATTGTTATTATTGTTATTATTATTATTATTATTATTATTATTGTTAATATTATTTTTATTATTACTGGATGGTCTTAATTCGAAACGCCGACTTGATTTTGACCGACACTTTATTTTCGACGACACGCCCGACAAACATACAACCCAAAAATATTCCTCCCGATTTCGCGCAGTACTTCTGCGCGCGTATTTTTGCCTAATTTTCGTTGCTGCATGTCTTTTCTAGCCGCTAACAATTATCACACGTACAACATGCGTCTAGCTGAGTGCAATTTTCTTTCTTTAATTACTAATTTTCTTTGGTCACGCGCGGCCGTCGTACAAAATTACGACTGATTGTGTTTCTGACATTTTCAATGTTTCATGGTGTCATTTAAGTCTTTTTTTTCTTTCATTTTGCGGGTGTCACCGTCAAAAATATTTTTCGAAGATATTTATTTTTTTTTTTAATTTTGTGCCATGATAATTTACAAAATATTGTATGATTATTTAATAGGCGGGATGGAAATGAAATTGTATTATCAAAAATGTTCCTTTTTCCATATAAATGTATTTATTATGTTTCATACATTGCAATTATAAAATTAATCGCAACGGTCAGTATTATCACAAAAATCCTTTTTTTTTTCATACGATTCCATGGACACCATTTACCGTAATACACAATAGCTTCTATTATTCGCTAAAGAACCACTATTATGCAATTCACCGCAACAGCAACCATGAATTTCTCTCAGTCGCCACTTTCACACAAGTGTTATAATTTTGTACGACGGCCGTTCTTTACTTTCCTTTTCTTCTGTCTCCCCACGGCACACTGAAACGTAGTGACGCGTTGCTCAGGTAATGACGGTATATCGTTGGGCATGCCGCCATTGCTGCCCACGTGCACCCTGTCTGGAGATAATAAAATTTCAGCAGCCGGGCAGCAGGCGGTGGGCCAGGCGACAGGTCAGGCGGGGGGTCAGGTGGCAGGAGGTCAGCAGCAGACTGCCACGGGCAAGGTCCTCACCGGCGATCTTGACAGCAGCCTGGCCAGCCTGGCGCAGAACCTCACCATCAACAAGAGTGGTCAGCAGCAAGTCAAGTGAGTGCAAATCTTATGTATGGGGTGGAAGGGGTATGTGTGGAAATCGTGACGCAGGGGGTGCGTCATCGGTTGAGGTCGGGTTGCAACAGGTGTGTCGTGGGTTGAAGTTGTGACGCAACAGATGCGTCATATGTTTAAGTCATGACGCAACGGGTGCGTCATAAGTTGAAGTCATGACGCAACAGGTGCGTCATGGATTGGAGTCATGACGCAACAGGTGCGTCATGCATTAAAGTCGTGACGCAACAGGTGCGTCATGGGTGAAGGTCGTGACGCAACATATGCGTCATATGTTTAAGTCATGACGCAACAGGTGCGTCATAAGTTGAAGTCATGACGCAACATGTGCGTCACAGATTAAAGTTGTGACGCACCGTCGGCTTTATGTGATATCTTGAAGTCGTGACGCAGCAGGTGCGTCATGGGTCAAAGTCATGACGCAACAGGTGCGTCATAAGTTGAAGTCATGACGCAACGGGTGCGTCATAAGTTGAAGTCATGACGCAACGGGTGCGTCATGGATTGGAGTCATGACGCAACAGGTGCGTCATGGATTGCAGTCATGACGCAACAGGTGCGTCATAGGTTGATGTCATGACGCAACAGGTGCGTCATATGTTTAACCCATTCGAGACGACGATTTTTTTCGAACACGGTCCCCAGGAGCAAAATTTTTTTTTCTTTATATTGTTAATTTTTAATAAAAAAACATGTTTACTATGGAAATCGGCCAATTCGTAAGTGAATTCACATAAATAAGATCATTGCACACCAGGTGTGCAGCTCGCTGCTCGGAAAATTTTTATTGCGAGGAACGGATTGAACACCATGTGTGCAATGTAAGGTAAAATGAAAATACATCATTAAAAAATGTATGAACATTTATTTCAAAAATAGTTAGATAATATAAAATCGTTATTTTGTTTTCAATAATAAAGAACAGAATATAATGCAAAGAAAATGTTTAAAAAGTAGTAAAAAGTTAAAAAAAGATAAGTTGAATAATGAAAAAAATAACAAACGAGAAATAAATTTTTAGAAAAATGTCTACGGATAAGAAAGGAATCTAACTCAGTAATAAAAAAGAAAATATAATTTGTAAATACACTTTTAGCAAATAGTACACTGATCGTAAAGTAATTATACATTAGTTGGTTGATGGTAGCGCTTGAAAAATTCTCCCAAATATAATCCAGGATTACCGACACAAGCAGGACAAGAGTAATTATTACGTTTATATTTTCCTTCTTTGTAGGACTGTCGGCAATTCATAGTATTTTACATGTAAGAAAGGCTTCAAATAATTTTTAGATTTTTGGTACACAGTAAAACCAATGCCAAATTTTGTTTTCCTTTACCTTGCAGATTTCATTGGTTCAAGGAAAATCTTATTTCGACAACTAATTTACTCAGAATAAATGATAATTGCACATTACTGTTATTGCACACACGGTGTGCAAGCCGTCTTATAGCCTCAGAAATCAATTGCACATACGGTGTGCAATCGGTCTCGAATGGGTTAACTCATGCCATAACATGTACGTCATGGATTGAGGTCATGACGCAACAGGTGCGTCATAGATTGGAGTCGTGACGCAACAGGTGCGTCATAAGTCAACGTTGTGACGCACCGTCGGCGTCATGTGATATGTTGAAGTTGTGATGCAGCAGGTGCGTCAACTGTTGAACTCTTGACGCAGGGCGTGCGTCATCGGTTGAGGTCGTGGTGCAATGGGTGTGTCATGGGTTGAAGTTCTGACGCAACAGATGCGTCATATGTTTAAGTCATGACGCAACAGGTGCGTCATAAGTTGAAGTCATGACGCAACAGGTGCGCCACATGTTTAACTCATGCCACAACAGGTGCGTCATAGATTGGAATCGTGACGCAACAGGTGCGTCATAGATTAAAGTCGTGACGCACCGTCAGCGTTATGTGGTATGTTAAAGTCGTGACGCAGCAGGTGCGTCATAGTTTTTAACTCGTGACACAACCTTGGCGCATGACGCAACAGGTGCGTCATAGGTTGATGTCATGACGCAACAGGTGCGTCATAGGTTGAAGTTGTGACGCAACCGGTGCGTCATAGGTTAAAGTCATGACGCAACAGGTGCGTCATAAGTTGGAGTCATTTAACTCGTGCCACACAAAGTGCGTCATGGATTGGAGTCGTGACGCAGCAGGTGCGTCATATGTTAAAGTCGTGACGCACCGTCAGCGTCATGCGGTATGTTGGAGTCGTGACGCAGCAGGTGCGTCAATTGTTGAACTCGTGACGCAGAGGGTGCGTCATCGGTTGAGGTCGTGACGCAGGGGGTGTGTCATATGGTGTATTAAAGTTGTGACGCAACAGGTGCGTCATAGGTTAAAGTCATGACGCAACAGGTGCGTCGTAGGTTAAAGTCATGACGCAACAGGTGCGTCATAGGTTAAAGTCATGACGAACAGGTGCGTCATATGTTAAAGTCATGACGCAACAGGTGCGTCATAATGTGAAGTCATGACGCAACGGGTGCGTCATATGTTTAACTCATGCCACAACAGGTGCGTCATGGATTCGAGTCGCGACACAACTGGTGCGTCATGCGATGTATTGAAGTGGTGACGCAGCAGGTGCGTCATAGGTTAAAGTCATGACGAAACAGGTGCGTCGTAGGTTAAAGTCATGACGCAACAGGTGCGTCATAGGTTAAAGTCATGACGCAACAGGTGCGTCATATGTTAAAGTCATGACGCAACAGGTGCGTCATTACGTGAAGTCAGGACGCAACGGGTGCGTCATATGTTTAACTCATGCCACAACAGGTGCGTCATGGATTTGAGTCGCGACGCAACTGGTGCGTCATGCGATGTATTGAAGTTGTGACGCAGTAGGTGCGTCATAGGTTAAACTCACGACGCACCGCATGCGTCATGTGATGTGGTGATGTCATGACGCAGCAGGTGCGTCATAGGTTGACGTCATGACGCATGCGGTGCGTCATGTGGTGTATTGAAGTCGTGACGCACCATATGCGTCATCTGTTGAATTCGTGACATAACGTCTGGATCATGTAGTGTGTTAGAAGGTGTGGCGCAACAAGTGCGTCATGAGTTAAAATCGTGACGCAGCAGGTGCGTCACGACTTAAACTCATGGCGCACCGTCTGTACGATATGGTGTGTTGAATATTAAAGTCATGACGCAACAGGTGCGTCATAGGTCTAACTCGTGACGCAGCATCTGCGTCATTTCTTGTGTTGAAAGCGTGACGTACCGCCTGCGTCACATGGTGTGCGGAGTATTAATGTCATGACGCAACAGGTGCGTCATAGATTGGAGTCTTAACGCAGCACGTGCGTCATAGGTTGAAATCGTGACGCAGCAGGTGTGTCATACATGGAACTCGTGACGCACCGTCTGCGTCATTTGTTGTGCTCAAATCGTGCCGCACCCGATGCGTCATCTGTTGAAATCGTGACACAACGTCTGGGTCATGTAGTTAGTTGAAGCCGTGACGCAGCAGGTGCGTCATAGTTTTTAACTCGTGACACAACGCGTCGGATATGACGCAACAGGTGCGTCATAGGATGAAATCATGACACGGCGTCTGGATCATGTAGCATGTTATGTGTTGATGTCATGACACAACAGGTGCGTCATAGGTTGGAGTCTTGTAGCAGCGGGTCCGTCATCTGTTGTAGTCGTGACACAACGTCTGGGTCATGTATTGTGTGGTGTGTTAATGCTTTGACGCAGTAGGTGCGTCATCTGTTTAAGTCATGACTAACAGGTGCATTATATAGTGTGTTAATGCTATGACGCAATAGCTGCGTCATATGTTTAAGTCGTGACGCAGCAGGTGCGTCTTGTGGTGGTGTTGAAGTCGTGACGCAGTGGGTGTGTCATAGTTTTTAACTCGTGACACAACGCGTCGGTCATGACGCAACAGGTGTGTCATCTGTTGAAGTCATGACGCAACAGGTGCGTTATAGATTGGAATCGTGACGCAGCAGGTGCGTTATAGGTTAAACTCGTGACGCACCGTATGCGTCACGTTCTGTATTGATGTCATGACGCAACAGGTGCGTCATTACGTTGAAGCCGTGATGCACCGTCTGCTTCACGTGGTGTGTTGAAGTCATGACGCAACAGATGCGTGATACGCTGAACTCGTGATACAGCGTGTGGGTCATGTAGTGTGTTTGGTGTTGATGTCATGACGCAACGGGTGCGTCATATTGTATCTGGGGTGTTGATGTCATGACGCAACAGGTGCGTCATGTGGTGTATTGATGTTATGATGCAACTGGTGCGTCATGCGATGTGTTGAAGTTGTGACGCAGCAGGTGCGTCATAGGTTGAATTCGTGACGCACCATATGCGTCATCTGTTAAACTCGTGACGCACCATCTGCGTTATTTGTTGTGTTGAAACCGTAACGCACCCTTATTGATGTCATGACGCAACAGATGCGTCATAGATTGGAGTCGTGACGCACCGTTTACTTCATGCCGTATGTTCAATTTGTGACGCACCCGATGCGTCATCTGTTGAATTCGTGACACAACATTTGGATCATGTAGTGTGATGAAGTCATGACGCAGCAGGTGCGTCACCTTATGAAATCGTGGCAAAACGTCTGGGTTATGTAGTTAATTGAAACCATGACGCCGCAGGTGCGTCATCTGTTGAACTCGTGGGTTATGTAGTGTATGGTGTGATGATGTCATGATGCAACAGGTGCGTCATGGGTTTATGTCATGACGCAGCAGGTGCGACATAGATTGAAGTTGTGACGCACCGTGTGCGTCATAGTTTGAGGTTGTGACGCACCGTATGCGTCATCTGTTAAAACCCTGACAATGTCTGGATCATGTAGTGTGTTGAAGTCGTGACGCAACAAGTGCGTCACAGGTGGAACTCGTGACGCACCATCTGCGTCATTTCTTGTGTTGAAGGCGTGACGTACCGCCTGCGTCCTATGGTATGTGGAGTAGTAATGTCATGACGCAACGGGTGCGTCATAGGTTGAAGTCTTGTCGCAATGCGTGGGTCGTATGTTGTGTTGAAGTTGTGAGGCAATCGGTGCGTCCTCTGTTGAAGTCATGGGTTAGAGTTGTGACGCACCATATGCGTCATATGGTGTGGTATGTTGATGTCATTACACAGCAGGTGCGTCATAGGTTGAAATCCTGACACAACGCGTGGGTCATGACGCAACAGGTGCGTCATAGTTTTTAACTCGTGACACAACGCGTGGCCCATGACGCAACAGGTGCGTCATAGGTTGATGTGATGACGCAACAAATGCGTCATAGATTGTAGTCGTGGCACAACGTCTGGATCATGTATTGTGTGGTTTGTTAATGTTATGACGCACCAGGTGCGTCATATGGTAAAATCGCAACGCACCGTCTGTGTCATGTGATGTGTTATAGTCGTGACGCACCAGATACGTCATCTGTTGAAGTCATGACACTGGGGGTGCGTTTAATGGTGTGTGGGGTATTGATGTTGTGACGCAGCAGATGCGTCATGTGTGTGGTGTTGATGTCATGACGCAACAGGTGCGTCATAGATTGAAGCCATGACGCAGTAGGTGTGTCATAGGTTGATGTCATGACGCAGCAGATGCGTCATAGTTAGAAGTCGTGACGCACCGGGTGCGTCATCTGTTGAAATCGTGACATAATGTCTGGGTCATGTAGTGTGTTGAAGCCATGACGCAACAGGTGCGTCACAAGTTGAAGTCATGACGCAACAGGTGCGTCATAATTTGAAGTCATGACACAATAGGGGCGTCATAGATTGAAATCGTGACACAACGCGTGGCCCATGACGCAACAGGTGCGTCATAGGTTGAAGCCGTGACGCACCGTGTGAGTCATGTAGTGTGTGATGTGTTCATATCATGACGCAACAGGTGCGTCATAGATTGTAGTCGTGGCACAACGTCTGGATCATGTATTGTGTGATTTGTTAATGTTATGACGCACCAGGTGCGTCATATGTTAAAATCGCAACGCACCGTCTGTGTCATGTGATGTGTTAAAGTCGTGACGCACCAGATGCGTCATCTGTTGAAGTCATGACACTGGGGGTGCGTTTAATGGTGTGTGGGGTATTGATCTTGTGACGCAACAGGTGCGGCATAGATTGAAGTCGTGACGCACCGTATGCGTCATGTGGTATGTTGAAGTTGTGACGCAGCAGATGCGTCATGTGTGTGGTGTTGATGTCATGACGCAACAGGTGCGTCATAGATTGAAGCCATGACGCAGCAGGTGTGTCATAGGTTGATGTCAAGACGCAGCAGATGCGTCATAGTTAGAAGTCGTGACGCACCGTATGCGTCATCTGTTGAAATCGTGGCATAATGTCTGGATCATGTAATGTGTTGAAGCCATGACGCAACTGGTGCGTCATAAGTTGAAGTCCTGACGCAACAGGTGCGTCATAAGTTCAAGTCATGACACAATAGGGGCGTCATAGATTGAAATCGTGACACAACGCATGGCCCATGACGCAACAGGTGCGTCATAGGTTGAAGCCGTGACGCACCGTGTGAGTCATGTAGTGTGTGATGTGTTGATATCATGACGCAACAAGTGCGTCATAGATTGTAGTCGTGGCACAACGTCTGGATCATGTATTGCGTGATTTGGTAATGTTATGACGCACCAGGTGCGTCATATGTTAAAATCACAACGCACCGTCTGTGTCATGTGATGTGTTAAAGTCGTGACGCACCAGATGCGTCATCTGTTGAAGTCATGACACTGGGGGTGCGTTTAATGGTGTGTGGGGTATTGATCTCGTGACGCAACAGGTGCGGCATAGATAGGAGTCATGACGCACCGTATGCGTCATGTGTTATGCTGAAGTTGTGACGCAGCAGATGCGTCATGTGTGTGGTGTTGATGTCATGACGCAACTGGTGCGTCATAGATTGAAGCCATGACGCAGGAGGTGTGTCATAGGTTGATGTCATGACGCAACAGGTGCGTCACAAGTTGAAGACATGACGCAACAGGTGCGTCACAAGTTGAAGTCATGACGCAACAGGTGCGTCATAAGTTCAAGTCACGATACAATAGGGGTGTCATAGGTTGAAATCATGACGCACCCTTTGCGTCATATGGTATCCTGCTGTCATGACGCAACAGGTGCGTCATATGGTATCCTGCTGTCATGACGCAACAGGTGCGTCATGGGTACAAGTTGTGATGTACCGTCTGCGTCATAGGTTGAAGTCGTGACGCACCGTTTGCGTCATATGGTGTCTGGAGTATTGATGTCATGACGCAACAGGTGCGTCATAAGATTATAGTCGTGACACAGCAGGTGCGTCATAGGTTAAAATCGTGACGCACGGAATGCGTCATGTGATATTTTGAAGTCGTGACGCAGCAGGTGTGTCATCTGATAAAGTCATGACTCAACGTCTGCGTCATGTAATGTGTGGTGTATTAATTTCATGACGCAACAGGTGCGTCATGTACTGTTTTGAAGTCGTGACACAACGTCTACATCATATGCTGTGTTGATATCATGACGCAGCCAGTGCGTCATTAGGTGGAAGCCATGACGCACCGTCTGCGTCATGTCGTATGTGATCTGTTCAAGTTGTCATTTTGCATAATCAATGTCGATCTCATTTGACTCCGAAAAATCGAAACCGCATCTCAAAATTCACAATACTTCCCGAGATATCGTCAAAAATATATTTCACATTATATGAACTGCTCCCAAAATGGCGTCAAAAATGAAAGTTCACAGATCGGTTTCATATTTTAGGATATCAAAATAGATGCAAAGTAACTCAGAAAAATCGAAACCGCACCTCAAAATTCGCAATACTTTCTGAGATATCGTCAAAAATATATTTCACATTATATGAAATGCTCCCAAAATGGCGTCGAAAATGAAAGTTCACAGATCTGTTTCATATTTTAGGATATCAAAGTACATGCAAAGTGACTCAGAAAAATCGAAACCGCACCTCAAAATTCGCAATACTTTCTGAGATATCGGCAAAAATATATTTCACATTATATGAAATGCTCCCAAGATGGCGCCGAAAATAAAAGTTCACCGATCGGTTTCATATTTTAGGATATCAAAATAGATTGCAAATGACTCAGGAAAATCGAAACCGCACCTTAAAATTCGCAATACTTCCCGAGATATCGTCAAAAATATATTTCCTTTATATGAAACGCTCCCAAAATGGCGTAAAAAATTAAAGTTCACCGATCGGTTTCATATTTTAGGATATCAAAGTACATGCAAAGTGACTCAGAAAAATCGAAACCGCACCTTAAAATTCGCAATACTTCCCGAGATATCGTCAAAAATATATTTCCTTTATATGAAATGCTCCCAAAATGGCGTCGAAAATGAAAGTTCACAGATCGGCTTCATATTTTAGGATATTAAAATAGATCCAAAGTGCCTCAGAAAAATCGAAACCTCCCAATATTCCCCAAACAACCACCCAGGACCCCCCGAAGTACCTAAAATTCTCTTTTTCCAGGGGTATGCAGTGGAACTCTCCTAAAAACGCGGCGAAAACCGGAGGACCAGCAGGTTGGTCTCCTCAGCCAATGGCCGCGACGACCGGCGCAGGTTATCGTCCAATGGTGAGTGACTTTACGGTATCCAAATCGGCCGAAATTCTTCTAAATACTCGAGCCACGAGACACGTCGCCAGAATCCGTGTTTGCTCAGCAGGAACAGGAGTTTCATGAAACGCCAGCGCTTTCTAGCTAAAAGGAAGGAGTCCTTGCGTTTGTAGAACCCGATCCTGTATGGTCCTGAGTAAAAGAATGATGGGGAAAGCTCTTGAACGATTGCGAATAGGGTGAATTTTTAAATCTGAGTTTTAGTAAACTTTTTTGTTGCGGAGAGCCGGAATCATTCTGGGTTCCATGATATGGTGGATATTTCTGGATGATTTGTGTGAAATTGTTGATGGTTTGGGGTTATGGTGAGTGAAGGTGGATGATTGATTTTGAGTTGTTTTGAATAATTGTTGGATGATTAGCGTCGCAGTGTGGGAAATAAAGTTGAATGAATAATTTGGCGCTATATTCGGGAAATTTAGATTATTTAAATATTTGGATGTTATAAGTTTGAATTTTGTTTCGGCGTGATTTAGTGTAAGCTAGAATAATTGCTTCCACGTATTTTAATAAAAGTGGAATAAGTAATTTTTAATAATCTTGAATTATTAATGTCACGTAATTTAAAAGAAATTGGAAAATAATTAATTTCGCGTAATATAATATATACTTAAGTGATTATTTTCGCGTAATTTAATTTAAGTCTGAAGAAATATTTTTGCGTTATTTTAAAGAAATAATTAATTTAATTTATGTAAATATTATTTATAATTATTAATTTTATTAAATATATTTATTTTTAATTAAAAATAATTAATTTTATGATTAATAAAATATAACTATATACAATTCATTTGAATGATAAAACAAATATATATATATATATATATATATATATATTTAAAAGTAATTATATTTATAATAAAATTATTAAAAAAAAATTTTGCGTTTAAAAATATGTATATATATTTTTTATTGATATAATTCATATAACATCTTACCATAAATTCGGATAATTCAAATTAATTTTAAACTTTTCCGCAGAATTCTGAATAATTAAATTTCAAATTTCGTAAAAATTTAGAATGCTATCAAAATGTGCATAAACAATAATTTTAGAACAATTTTAATAAAACTCGATTTTTCTCGGGTAACTCTGCTTAATTAGTTGCGAATTATTTCAATTAATTTCGAATTTTCCTTAACATTTGCCTGTAATTCAAAACATCAATTTTAATTTATTTTACAAATTCCGATAATTTCAAAATGCTACAAAAATGTGCATAAATAATAGTTTTAGAAAAATTTCAATCAAATTCAATTTTTCTCGAGTAACTCTGCGTAATTAGTTCCGAATAATTTCAACTAATTTCGATTTTTCTTTAACATTTCTCTATAATTCAAAACATCAATTTAAATTTATTTTACAAATTCCGAAAAATTTCAAAACGCTATAAAAATGTGCATAAATAATAATTTTAGATCAATTTCAATAAAATTCAATTTTTCCTGAGTAACTCTGCTTAATTAGTTCCGAATAATTTAAACTAATTTCGATTTTCCCTTAACATTTCCCTATAATTCAAAACATTGATTATAATTTATTTTACAAATTCCGAAAAATTCAAAATGCTGCAAAAATGTGCATAAAAAATCATTTTAGAACAATTTCAATAAAATTCAATTTTTCCTGAGTAACTCTGCTTAATTAGTTCCGAATAATTTAAACTAATTTCGATTTTTCCTTAACATTTCTCTATAATTCAAAACATCAATTTTAATTTATTTTACAAATTCCGAAAAGTTCAGAATGCTACAAAAATGTGCATAAATAATCATTTTGGAACAATTTCAATAAAATTCAATTTTTCCTGAGTAACTCTGTTAAATAGTTCCGTATAATTTCAATTGATTTCGAATTTTCCTTAACATTTCTTTATAATTCAAAAACATCAAATATAATTTATTTTACAAATTCCGAAAAATTCAAAATGCTGCAAAAATGTGCATAAATAATCATTTTAGAACAATTTCAATAAAATTCAATTTTTCCTGAGTAACTCTGCTTAATCAGTTCCAAATAATTTCAATTAATTTCGAATTTTTCTTAACATTTCTCTATAATTCAAAAACATCAATTTTAATTTATTTTACAAATTCGGAAAAATTCAAAATGCTACAAAAATGTACATAAATAATAATTTTAGAACAATTTCAATAAAATTCAATTTTTCTCGAGTAACTGCATAATAATTAGTTCCGTATAATTTCAATTAATTTCGAATTTTCCTTAACATTTCTCTATAATTCAAAACATCAAATTTAATTTATTTTACAAACTTCGAAAAATTTTGAATGTTACCAAAATGTGCATAAATAATAATTTTAGAAAAATTTCAATCAAATTCAATTTTTTCCTGAGTAACTCTGCTTAATTAGTTTCGAATAATTTCAATTAATTTCGAATTTTCCTTAACATTTCTCTATAATTCAAAACATCGATTATAATTTATTTTACAAATTCCGAAAATTTCAAAATGCTACAAAAATGTGCATAAATAATCATTTTAGAACAATTTCAATAAAATTCAATTTTTCCTGAGTAACTCTGTTAAATAGTTCCGAATAATTTCAATTAATTTCGAATTTTCCTTAACATTTCTCTATAATTCAAAACATCAATTTTAATTTATTTTACAAATTCCGAAAATTTCAAAATGCTACAAAAATGTGCATAAATAATAATTTTAGAACAATTTCAATAAAACGCGATTTTTCCTGAATAACTCTGCTTAATTAGTTCCGAATAATTTAAACTAATTTCAATTTTTCCTTAACATTTCTTTATAATTCAAAACATTAATTTTAAATTATTTTACAAAGTCCGAAAAATTCAGAATGCTACAAAAATATGCATAAATAATAATTTTAGAACAATTTCAATCAAATTCAATTTTTCCTGAGTAACTCTGCTTAATTAGTTCCAAATAATTTCAACTAATTTCGAATTTTCCTTAACATTTCTCTATAATTCAAAACATCAATTTTAATTTATTTTCAAATTCCGAAAAATTCAGAATGCCACCGAAATGCACCCAAACACCGTAGCCCATTTTCAATATTTTCACTATTTTCGCCTTTCAAAAAATTCCACCGAATTAATCCGGAAATCCACAAAATTCCGGCCACCAAAAAACGCGAATTTTTGAAAAGAGCATTCCGCATCATTCCCGACTTTTGTAGTCCTTAGCAAGCACGTGAATTTCTCTGTAAATAATACCGGGTGGCGCCGAAGTGAGGGTGTACACAAATTTAAAAAAAAAAGAATGAAAAAAAATGCTTTTTCCAATTTTCAATTAATACGTCGACTGCCCTGCGTATTTTACTATATTAAAACCGGAACGTGATAAAGTACTACAGAATATGATTGAATTGTGCAAAATGAAAATAATGCGAAGGTATCGGAGACCAAAGAATTGAATGACTATTTAATATTAAATGCATTTACAAAATCATAAATGCGTCCGATTGAGTGTACTTTTTTCATTTTATGTGAGCCCTTTTTAGCCGGATTTAAAAAAAAGCATTTTTTTTTCCAATTTTTAATTAAATTTGATCAGATTCGATCAAGTTCGACACTTACTTCTGGCCCACCATGTAGTTGGCCTCACAATTTTTCGCCGGAATACACACCTTCGTTACACTTCGCTGTCCACGTTGCACCTTTCTGTCACCAGCGATTTTCAGCAATTTTGATATCTTACCGTTATTACACCGTAACACAGTAATTCCGTAATGTTTCACGCAGGAGAAGTCGCAGGGATCCGGAAGATAGTTTCTTTAAATGGTATTTAAGGGTTTGAGTGGCTAAATAAAAATTAGTAGTAATGCCTAATTTAAAAAGAAAATCGCACATATATGGTATAGTGTGATTATATATGGCATGTATATATATGAAATAGTGGCATTATATATGCCATATCTCTATATATATATATATATATATATATACTATATGGTATATATATATGTTGAATGTAAAGATTGCGATCTGTATATATATATATATAGATTTGGATATGTACATATATGGAATACTGGCATTATATATGCCATATGCTATTTAATTATTTAATATGCCATATATAATGTAAAGATAGAGACCCGATCCGATTTTATTGAATATTAAATGTGTATACATTTTATTTCTATTAAATAAAGGATCCCTGCGGCTTTTCTGCTCGTAGTTTCCTTTTTACGTATTTTTCGATGCAATGCACGCATTTTGAACACACGTACCGACCGTCCCGCTGCGAAAATTCGAATTTGCGGAAATATTAAGAAATTGTAAAAATTGCAAATCTCCCGACTTGACCGATTTCCTAATTTACTTATTATATTTCATTAATTCCATGATTATCAACCCAATAATTCATTCTTGTAATTTTATTGTCAACATTCTTGCTCATTTCACCTTCGTCAAAACACATCGGTTTGACTGATTTTCAAAATTATTTTTATCTCTCGTCATGACCAATTTTCATAATTTAACCAACTACATTCTTATTAATCCTTACGAATTTCCTTAGTCCTCAATTTATCGATTGTTTCTTGTTGGACAAATTTAAATTCCACCATACACCTCAATACAATAATCTAATTTCTATTATCAACATTTTTTTTACACACACATTTTTTCGAACATTTTCAGATGTTTGTAGACGTTTGTAATCATTTTTAAGGGTTCCAGACGTTTGTAGACATTTTTCAATATTTTTCCACACAGACTTTCATTTCTACTTTCAAAATTTTTTACATGTGCCTCCATCTTTGTTTTCAACACTTCTCTGTCTCTACATTGAATGTTTTGGTATACATCTTCATCTTTATATTCAACTTTTTTCCACACACCCATGTTCATCCATAATTCAAAAACTTTTTCACACACACTTCCACCTTGGCTTTCAATATTATTCCACACACACAACTTTATGGTTTAATTCAACATTTTTCATCACACACCTTCATCTTTACTTTTAATACTTCAATATTTCTCCATTGAATATTTTTCCACATATATCTACATCTTTGCATTCAACATTTTTCCTCAGATACCTCCACCTTTACTTATATTATTTTCCAAGACATATAAATTCAACATTTTTCTTCACACACCACCACCTTTTAATTTAACATTTTTTTTTTAATTTTTCCTCACATACCCTCCACCTTTACTTTCAATATTTTCGTAGCACATTTTCTCCTTTATCTTCAATACTTCTCCACCTCTAAATTCAAATTTTTTTTCTGCACATCCCTCGACCTTTTAATTCAACCTTCTTTTTTCAAATTTTTCTTACATACCTGCATCTTTACATTCAATATTTTCCTAGACACACACTTACCTCTATCTTCAATACTTCTTCACCTCTAAATTCAACATTTTTCTGCACATATTTTCCCCTCTGTCAACACTTCTCCACCTCTAAATTCAATACTTCTTCCCACATACTTTCATCTCGAGTTTCAACATTTTTCCACCTCTATATTCACTATTTTTTTGCACATGTCTCTACCTGTTAATCCAACCTTTTTCTCCTTTAAATTTTTCCTCGCATACCTCCATCTTTACTTTCACTATTTTTTTAGAAACACTCACCTCTATTTTCAACACTTCTCCATCTCTATATTCAACATTTTTCTGCACATACCTCCACATTTACATTCAATATTTTTTCAAACATAATAGGTACACAACTTTGCTCCCGCCGTTTTTCCCTTTCGTCCAATGCAAAAAACGGCGGGAGCAAAGTTGTACACCTATTACCTTTACCTGGACTTTAAGAACTTCTCCACCTCCAAACTCAACATTTTTCTGCACACCCCTTCCTTTCTCTCAACACTTTTCGACCTCAAAATTCAACATTTTTCTGCCCACACCTCTACCTTTTAATTCAACATTTTTTTTTTTTAAATTGTTCCTCCCATACCTCCACCTTCACTTCCAATATTTTCTCAGACTCACCTTCACCTTCTAATTCAACCTTTTTCTCAGACATCTCACTTCTAATTTCACAATTTTTCAGTCACACTTTTCCCTCTCTCCATTCTCAATTTTCCACATCCCCTTTCAATATTTCCCACATACAACCATTCCCCATTCCTGCGGCCCCCATACCTCCTCCCCCTTTAAATTTCCCACATTCGAATTTTCGCGCACGCGTCAGTGACACTTTAGTCGAGCATGCTTGGCATTTGGCATGTCGCCGGCTGTGTTGCAGGGTCAAGGAATGACGCAATTACCTCCGACCACGACCCTGGCCTTCCCCCCGCAACCCTCGCCGCTGGTAAGTAGCAAAAATTCCTGCCGACCAGCGCCGGCACCTTCTTCTCTCTTACTAACCGTGAATAACGAGACCTTCGAGAAAGATCGACACGAATCTTGCTTCTTGCGACAGACTTTTTTCTCTTGGCAGAAAGGAGAAAGATTTTGGGGTTGGGACGAATTTAGGGGGGAATAAATTTGAGGGGGGTGTGAGAGGGATTTTTGGGGAATTTTTGCTTTGAGAGAGTTGGGAGTGAAGGTTGTGAAGAGGGTGGAGAGAAAAGTTTAATGGGTGTCGCCCGAATTTGGGTGACACTGTGGAATGGGGGTTCATATATCATACAATCATACTATTATAGTTGCATTCACCATATTGTCACGTAAATATGGTATATTTACATTTTTGCATTATATATACCTTTATTCGATCACACTAGAATATTTCCATACTTCTATATTAGGATCCCAATATACCAGTATACCAATATGCAAGGATCCCAACATATTATAAGACCTTTATACAAGCATTCTATTATACATATATATTTTTCGATCATATTCGCATGATAATATACTAATGTTACTATACTATTATAATGTATTTGCATACTTGTATATAAGGATCCCAACATATTAGCAAACCAATATACAAGTATTCCAATATGTTATTTTTCCACCATTTGGCACACTAGTATACTAGTATTCTATCATTTAATCACACTACTATATTTGCAAACTTGTATATAAGGACCCCAACTTATTAGAAGACCTGTATGTAATCAGTCTAACATATTATTTTCGTACCATATTGGTATAATAATATACTAGTATACTATCACTCCATCACACTAGTATGTATGCATATTCCTATATATGGATGCCAACATACCAGTATTGTCATATCAATATACTATCATTTTAGAATACGATCACACTGATATATTTGCATACTTGTATATAAGGATCCCAACATATTAGCATAACCACTATACAAGGATCCCAACATATTACAACAGCAATGTACAAGGATTTCAATACACTATTATTCCACCCTATTGTCATGTAAATATCCTAATATTCTAGCATAACACCACAGTGGTATATTTGCATACTTGTATATAATATAAGAATCCCATCATATTAGCATACCAATACACAAGGATCCTAATATATTAGAATAGGTGGATACAAGCATTCTAATATATTATTTGTCCATAATATCGGCATGATAATATACTAGTATTCTATCATATAATCACACTACTATATTTGGATACTAGTGTACAAGGATAATAATATATTATTTTTCCGCCATATTGACATGATAATATATTAATATTCTATTATACCATTATACTATTATAATATATTTGCATACTTGTATATAAGGATCCCACCATATTAACTACCAATATACAAGGATCCCTATATATTATTGCCTTAGTATATTAGCGTACTGGTATGCAAGGTTTCCAATATAATATTGCATTACATTGGCATTTTAATATACTGGTATTCTTGCATACCACCACACTGGTATATTTGTATACTTGTATATAAGGATTCCAACATACTATTAGTATACTAATATACAAGGGTCCCAACATATTCGCAAACCAATATACAAGGATCCCAATATATTAGCATGCCACTATATAAACAGACAGGTATACATCACATTGGCATATTAATATACTAGTATACTTTCATTCCATCGCACTAGTATATTTCCATACTTCTATATCAGGATCCCAACGTACCAGTATACTAACAAAGGGATCCCAATATATTAATATACCTATATACAAGGTTAACAATATATTATTATTCCACCATACTGAGATGCAAATAAACTAGTATTCTAGTATACCATCATACCACTATATCAATATACAAGGGTCTCAACATATTAGAACACCTGTATACAAGTATTCTAATATATTATGTTTTCACTATATTGTCATGCTAATACATCAGTATTCTAGTATACAATCACACTGGTATATTTCCATACTTGTATACAAGGATTCCAACATATTAGAACACCTATATACAAGTATTCTAATACATTATTTTTCCATCACATTGACACGATAATATACTAGTATTCTATTATACCATTATACTATTATAATATATTTGCATACTTGTATATAAGAATCCCAACCTATTAGCATACCAATATACAAGTATTCCAATATATTATTATTGCACTATATTATCATGATAATATACTAGTATTTGATTACACCGTTATACTATTATAATATATTTGCATACTTCTATACAAGGATCCCAAGATACCAGTACACTAAAAAAAAGGATCCGAATATATCATTATTTCACTATATTGTCATGTAAATATATTAGTATTTTTTTAATATACTAATATTTTCAAATACCATCACACTAGTATATCTACATATATACTTTTCTACGAAAATCTAAATATTATTCCACTACATTAGTATACTGGTATAAAACTTTTTAAACATATTACTACATCATCATATTAGCATGCTAATATACTAGTATTCTGTCATAATTACCAACCCAACACCCTTTCATAAATAAAAAAAAATAAAATAAAATTACTATATAAATAAGTATTAATTAATTATGTTTATTATTATTTATACTATAACTTAGGTTAAAGTATTAAATACTAAATTTCTATATAAATAAACTTCGAAAAATTCTCGTCCAAATTCTGAACTTCGACTTTCAGCGTAGAAAAAAAAAGTCTGTCGGCAAAAAAGCGTTGCAAGTCGGCAAAATTCTTGTCGAGCGTTGTTTTTTGGAAAATTTCGAGGAGAAAATGTGAAGGCGGCACACTCGGCTTTCGCTAAAAACGACAAGTTTTCCTCCACATGCTTCTGCACAAGGCACACACCCACGCACGCACACTTTTTGTGAAAACTAACGAGAGACACCGGATGTTTGGACGTTTACACACATTTTTTAGACTTTCTAGATGTTTTCAGACATCCTTAGGCGTTTTTAGGTATTTTTAGGTGTTTATGGATGTTCATGGATGTTTCTAGACGTTTTTTTAGGTATTTTCAGAGGTTTCGGAGGGTTTCGGATAGTTTTGGAGATGTTGAAAAGATTTTCGGGATTTTTTGAGTCGTTTTCGGGTGTTTGTAAAACTTTTCGGACATCTGAACATGTTTTTAGAGATTTTCAGACGTTTGTAAAGATTTTTAAACATTTTTCAGATTTTTTGGGGTTATTTCAGATGTTTTGCAAAGGTTTTCTGGTATTTTTAGGATATTTTTAGATGTTTGCAAAGATTTTCCAGCATTTCAAGAGATTGTCAGGGATTTTTTAGACATTTATATACATTTACTGAGATGTCAGAAACTGTGTTGAATTTGTTAGCAAAAATTTTATATCAACGAAGTTTGAGCAGAAAAGAAATTGCAATTTGTAAAGACGACAGAATAAACATGAATCAATTATTGGAAAATACGAAGAATATAAGAAAATACGTAATGAATTCTAATAGAATGTTATCCCAGTAGAAATTTATGTATAAATTATTTAGAAAAGAAATCACGATTTTGTAAATACGAAAAAAAGGAGATTATTCAAAACAGCCTGAAATCCATTAGAAATATTGAAAGATCTCGTCACTTACGTTACAAACATTTTCATATCATAAAAATGTCATTCACTCATTTCATCGATTTTTGCCATTGCTTTCATTCAAACAAAAAAAAAAAAAAAATATCGTATTCATGCATAAACTTCATTCCATCTTCTCGAGTAGTGGGTTTGACCCACGCAGTGGAAAATGGCTGACAGTGATTCGAATCCGTACTACACTTGAGCCTAAAAAATTATAAGCCACATAAAAAATAAATATTTATACATATAAATTCAGCAGAAAAGAAATCAAGATTTTAAAAAGTCAACAAAAAAGTATTTATGTACGACATAATTCGTAACGATTGCATTTATTGGAAAACGTGAAAAAAAAGAAAGTAGCATACCAAACAGCCTGAAATCCAAATAAAAACCTTGAAAAATCTCATCACTTACGTTTCAAACAGTTCACATCATAAATAAATAAATAAATATACATATATTTATATATATATACAAATTTGTTATTTATATAAAATATATATATTATTTATACATAAATACTTATATTGTATAAATATTATAAATATTGTATTTTTATATAATACAAATATTTTTTTTTTTCGTATTTTCCGATAATAGATACAAATGTCATTAATTTTGTCCTACATAAATGCTATATATATACACATACATACATTTGTCTTTAATGTAATTCGATAAAAACATTGAAAAATCTCGTCACTACCGATTCAAACATTTTCACATCATATATATAATTATATATCTTAATTATATTAAAAAAAAAACCTAAAATTATATAAAAAATTATATACCTAAAAAATTATTTGCAACATTAGACAAATATATATATATATATAAAAACATTGAAAAATCTCACTTCCGTTTCAAAGATTTTCACATCATAAAAATGTCTTTTTCTCATGTTATCAATTTTTGCCACTACTTTAATTACAAAAAAAAAAAAAAACCATCATATTCATGCATAACATAGTTACTTCGTCAAGTAGTGAGTTTGACCCACGCAGTGGAAAATGGCTGACAGTGATTGAAATTCGTACTGCATTTGAATCTACAAACTTATTTGCATATATATAAATTCAGCAGAACCTAAAAAATTGTTTGCAGCCTTAAAAACATATATATATATTTGTCTTTAGTGAAATCCAATACAAACATTGAAAAATTTCGTCACTTCCATTTCAAACATTTTCATATAATAAAAATATCATTCTCTCATCTCATACATTTTTGTCACACCTTTTATTCAAACAAAACAAAAAAAAAAAAGACATCATATTTATCGAGTAGTGCGTTTGACCCGCGCAGTGGAAAATGGTCGGTAGTGAGTGAAATCCGTACTGCACTTGAACGTCAAAAATTATTTGCATATATACAAATTATATAAACATACATATTCGTTAAAGACATATATATATATATATATATATATATATATATATATATATATACGTTTCATAAAAAATTAATAACTCTCATCTCATCAATTATTTGGAAAATACATGCAAAAAAAACATCGTTTATAATATTTATATATGTATAACAAATATTTATGTATAAATAATACATATTTTTTATATAAATAACAATGTATATATATATATATATATATATATATTTATGATGCGAAAATGTTTGAAACGGCAGTGCCGGTGATGATGGCTTCAATGTTTTTGATTGATTCATCAGGTTATCCAGCAGCACTTTGACGACGAACGCGCCGCTAATCAGATACAAACGCCGAAATTTTGTTCGTATATAAATATTATATATGCACTCACATATATATCAGCGTTCACGAAAATACACGAAAACTCACGAACGTTCACGAACATTCGAACCTTCCTTCTGGAGGGGCCCGTTTGAGAAGAATTTGATTAATTCAGTGAATTTTGACGTGGCTAATTTGAAAATTTGCGAATATTTTATTTTTTTGAGGGTTGTCGATTTGAGAATTTGCTGGAATTAGTGATTTTTGGCGTACCCAGTTTGAGAATTTGCTAGAATCAATGACCTTCGGTCTAGCCTGTTTGAGAATTTGCGAATATTCTTTTTCTTTTTTTTTGGCATTGCCGGTTTGATGATTTTCAAATATTTATATTTTTTCCGGTGTAGCCGGGTTGAGAATTTGTGAATATTCTTTTTTTTTTTTTGACATTGCCGATTGGAAGTTTACAAGAATTTATATTTTTTTTTGGCGTAGCCATTTGATAAAATAAATTTCTAACATTAAAGAAAATAAAAAGATAAAAATAAGAAATAAAAGATAATTTGCTAGAATTAGGGATCTTTGGGGTGGCCGGTTTGAGAACTTGCGAATATTCTATTTATATTTTTGTTTGGCATGGCCGGTTTTGAGAATTTACGAATATTCATTTTTTTTTGCGTAGCCGGTTTGAGAAGTTGCAAATATTTCATTTTTTTTTTTTTTTTTATGTACCCGATTTGATAACTTGCGAATATTTATATTTTTGGCGTAGCCAGTTTGAGAATTTAGGAATATTCTATTTTTTCACTTGTTTGGCATACCAGGTTTAAGAATTTTGCAAATAATAGGTGTACAACTTTGCTCCCGCCGTTTTTTGCATTGGACGAAAGGGAAAAAGCGGCGGGAGCAAAGTTGTGTACCTATTACTTATATTTTTTTTGGCGAAGCCAATAATTTGCGAATATTTCTGTTTTTTTTCGGCGTAGCCAGTTCGTTAATTTGCAATTTTTCTATTCATACTTTTGTTTGGCATGGCAGGTCTGAGAATTTACAAATATTTATATTTTTTTCGGCGCAGCCAGTTTCATAATTTGCGAATATTTATATTCTTGACAGAACCGACTTGAGAATTTGCGAATATCCATATTTTTTTGCGTAGCCGTTTTAAAAGTTTGCAGATATTCTATTTTTTTTTTATGGGACCGATTTGAGAAGTTGTTAGTATTTATATTTTTGTTGTGGTCGGCTTGAAAATTTGCGACTATTTATATTTTTTGACGGAACCTGTTTCAGAATTTGAGAACTTGCGAATAATTATATTTTTTTGGCGCAATCGGCTTGATAGTTTGCAAATAATTTATTTATTTTTGCAGTGGTGGTTGAATAGTTCGCGAATATTTACTTTTTTTTAATATTTTTCTTTTCGCCCGGTCAGTTTGATAATTTGCCATAAATTAATGACCAAGAACCAAAAATACATTGGTCACTATGTTTGCTATAAATTAATTACCAACAACTAAAAATACATTGATGACATGTTTAGCTCCAATAATTATTCCAATCTTCTTCGAACTTAACGCAAACTTCACGTCACTATTTTTTTTCTTCATAATTTGCCATTCTCGGAGAATTAGAAATGCAGAACTATTTTTAACTTTTCCTCTAATGTATTCATTTTTATTCATTTTTATATGTTAAATAACGTAAGTTGCGTTTTAATTTTTAATTTTGTATTTTACTTTTAACTATTCTTCGCTACCTCGCTGAGCTGTACAGTGTATAATAATTTGTTCAATGTAAATTTGTAATTAATGACGTTTTAACAACTAAACGCACGGTGACTGGGAATTTATGTATATAAAAATAGAAATGTACACACTGTGTATATATTGTTTCATGTCATATTTAATCAAAATATCTGAGTTCCTCTGTGGAAGCGTTTTAATATAGTCAGGCCGTTCAATAGACACGAAAATACATTAAAAATAATGTATAAAAGTATTAATATATAGCGACAAGAAATAAGCGTCTCACGAAAAAAAAAATATTGACAAAATTTATACGTATGAATATTTATATGTATAAAAATTACACCGTAATAATATTTTAATTTAATAAATAAATAATAAACGATATCGATAAACAAATAAATATATATATATATATTATATAACATATAAAATACGAACAAGAAAAATGTAATATAAAATAATAATCAAATACTTAAATAATTTTTAATTACATAATTAAACTAATATAAAATATATATAATGTAAATTTTGTGCGAATATCGGTATTTCCAAAAATATTTACACACATTATAACTTGTATATATAATACATTTTATATAAAATACAAAAAATAAAAGTATAATATAAAATATATATTAAATATTTAAATAATTAATAATTAATTAATTTTATATATAATACATTTTATAATTATTAATTAATGACTGAAATAATATATATATATATGTATATATATAAAATGTAAATTTCGTGCGAATATTAATATTGTTTGAATTTTTCAAAAATATCTACATACATTATACTATACATTACACATTTATATATTATATTTTATATAAAATATAAAATTTAGAAAGTAAAAGTATAATATAAAATATTAATTAAATACTTAAATAATTAATAATTGATTCATTTTACATATAATACATTTTATAATCATGTATTAAATAATTTAAATAATGTAATTTTATATATAAAGTATTAATAAAATAATTTTGGATATATAATGTAAATTTCTTCCAAATATCAGTATTTCCAAAATTAGTACCTATAATGAAAAATTGATTTTTCCAAAAATACTTACACATATTATACCACCCATTATACATTTATATATATGTATGTAATAATATACAATATATGTTTTAAATAAAATATAAAAAAGGAAAATATAATGGAAAATATTAATTAATTAATAATTAATTGATTTAATATGTAAAAGAATTTTTAATTATTAATTAAATAATTAAAATAATACAAAATATATGTAATATACATTTCATGCGAATATCAATGTTTCCAAAATTAGTTTTTGTTGTGAAAAATGAATTTTCAAAAAATACTTACATAAATTTATACACGTACAAACATATATATATGTAACATATTTTATATTTTATGTAAAATGTAAAGAATAAAAATGTAATATAAAGTATAAACAAAATATATATATATAATACAAATATTATGTATTAATTAAATACTCAAAGTAATATAAAATATACAATATATTTTACGTATACATAACGTAAATTTGATGCGAAAATCAATATTTCCAAAATTAGGAAAAATTGTCGTGAAATGTGACTATTCCGAAAATACTTAGACACACACACATAATATATTTTATATAAAATATAAAGAATAACAATGTAATGTAAAGTATAAATAAAATATATATATATAATAAAAATATAATAAAAAATATAAAGTACAATATAATATAAAATATTAATTAAATACTTAAATAATTAATATTTAATTAATTTTATCTACAATACACTTTTTAATTATTAACTAAATAATTAAAATAATATAAAATAATATGTAATATACATTTAGTGCAAATATCAACGTTTCCAAAATTAGTTTTTGTTGTGAAAAATGAATTTTCAAAAAATACTTACATAAATTTCACACACACATACAAACATATATAAATGTAACATACTTTATATTTTATGTAAAATGTAAAGAATAAAAATGTAATATAAACCATAAATAAAATATATATATATAATAAAAATATTATAATAAATAATAAAATATAATGTAATATAAAATATTAATTAAATACTCAAAGTAATATAAAATATACAATATATTTTACGTATATATAACATGAATTTCGTGCGAAAATCAATATTTTCAAAATTAGGAAAAATTGTCGTGAAATGTGACTATTCCGAAAATACTCACACACACACATAATATATTTTATATAAAATATAGAATATAAAGAAAAAAAATATACTATAAATTATTAATTAAATAATTAAAATAACATAAAATAAACACAAACTATTATCTATAATTAATATATATATATAATGTTAATTTTATGTAAAATATAAAGAATAAAAATGTAATATAAAGTATAAATAAAATGTATATATAATAAAAATATTATAATAAATAATAAAATATAATGTAATATAAAATATTAACTAAATACTTAAAACAATATAAAATATAGAACGTATTTTACGTATATATAACATAAATTTGGTGCGAAAATCAATATTTTCAAAATTCCCACAGAATTCACAATGTGCAAAAAATATTTTTCATACATCCCTTGAATTTGCTAATAAATACGATTATTTTTATGGTTGACTAACTTAATTAAGACGCTTCCACCAGTTTATGTTTGTTTTTCCACAAAATTCGAGATGCCTAATTCCTTTTTTCTTTTTCCAGGAGTCCAATTGGAACCGAGGGGAGGACCCGTAGAAGTTGATTAAAACGTGCGAGGCGCCAATTATTGTAAATACTGTGTAATATGCCTATATAGAGAGAAATACCCCAAGCTTATGTCGAAAGAGTTGACCTTCCAGCGAGATGCGTTCTTTTTCTCAGTTTAATTCGCTCCTCCACGGCCGATCTGCGATTAAACATTTTTTGTCAAACCTTCGAAGGCGATCGAACGAATAAAAATGCGCGAAATACGTTAAACAAATTTAACGTGTGTTCAAACGCACGATATTTTGAAAAAAAAAAGGAATCGATGGAGTGAAATTGTAGGAAATAGATTTAACGTGTGTTTCTTAAAACGCACGATATTTTGAAAAAAAAAAAAGAAAGAAAGGAATCGATGGAGTGAAATTGTAGGAAATATATTTAATGTGTTGTGGGTGAGAATTTATGTTTTTTTAAATGCATGCAATTTTTTTTATAAATGCTGCAATGCGGTGATATTTAAAAAAATTTAAACGAAAATTCAGTCATGTAAAGTTGTTAAAAATATATTCCTTGAAATGTACTCGATTTATCTTAAAAAATACTGTAATTCGCTTGTGTGAAATTTTGAAGAATTTGATGGAATGAAATTTCAGAAAATATGTATAATATGTGTTAAAAATTTGTGTTTTTCGGAATGCATGTGGTTTTTTTTTATAAATACTGCAATGCGGTTTTATTCAAAACAAAATTAAACAAAAATTCAGTCATATATAATGGTTAAAAATATATTCAATATGTTACGCAGAAATTGTAGTTTCTTGAAAATCACTTGATTTATTTTAAAAAATACTGCGATGCGTTCGTGTGAAATTTTGGAGAATTTGATAAACTTAAATTTCAGGAAATATTTATAATATGCGTCGCTGCGAATTTTTGGTGAAATTTTGAAAAAAAAAATCGATCAATGAAATTTTAGGAAATACATTTACTGTGTGTTGTCGGTGAAAATTTGTGTTTTTCGAAGTACACGCGATTTTTTTTTTTATAAATGCTGCAATGCGGCGGTATTTAAAAAAAAATTGATTACGTAAAATTCGTGAAAATATAATACGTTGAATATGTTCTGCAGAAATTGAAGTTTCCTGAAAATCACTTGATTTATCTTAAAAAATACTATAATGCGCTGCTGCGAGTTTTCGATGAAATTTAAACAAAAAAGAATGATATAATATGCGCTGTTGCGAATTTTCGGTGAAATTTTGAAAAAAAATGAATCGACTGAAATTGTAGGAAATATATTTAATTCTTATTGTGGACGAAAATTTGTATTTTTCGAAATGCGTGCGATTTTTTTTATAAATGCTACAATGCGGTGGTATTTAAAAAAAAATTGATTACGTAAAATTGTGGAAAATATGTTGAATATGTCGCATAAAGATAGAAGTTTTTTTTTAAATGTACTCGATTTATCTTAAAAAATAGTACAATGCGTTCGTATGAAATTTTGAAAATTTGATAAAATGAAATTTCAATAAATATATATAATATGCGCTGCTGCGATTTTTCGGTGAAATTTAAATAAATATTCGGTTATATAAAATTGTTAGAAATACATTCCTTGAAACGCAGTTGATTTATCATAAAAAAATTCTACAATGCGTTGATGCGAAATATTCGGTGATATTTTGAAAAAAAGGTGATTTAACATGTGTGCGACGAAAATCAGTGTTTCCCGATTTTTTTTTTTTTTTTTTTTTTTAAATAAATAATCTAATTCGTTAATGTGAAATTTTCGGTAAAATATTGAAGAATGATCGAAATTTGTAATTCCGTAACTTCTGCAAAACCACAAACTGTCCACTAATTTCATATTTAGCAATTTGCAAAATTTTCATTTTTCCCAAACTTCGTCATTCTCAAGTGTAGAAAATTTCCACAAATTTTGTATTTACCAAATGCCTAATTTTCGGTCCTTCAAATTTCGTGATTCCTGCAAAAATACAAAAATTACACGAATTTCATATGCAGCGGATTACTCAATTTTAATTATCCCGAAATTGCGTAATTTTTGCAAAACTACAAATATTTTCACGAATTTCGTATGTAGCGAATTACCCAATTTTAATTATCCCGAAACTCCGTAATTTTTGCAAAATCACAAACTTTCCATGAATTTCATATACAGCAAAGTGCAAAATTTTAATTTTTCTCAAATTTCGTCATTCCCACAAAGTTTGTACAAAATTTGTATGAATTTCGCGTGCGACGATTTGCCCAAATTTATTTTCCTGAAACTTCGTAATTTCTGCAAAACTATAAAATTTGCACGAATTTCGTATGAAGCAAATTACCCAATTTTAATTTTCCAAAAACCCCGTAATTTTTGCAAAACAACAAAGTTTCCCTCAATATCGCATGGAGCGCAATTTTTTCCGCAATTTTCATTTTGCAAAATTACAAAATTTAATTTTGGTCAATCTCACAAAACTACAAAATTTCCACGAATTTCGTATGCGGCGTATTACCTAATTTTCATATTTTCCAAATTTCGCCATTTCTGCGTAATTACAAAATTTCCACGAATTTCGTATGCACCGTATTTACCTAATTTTCATATTTTCCAAATTTCGCCATTTCCACATAATTACAAAATTTGCACGAATGTCGTATGCAGCGGAATTGTTTTCTACAATTTTAATTTTGTAGAATTACAAAATTTAATTTTGTCATTCTCACGAAACTACAAAATTTCCACAAGTTTCGTATGCAGCGTAATTACCTAATTTTCATATTTTCCAAATTTCGCCATTTCCACATAATTACAAAATTTACATGAATTTCGTATGCAGCGCAATTGTTTTCTGCAATTTTAATTTTGCAGAATTACAAAATTTAATTTTGTCATTCTCACAAAACTACAAAATTTCCACGAATTTCATATGCAGCATAATTATCTAACTTTCATATTTTCCAAATTTCGCCATTTCTACATAATTACAAAATTTGCATGAATTTCGTATGCAGCGCAATTTTTTTCTACAAGATTAATTTTGCAAAATCCCAAACCTTCCACAATTCCCATATTAACCCCATCACAAAATTCCATCGCTCCAAACCCGTACAAAACCCCCCAAACCCCGCATTTCCCATTTTCCATTCTTACCAACCCCGTCCCCATAAAAATTCCTCGACCCCCATAAACCCCATCCCGACCCCCATGACTCTTCCGACCCGCAAAAAATCGCGATCGGCCGCCGACGAGGGAAGCTCGAAGTATTACGTGCCGAAGCGCGGAAGGATATATATAAATACGAGTATATATAACGTTTAAGGTGAATTCATTCGCACCCGGTATACATAAGCGTGTCGTAGGAAGTTGAGTACCGTTCATGAGTAGACAAACGTTTATTCGGCAGGACCGCGCGTCCGCCAATGTCTAGATGTGTGCGTGTGTGTGTGTGTGTGTGCAAGGAAAAATGCAAGCGTGAAATGCGGCGCCGCGACGCTCGAGGCGCAAGTCGATTTATGTTCGAGGCTATGGGGGTGTGGTCAGATCATGGGATCTTCGGAAAATTGCGGAAAGAAGGGTGTCTGCAAAATTTTGAGGCGAGTCGGGAAAATTTGGATATGGGGCTCTCATGGGGTTCTTATGGGGATTATGGTGGTCTTATGGTGATTTTATGGGGTTTTTATGGGATTCAGTCAGCTTGCGATGCGGAAGTTTTTTGAGTTGTGGAGTCGGGAAAATTGGGATATGGGTGCTTTATCGGGATTTTATGGAGTTATGGTAATGTTATGGGGTTTTGTGGGGATTGGTCAATTTATAGTGTGAAACCATTTTTGGTTGAAGCCTCGGAAAAGTTAGGATATGGGGATTAATGAGGTTCTTACGGGGGTTATGGTGGTCTTATGGGGATCTGATGCGGGTTTTATGGGATTCTGTCAATTTATGATGTGGAAGCATTTTGAGTTGTGGAGTCGGGAAAGTTGGGATATGGGCGCTCTATCGGGATTTTATGGAGTTATGGTGATGTTATGGAGTTTTATAAGGGTTGGTCAATTTATAGTGTGAAGCCATTTTTGGTTGATTGCTCGGAAAAGTTAGGATATGGGGGGTTTAAGGGATTCTTATGGGGATCATGGTGATATTATGGGGTTTCATGGTATTCAGTCAATTTATGTTGTGGAAGCATTTTCGGTTGTGGAGTTATGAAAGTTGGGATATAGGGGCTTTGTGGGGATTTTATGGAGCTATGGTGGTGCTACAGAGATCTTATGGGGTTTTATGGTGGTCAGCCAATTTATAGTGTGATGCCATTTTTGGCTGAGGAGTTGAAAAACTTGGGTTATGGGGGTTCTATTGGGGTCAGGCAATTTATGGTGTGGAACCGTTTTGGATTGAGGAGTCGGGAATGTTGGGATATGGTAGTTTTATGGGGGCCAGTCAATTTATGGTGCCGTTTCATTTTGGGTTGAGGAGTCGGAAAAGTTGGAATATGGAAGTTTAGGAAAAGTAATTGAATTTTTTGGTGTGGAGTTGACATTTTTTTGGCGTGGAGTCGGAATGAAAATTATTTGGTAAATTTTGCATTTAAAGATGGAATTTTAGAGAAAATTGTGGGATGGTGATTGTTTGCGAAATTTTGAGGTGAGGAATCGGGAAAGTTTGGATATGGGGGTTTTGTGGGATTCTTATGGGGGTTATGGTGGCCTTATGGAGGTTTTATGGGGGTCAGTTAATTTATGATGTGGATGCATTTTCGGTTGTGGAGTTGGGAAAGTTCGGATATGGGGTTTTATGGGATCCTATGGGGGTTTACTGTGGCCCTATGGTGGTTTATGGGGTCCCGTTAAAATATGGTGTAAAACCGTTTTGGGTTGATGAGTCGGGAAAGTTGGGATATGGGGTTCTATGTGATTCTATTATATTCTATTCACAATAATGCCAAAAAATTCGTAATAAAAAAAAGGTGCAACTTCACAGGAATTCCATAAAATCTCGACTCCACGATAATTCCAAAAAATTCATAATAAAAAAAAAGTGCAACTCCGCAGGAATTCGAAATAATCCCGACTCCACAATAATTCCAAAAAATTCGTAATGAAAAAAAGGTGCAACTCCATAGGAATTCCATAAAACCCCGACTCCACAATAATTCCAAAAAATTCCTAATAAAAAGAAAGGTGCAACTCCATAGGAATTCCAAAAAATTCCCCGAAAACTTCACCTCCACTAATATACCATGAAACCTTCGAAATTTTCCAGCCGACAATAATTCCATAAAATCCCGTGGAAAAAATTCCTAATTCCAAGGCACCCCACTGAACCCCTAAATTCCAAAAACGTCTGTAATTAAAAATATCAACACCGCATCAATCGCCGAAAAATCCGCAAAATTTCGCGAAAATCTCGCGAAAATCGACACCGTGGGAACACCCCCATAAATCCTCGAATTAAATCGACTTCACCCCCGAGCGACGTTTCGGCGAGTGTAAAACAATTCCAAGTAATCGATCTTAGCGTATCGAGATTCGATATCGAACGTCTGGCGCGCAACGATAAAAATGATACTCATATCATCGCCGTCAGTCTTATGGGTTCCAGCAATATTTTCCCATTGCATCGTCACTTTTCCATAAACCGTTCATTGCGTTCGAGCCTCGGTCATTACACTATTATTATTATTATTATTATTATTATTATTATTATTCATTATTACTGATATCTTTACGATGTATCGGCGGTTATGCTATTGTACTGTTATTATTATTATTATTAATTATTAATGGTTAATTATTATTATTATTATTATTATTATGTTGCGTGCGGATGAAGTGGTTGTCGGCTGATGACAGTGATAGCGAACGTAATGGCTGCCTGTAGTACGGTAATTAAAGTGCTAATTGATGTGCAACGAGTCGGTGCAGGTGTTTTTTTTTATTTTTGGGTTGATGCGGGGGGTGTGGGATTTTTGGGAGGGTTTAAGGAGGGGTTTGGGGAATATTTGGGGTATGGTTTCGGATGAAAAGTTTGTGACGCACCGTGTGCGTCATGGCAGAGTTGATGGTAAGGTGACTTTATTTAATTTTTTGTGGAATATTTTTGGGAATATTATTGTTTGGAAATTTGGTGACGCACCGTGTGCGTCATGATGGCGATGTCGGTAGTAGGACGACCTTACCGAATTTTTTTAAGAATATTATGGGTTCAAATTGGGTGACGCACCGTGTGCGTCATGGCAGAGTTGGAGGTAGGACGACTTTATTGAATTTTTTGGGGAATATTATTGTTTGAAAATACGATGACGCACCGTGTGCGTCATGACGAAACCGGTGGAGGAACGACTTTATCGAATTTTTTGAGGAATATTTTTGGAAATATTATTATTTGAAATTTCGATGACGCACCGTGTGCGTCATAGCAAAGTCGATGCTAAGACGACTTTATGAAACGTTTTGTGGATTATTTCTAGAATAGTTTTGACAAAAAATTCGGTGACGCACCGTGTGCGTCATGAAAGAATTGGTAGTGGAATGAGTTTATCGAATTTTTTGGGGAATATTATTGGTTGGAAATTTGGTGACGCACCGTGTGCGTCATGGCAAAACTGGTGGAGGAACGACTTTATCGAATTTTTTGAGGAATATTTTTGAGAATATTATTATTTGGAATTTCGATGACGCACCGTGTGCGTCATAGCAAAGTCGATGCTAAGACGACTTTATGAAACGTTTTGCGGATTATTTCTGGAATAGTTTTGACAAAAAATTCGGTGACGCACCGTGTGCGTCATGAAAGAGTCGGTAGTGGAATGAGTTTATCGATTTTTTTGGGGAATACTATTGGGTGAAAATTGGTGACGCACCGTGTGCGTCATGGCAAAACCGATGGAGGAACGACTTTATCGAATTTTTTCGGGAATATTTTTGAGAATATTATTATTTGGAATTTCGATGACGCACCTTGTGCGTCATAGCAAAGTCGATGGTAAGACGAGTTTATGAAACGTTTTGTGGATTATTTCTGGAATAGTTTTGACAAAAAATTCGGTGACGCACCGTGTGCGTCATGAAAGAGTTGGTAGTGGAATAAGTTTATCGAATTTTTTGGGGAATATTATTGGTTGGAAATTTGGTGACGCACCGTGTGCGTCATGACAGATTCGATGGTAGGATGACTTCACCAAATGTTTTGGAAAATTTTTTGGAGAATAATATTGGGTGAAAATTTGGTGACGCACCGTGTGCGTCATGGCAAAACTGGTGGAAGAACGACTTTATCGAATTTTTTCGGGAATATTTTTAGAGAATATTATTACTTGGAGTTTTGATGACGCACCGTGTGCGTCATAGCAAAGTCGATGGTAAGACGACTTTATGAAACGTTTTGCGGATTATTTCTAGAATAGTTTTGACAAAAAATTCGGTGACGCACCGTGTGCGTCATGAAAGAGTTGGTAGTGGAATGAGTTTATCGAATTTTTTGGGGAATATTATTGGTTGGAAATTTGGAGACGCACCGTGTGCGTCATGACAGAGTCAATGATAGGATGACTTTATGAAATGGTTTGTGTTATAGTTTCGGATCAACATTCTATGACGCACCGTGTGCGTCATGACAGATTCGATGGTAGAATGACTTTATCAAATATTTTGGACATTTTTTTGGAGAATACTATTGGGTGAAAATTCTGTGACGCACCGTGTGCGTCATGGCAAAACCGGCGGAGGAACGATTTTATCGAATTTTTTAGGGAATATTTTCGAGAATATTATTATTTGAAATTTCGATGACGCACCGTGTGCGTCATGGCAGAGTTGATGGTAGGATGAAATTTATCAAATGTTTTGGAAAATGTTTTAGAGAATAATATTGAGTGAAATTTTTGGTGACGCACCGTGTGCGTCATGGCAAACCGGTGGAGGAACGACTTTATCGAATTTTTTAGAGAATATTTTTGAGAATATTATTATTTAGAATTTCGATGACGCACCGTGTGCGTCATGGCAGAGTTGATGGTAGGATGACTTTATCAAATGTTTTGGAAAATTTTTTGGAGAATACTATTGAGTGAAATTTTTGGTGACGCACCGTGTGCGTCATGGCAAAACCGGTGGAGGAACGAATTTATCGAATTTTTTTGGGAATATTTTTGAGAATACTATTATTTGGAATTTCGAGGACGCACCGTGTGCGTCATGGCAGAGTTGATGGTAAGATGACTTTATTAAATATTTTGGACATTTTTTTGGAGAATACTATTTGGTGAAAATTCGGTGACGCACCGTGTGCGTCATGACAGATTTGATGGTAGGATGACTTTATCGAATATTTTGGACATTTTTTTGGAGAATACTATTGGGTGAAAATTCTGTGACGCACCGTGTGCGTCATGGCAAAATCGGTGGAGGAACAATTTTATCGAATTTTTTGGGAATATTTTTGAGAATATTATTATTTGGAATTTCGATGACGCACAGTGTGCGTCATGGCAGAGTTGATGGTGGGATGATTTTACCAAATGTTTTGAAAAATTTTTTGGAGAATGCTATTGAGTGAAAATTCTGTGACGCACCGTGTGCGTCATGACAGATTCGATGGTAGGATGACTTTATCAAATATTTTGGAAATTTTTTTGGAGAATACTATTGGGTGAAAATTCTGTGACGCACCGTGTGCGTCATGGCAGATTCGATGGTAGGATGACTTTATCAAATATTTTGGAAATTTTTTTGGAGAATACTATTGAGTGAAATTTTTGGTGACGCACCGTGTGCGTCATGGCAAAACTGGTGGAGGAACGACTTTATCGAATTTTTTGAGGCAATATTTTTGAGAATATTATTATTTGGAATTTCGATGACGCACCGTGTGCGTCATGGCAAAACCGACTTTATTGAATTTTTTCGGGAATATTTTCGAGATTATTATTATTTGGAATTTCGATGACGCACCGTGTGCGTCATAGCAAAGTCGATGGTAATACGACTTTATGAAACGTTTTGTGGATTATTTCTGGAATAGTTTTGACAAAAAATTCGGTGACGCACCATGTGCGTCATGAAAGAGTTGGTAGTGGAATGAGTTTATCGAATTTTTTGGGGAATATTATTGGTTGGAAATTTGATGACGCACCGTGTGCGTCATGACAGAGTCAATGATAGGCTGACTTTATGAAATGGTTTGTGTTATAGTTTCGGATCAACATTCTATGACGCACCGTGTGCGTCATGACAGATTTGATAGTAGGATGACTTTATCAAATGTTTTGGAAAATGTTTTGGAGAATACTATTGGGTGAAATTTTTGGTGACGCACCGTGTGCGTCATGGCAAAGCCGGTGGAGGAACGAATTTATCGAATTTTTTAGGGAATATTTTTGAGAATATTATTATTTGGAATTTCGATGACGCACCGTGTGCGTCATGGCAAAGTTGATGGTACGATGACTTTATCGAATATTTTGGAAATTTTTTTGGAGAATACTATTGGGTGAAAATTCTGTGACGCACCGTGTGCGTCATGACAGATTCGATGGTAGGATGACTTTATCAACTGTTTTGAAAAATTTTTTGGGGAATACTATTGGGTGAAAATTTGGTGACGCACCGTGTGCGTCATGGCAGAACCGGTGGAGGAACGAATTTATCGAATTTTTTTAGGGAATATTTTCGAGAATATTATTATTTGGAATTTCGATGACGCACCGTGTGCGTCATGGCAAAGTTGATGGTAGGATGACTTTATGAAATGTTTTGGACATTTTTTTGGAGAATACTATTGAGTGAAATTTTTGGTGACGCACCGTGTGCGTCATGGCAAAACCGGTGGAGGAACGAATTTATCGAATTTTTTTGGGAATATTTTTGAGAATATTATTATTTGAAATTTCGATGACGCACCGTGTGCGTCATGGCAGAGTTGATGGTAGGATGACTTTATCAAATGTTTTGGAAAATTTTGTGGAGAATACTATTGGGTGAAAATTCGGTGACGCACCGTGTGCGTCATGACAGATTCGATGGTAGGATGACTTTATCAAATGTTTTGGAAAATTTTTTGGAGAATACTATTGGGTGAAAATACGATGACGCACCGTGTGCGTCATGGGGAAACCGGTGGAGGAACGACTGTATCGAATTTTTTCGGGAATATTTTTGAGAATATTATTATTTGGAATTTCGATGACGCACCGTGTGCGTCATAGCAAAGTCGATGCTAAGACGAGTTTATGAAACGTTTTGTGGATTATTTCTGGAATAGTTTTGACAAAAAATTCGGTGACGCACCGTGTGCGTCATGAAAGAGTTGGTAGTGGAATGAGTTTATCGAATTTTTTGGGGAATATTATTGGTTGGAAATTTGGTGACGCACCGTGTGCGTCATGACAGATTCGATGGTAGGCTGACTTTACCAAATGCTTGGAAAATTTTTTGGGAAATGTTATTGGGTGAAATTTTTAGTGACGCACCGTCTGCGTCATTTCAAAACCGGTGGAGGAACGACTTTATCGAATTTTTTAGCGAATATTTTCGAGAATATTTTTATTTGGAATTTCGATGACGCACCGTGTGCGTCATAGCAAAGTGAGATGGTAAGACGACTTTATGAAACGTTTTGTGGATTATTTCTGGAATAGTTTTGACAAAAAATTCGGTGACGCACCGTGTGCGTCATGAAAGAGTTGGTAGTGGAATGAGTTTATCGAATTTTTTGGGGAATATTATTGGTTGGAACTTTGGTGACGCACCGTGTGCGTCATGACAGATTCGATGATAGGATGACTTTATCAAATGTTTTGGAAAATGTTTTGGAGAATAATATTAAGTGAAATTTTTGGTGACGCACCGTGTGCGTCATGGCAAAACCGGTGGAGGAACAAATTTATCGAATTTTTTTAGGAATATTTTTGAGAATATTATTATGTGGAACTTCGATGACGCACCGTGTGCATCATGACAGATTCGATGGTAGGATGACTTTATCAAATGTTTTGGAAAATTTTTTGGAGAATACTATTGAGTGAAAATTCTGTGACGCACCGTGTGCGTCATGACAGATTCGATGGTAGGATGACTTTATCAAATATTTTGGACATTTTTTTGGAGAATACTATTGGGTGAAAATTCTGTGACGCACCGTGTGCGTCATGACAGATTCGATGGTAGGATGACGTTATCAAATGTTTTGGAGAATAATATTGAGTGAAATTTTTGGTGACGCACCGTGTGCGTCATGGCAAAACCGGTGGAGGAACGAATTTATCGAATTTTTTATGGAATATTTTTGGGAATATTATTTGAAATTTCGATGACGCACCGTGTGCGTCATGGCAAAGTTGATGGTGGGATAACTTTATCAAATATTTTGGACATTTTTTTGGAGAAGACTATTGGGTGAAAATTCTGTGACGCACCGTGTGCGTCATGACAGATTCGATGGTAGGATGACTTTATCAAATGTTTTGGAACATTTTTGGGAGAATACTATTGGCTGAAAATTTGGTGACGCACCGTGTGCGTCATGGCAAAACCGGTGGAGGAACGACTTTATCGAATTTTTTAAGGAATATTTTTGAGAATATTATTATTTGGAATTTCGATGACGCACCGTGTGCGTCATGGCAGAGTTGATGGTAGGATGACTTTATCATATGTTTTGGAAATTTTTTTGGAGAATACTATTGAGTGAAAATTCTGTGACGCACCGTGTGCGTCATGACATATTCAATAGTAGGATGACTTTATCAAATATTTTGGACATTTTTTTGGAGCATACTATTGAGTGAAATTTTTGGTGACGCACCGTGTGCGTCATGGCAAAACCGGTAGAGGAACGAATTTATCGAATTTTTTATGGAATATTTTTGGGAATATTATTATTTGAAATTTCGATGACGCACCGTGTGCGTCATGACAGATTCGGTGGAGGAACAAATTTATCGAATTTTTTAGGGAATATTTTTGAGAATATTATTATTTGGAATTTTGATGACGCACCGTGTGCATCATGGCAGAATTTATGGTAGAATAACTTTATCAAATGTTTTGGAACATTTTTTGGAGAATACTATTGCGTGAAAATTCTGTGACGCACCGTGTGCGTCATGGTACTGCCAGTGATAGGCTGACTTTATTCAGTTATTTGCGGAATATTTTTGGGAATATTATTGGTTGGAAATTTGGTGACGCACCGTGTGCGTCATGGCATTGTCGATGGTGCAACGAGTTTATCGAATATTTTCGGGTATATTATGGGTCGGAAATCCGATGACGCACCGTGTGCGTCATGGTACTGTCGGTGGTAGGTTGACTTTATTGAATTATTTGCGGAATATTTTTGGGTATATTATTGGTTGGAAATTTGGTGACGCACCGTGTGCGTCATGACTTTGTCGATGGCGCAACAAGTTTATCGAATTTTTTGTGGAATATTTTTGGGAATTTGTTGGGTTAAAAATTCGATGACGCCCCGTATGCGTCATGCCAAAGTCTGTAGTAGGACAACTTTATGAAATTTTTTGGAGAATATTCTTTTCAAATATTTTTTAATTGAATTTATATTTAATATTTTTTAATTCGGTGACGCACCGTGTGTGTCATGGCAGAGTTGACGGTAGGATGACTTTATAAAATGTTTGGTAGAATATTTTTTTTTAGTATTTTTGAATTGAAATTCGATGACGCACCGTGTGCGTCATGACAGAGTCGGTGGTTGATCGAATTTTTTTAAGAATATTATTGGTTGAAAATTTGGTGACGCACCGTGTGCGTCATGGCATTGTCGATGCTGCAACGGGTTTATCGGATTGTTGCGGGTATATTATTGGTTGGAAATCCAATGACGCACCGTGTGCGTCATGGTATTGTCGGTGGTAGGTCGACTTTATTGAATTATTTGCGGAATATTTTTGGGAATATTATTGGTTGGAAATTTGGTGACGCACCGTGTGCGTCATGACAAAGTCAATGGTTGGACGACTTTGTCGAATGTTTTAGAGATTATTTTTTAGAATATTACTGGTTGGAAATTCGATGACGCACCGTATGCGTCATGACAAAAACGATTGTAGGAGAACTTTATCTAATGTTTTAGCGATTATTTTTGAGAATATTATTATTTGGAATTTCGATGATGCAACGTATGCGTCATGGCGGTAATGGTGGTGGAACCAGTTTAGTGAATTCTTTTGGGAATGTTATGGGTTGGAAATTCGATTGTAAGATGACTTTATGAAATTCTTTGTGTTATAGTTTCGTATAAATATTCTATGACGCACCGTGTTCGTCATGATAGAGTCGATGGTGGAACGAGTTTAACAAATTTTTTCGAGAATATTTTTGGGAATATTATTGATTGGAAATTTGGTGACGCACCATGTGCGTCATTGCAGAGTTGATGGCAAGACGACTTTATGAAATTTTTTTTGCATTATTTATGGAATAATTTCGGATGAACATTCAGTGACGCACCGTATGCGTCATGATGGCAATGTCGATAGTAAGACGATTTTATCGAAGTTTTTGTGGATTATTTTTGGGAATTTCTTGATTTGGAGCTTTGATGACGCATCGTGTGCGTCATGACAAAGTCGGTGGTCGAATAATTTTTTTCGAATTTTTTTACAATATTATTTGTTAGAAATTCGGTGACGCACCGTGTGCGTCATGCGAGTATCGCCGGCGGGACGGTTTCGTGAACTATGTCGCATAATTTTTTTTTGGATCACTTACAGAATATTTTGCGGCAATTTTTTTTATTATTTAAATAATATTCTGGGGTCGGTTTTTGGATTGAAATTCAGTGACGCACCATGTGTGTCATGCCCAAATCGATAGTGAGACAATTGTACGAAATATTTTGTAGCATATTTTCAGGTATATTTTTGTATTGGAATTTAGTGACGCACCGTATGCGTCCTGACAGTGTCGGCGGTGGAACGATTTTATGGATTATTTACACAATATTTAATGGATTATTTTGTCGAATAGTTTTGAAAAATACATTCGGTGACGCACCGCGTGCGTCATGGAAAGTCTTCATGACGCACAATTAATATACGCGCGCAATTTCATGACTCACACGCCGGGTCACATTTCGTAAAACGTTCCCGGCTTTACATCCTACATTGAAAACTTGATGACCCACACGTTGAGTCACGGTAAAAATTTCACTCATGACCCACGTGTTGAGTCACCGTAAAACTTTATCTCATGACCCACACGTTGCGTCACAGTAAAAATGTCATGACCCAGTCGTTGAGTCACCGTAAAACATTAACTCATGACCCACACGTTGAGTCACACTATACCTTTACCTCATGACCCACACGTTGGGTCACGGTAAAAATGTAATGACCCACACGTTGAGTCACAGTAAAAATGTCATGACCCACACGTTGAGTCACGGTAAAACTTTAACTCATGACCCACACGTTGAGTCACCGTAAAACATTAACTCATGACCCACACGTTGAGTCACACTATAATTTACTTCATGACCCACACGTTGAGTCACAGTAAAAATTTAATTCATGACCCACACGTTGAGTCACAGTAAAAATTTAACTCATGACCCACACGTTGAGTCACACTATTCCTTTACCACATGACCCACACGTTGAGTCACGTAAAATTTTAACTCATGACCCACGTGTTGAGTCACCGTAAAACTTTAACTCATGACCCACTCGTTGAGTCACAGTATAAATTTAATTCATGACCCACACGTGGAGTCACAGTAAAAATGTAATGACCCACACGTTGGGTCACGGTGAAAATCACCTGAACAAAAATATCCCAAAAAATTTCTCTGCTCCACGCATCAACCCAACGACCACTTTCTTAAAAAAACCATCCTTTCGGCCTGATCGTCGGACGCCGACAATCGATGATCGATGATTTTTTCAATCACCTCCAACTTATACTTTCATCGATAACTTTCCACCTATTTTTCTACGACAGAATCGACGCGCGTCTATGGTGTTTCGAAATAACCGTGGGTAGAAGAACGAAAGACTTGACAGTCGGTTGAGAAAGAAGAAAAATGTTCAAAATGGCGGGCGGCGAGTTTGAGTGGACGATTTTGTTCGCTTTTGAGAATTCGAATTCATTGCGAATTTTTGAGTTTTCCGATGTAGGAATTTTCGTGAAGGATCGATAGTCGAATTGTCAGTAGTTCGATTATGAATTGGCATTATTTGAATTTGCAAGATTTTTGGGTAAAATAAATGTATACTCGGTTATAAATGATCAATACATGAATATTCAATCATTTGATTATGAATTCATATTATTTGAATTTAACATTTTTCGGGTGAAATTATCTATATTGTAATTTTCATATATTCGACTATAAATTATCAGTATTCGAATTTTCAATAATTCGATTATGAATTAACGTTATTTAAATTTACAAATTTTCGGGTAAAATTTTCTTATACACGATGTTCATATATTATGCTATAAATGATTGATGTTTGGTCACAAATAATCAATATTCGATGATTTATATTATTATTCACATATATTGATTATCAATAATTGTCAATTTACTATTTTTTTATTAATTATATTAGAATTTTCAGGTATTCGATTGCAAATAATTAATACTTAAGTTTTCAAAAATAACAGTAATGAATCCTTGAATTTGCAGTTATTCATTTATATATTGTCGAAAATTCGAATTTTCAAATATTACAATTTTCAGATTCGTGTTTTTAACTTTTTAATTCTTGAAAATTCAAATTTTCAAATATTCGATCATATGTCATATATTTTGCTATTTTAAAACTTAATTAAGGAAATTACGTTGCTATTTTTAATATGGAAAATTTCCGATACTAAAAATTCAAAAATTTTTAGTTCCATATTTTCAACTTTTGAATTCTCGAAAATTCAAATTTTCAAATATTCAATTATAAATCATCTATATTGCTATTTTCAAACACGTAAATTTCCAATATTAAAAATTCCAATATTAATATTTTTAGTACCGCATTTTTTGCATTTAAATTTTCGAAAATTCGAATTTTCAGGTATTCGGTGACGATTTTCAGATATTCAGCCGCAATTGATTTTCGTATTACTTAATTGCGGATGTAAATTGATTACCTAATTGCGCAGAAGAGAAGCTCGACACCTGCTGGTCCTGAAAACGATCGAAACGTAACGAGACAATATTACGTGTATTAAATAATATGATTTAACAAAAAAAAAGAGAAAAATATAAGAGAAAAGTAAAAGCGAGGAATGGCGATTTTTCTTGGAAGAAAAAAAAACACATGAAAAGACGGGGTCATTTGATTTTTTTTTATGCCGAAAAAATTGATTTTCGATATATTGACGCTTCTGTTTTTTCCTTAATATTTTATTTTTCATTTGTTCTTCGTTTTATAGAAAATTCGAAAAATTATTCGATTTTTTTTTGTGTAAAAATTTGTATTTTTTCGGTTAATTATCATGCGAATTTTTTTGCCATCGATAGTTTTCAGGTGTACTCTTGATTTTTATTCAAATTTTTTAATTGAAGGTGGTGTCATCAGTTCTTTCGATTTTTTTTTCGATTTATTTTTTAATTATAAATATGTACGTTTCCTGTTAATTTATATTTGAAATTTTCAGTCTACTCTTTTTTCAATTCAACTAATTTTCATTTGATCTTTTTTTTATGAAAAATTTCTCATTTCCATTTGAATTTTTTAATTAAATGTCATTAATTAAATGTCATAAAAAAAATGTCATTCGTTCTCTTCATTCTCATTCGATTTTTTTTCAATTCAACAATTTCTCCCGTCTTCCCATTTCTCCTTCGTCCAGAAAAAATATATTTCCACGCTTCTAATTCTCATTCGACTCTTTTTAATTAAAAAAAAACCTCCATTCATCATCTTAATTTTTTCACATTTTTTTTACAATTCAACACTTTCGTCCGTCCTCTCACTTCTCTTTCGACCAAAAAAAAAAAAAAAAAAATATGTCTACCCTATTTTTCATTCGATTTTATTTTTTACCAAAGAAACTGTCCATTCATCTCTTCATTCTCATTGAATTTTTTTCAACTCAAATATTTCACCCGTCCTTTAATTTGTCCTTCGACCAAAAAAAAATCTACTGCAATTCCATTCAATTTTATTTTTCTCACCCCAAAAAACATTTATTGTCTAATTTTCATTCGAATTAAAAAAAAAAAGGCAAGTTCCATTCTCTTTCTTCGTTTTCCTCGTCGATTTTTCTCAACGAAAACTCTTGCAATCCGTCTTCAAAATTCTCTGAGTCTCTGTCCAACCGGAATTCGCCATTTCTCGTAAAGTTTTTAGGAGTTTAAGCTCGCCCTCGTTTTCCCTTTCCTTCTAGCCGTAAAGAAGCGCGACGAGGATCGGTGCGCATGTGTGTGTGTGTGTACTCATCCCGACATGTAAGAATCCACGTCTAGATATGATGACTATAAACGAGCGGCATACGTCTGCGCATATGTACGTACGAATAAACGACATGCATAAGTAAGGAATCCGTGTATTAGTCAGATGGCCGACAATATGGGCGACGTCACAAAATGGCGGACGAAGATGGCCCACGTCACAAAATGGCGGACTTTTTCGCGAAACCCCTCAGTTAACGGCGGTTTGGTGGAAATTTATTTCAGAGTAGGTTTCAATTTTTTCAGATTTTTTGGACATTTTTTTTAGATTTTTTTTAGATTTTTTCGTTTTCTTTTTAATATTCTTCTTAAATTTATTTTAGCCGACTTTTGAGCGAACCATTGAGTTTACAGCGGATTGATGGTAAAAAGTTACGGTGAAGAATTATTCCCGTGATTTATTGAGAGTGGGTTTCAAATTTTTCAGATTCTTCGAGAATTTTTTTCAGATTTTTTTTAGATTTTTTTCAAGTTTTTTTTTTAAGATTCTTCTTACGTTTATTTGCGGTTTAATGGGGATTTAAATCGTTGAATGGAGATTTATTCCCGTGATTTATTGCAGAATGGGTTTCAAATGTTTTCCAATGTTCCAGATTTTTGGGTAACTTTTTTCCCGATATTTGGGGAATTCTTTTTAGATTTTTTTCAAGTTTTTTTTTAGATTCTTCTTAGATTTATTTTCACTTTGATTAGATTGACTTTCGCGCGAAACCCTGAGTTTACGCCGGTTTAATAGAGATTTATTCCCGTAATTTATTGCAGGTAGAGTTGGTTTGAATTTTTTTAGATTTTTCGGGAATTTTTCTTCAGATTTTTTTGGATTTTCTTCAGGTTTTTTTTTAGATTTTTTTCAAGTCTTTTTTAGATTTCTTTCAAACTTCCTTTAGATTCTTCTTAGATTTATTTTCGGATCGAGTAAGATGGCACACGTCACAAAATGGGGGACAAAATGGAGAATTTTTTTTCGGATTTTTTTCAAGTTGTTTTTAGGTTCTTAGATTTATTTTCGGATATTTCTTAGATGTCTCATTTCTTTCAAATTTGCTTATGGATTTATTTTACATTTTTTTCAGAATTTTTTTAGATTAATTTTCGATTTTCTTTCAGATATTTCTCAGGTATACCGATTTTTCAGATTTTTTTCTTGAGATATTTCTCGGATATCTCATTTTTTCACATTTTTTTCAGTTCTTTCTAGATTTTATTTTTTTTCAACTTTTCTTCAGATTTTTGTTCTGTTACGTCTCAGATTTTTCTTTTTCCGGCTGAGGTTTTACGTTTTTTTCGAAAAAGGCAAATGTGCTATTGCCACAAAAGTTACGTTGAAATTTAATTGTTTAAACTTTTTTTTACTCGACATTTTCCACTCACCGATAGTGTAGAAATATGTTTACGTTTTTTAATTTCTGTAATATAAGCGTAGTTTTCACGGTAAGTTTATCGAATAATAACGATCAAGAAACGACAGGTAAGTGCTCCGCATATTAATTAACTTTAATCAACAAAGAAACATATTTTCAAAAGAAAGATATTGAAGAATATTGCAATTATGTTGAAATTCCGTATTTGTAATGGCAGAATACCGAATTACCAGTGAACAAAAAATTATTCAAGTGTGAAACAAATTTTTTGTGTGAAAAATGAAAAAATTTTTCAAGCGTGAAACAATTTATAAAATACAAAATATATGTAATATTTAAAAAAAATGTAAATGTAATACATTTTATGTAAATATTATAATTAATATTATTCTGTTCATATTATTATTTTATAATTTAATGTATAAATTATAAAATAATATTGTAAAATTTTGTATAATTCCTGTTTTACAAACAGAAAAATATTCAATGTGTACTATTCGACACTTGACAGTAAATGTTTGATATTTTAATATAAAAAGCAAGAATGCAAGAATGCAGTCGTGTGATTAATATAAAGAAATTCGGTAATTTTGGATAATTTCTATTTTGCGAACAAAAAGAAATATTCAATACTTGACACTGACATTTGACACTACATATTTTAGTACAAAAGAAATGTTAATATAATATCAAAGTTTTTCTCTCAAATTGAGTACAAGAAAAACCATTTCAATCATTATATTCAAAAACTTATGCATATACATACATATACATAATATATATACATACAATAACATAATTTCGCATAATTCTTGACAATAAACGTCTAATATTTTATTATAAAAAGCAATGAATGTAAAATTCAATATCTTCGTAAAATGTTGCAATTTTGCACGATTCGCAGTAGTTTTCGCAGTAGTTTTCGCTATCAGAATTTGTACGGAAGAAGAGGCATATTAATTAAGTGGCGGTACGCGGATCGAACGGAAATGTTGAGAGAAAGGATTAACGATAGGTCGCAGGTCGTTTTAGAGTTCGACTTGACTTTCTCGCAGCGGGTCTCGTAAATCGCCTCGAGTACAAGAAGAGCAACTAGTAAACGAAGAAGATGCATCTCGATTCTACAGCCACTTTCGTTTCCGCTTTTCAGACTGTCTTTATTTAATAAATGTCGACAAATTGTATTGTGCACATTTAATAAATATATATGTAAAGAAATTCATGTTTTCGCGTTATTTGGTAGAAACGTAGAACATTTATAATGAAGGAAAAATTCATTTAACGTGTGTTAATTTAAATTCATTTATTGTGTTTATTTGACATATATATATGTATAACCATATTATTGATAGAGATTGTTGAAATAGATATCTATATTATATATATATATATATATATATAAAACAGTTAATGCATTTCGTTAATGTTTATTTAATAAGTATTTATAATGGAGAGAAATTTTATTTAATAATAATATTGTTTATTGTGTTTATTTAATAAATATGTATGTAAAGAAGTTTATGTTTTCCTGTTATTTGGTGGAAACGTAGAATATTTATAATGAAGGGAAATTTTATTTAATAATAATATTGTTTATTGTGTTTATTTAATAAATATATATATATATAAAGCAGTTATTTTTTTTTATTAATTGACAGAAATTTTATTTAACATTATCATTATTTACTATACTTACAGTAAATATATATACAGCACATAATTTTATTTAATAATAACATTTTTTATTGTGCGCATTTAATAAATAAATATATATGTAAAGAAGTTTATGTTTTCCTGGTACTTGGTGAAAATGTAGAATATTTGTAATGAAAAGGAATTTTATTTAATAAATATGTGTGTAAAGCAGTTAATTTTTTTATTAATTGACAGAAAGGTAGAATATTTATAATGGAGAACATTTTACTTAATAATAATATTTTTTATTTTGTTTATTTAGTAAATATTTTACCTGACAGTTAATGTTTTTCTATTAAAACCAAATATGTAAAATTGTTTATACAAAATATTTTATATTGGAGAATATAATTGTTTATAATTTATATTATTATATGACATTGTTTATATATTATTTATAATTAATCAATATTTATAATGGAGGGGAATTTTATTTAATAATAACATTGATTACTGTATTTATGTAATAAATATATATGCAAAGAATTTAATGTTTTCCTGTTATTGGGTGGGAATGTAGAATATTTAAATATAGGGAAATTTTATTTAAGAATTATTTAATAAATATTGGTTATTGTGTTTATTTAATAAATATATATGTAAAGCAGTTCATGTTTTTCTATTATTTTGCAGAAACGCAAAATATTTATAATGAACGGAAATTTTATTTAATAATAGTGTTTTATTATGTTTATTGAATAAATACAAATGTAAAACAGTTAATGCTTTTTGTTAATTGATAAAAAGATAGAAAATTTATAATGAATAAAAATTTTGCTCTTACTTACAGTGAATATACTTATAGTAAATATATATATACAGCATGTAATTTTATTTAATAATAACATTGATTACTGTATTTATTTAATAAATATATATGGAAAGCAGTTAATTTTCTTTTGTTAAATGGAGGAAACGTATAATATTTATAATGAAGCGAAATTTTATTTAATAATAACATTGTTTATTGTGTTTATTTAATAAATGTATACATATAAAAGCGTTTCGTTAATTGACAGGAAGGTAGAATATTTATAATGGAGGAAAATTGTATTTATTAATAATACTGTTTAATTTGATTATTGAATAAATATATGTAAAGCAATTAATGTTTTCCTGTTAATCGTACAGAAACGTATCAACACACACACACACACATATACACATACACATATATATATATATATATATATATATATACAGTCTCTTAGTTGAAAATTTACTAGTATATTTATTAGTATATATATTTTACTAGTGTATATATATGAATTTATATATCATTTATATATGTGAAATATTTGAATTATTGTGAACACTACAGATATATATTTTTTTATATATATATATATATATATATATATATATATATATATATATATATATATATATATATATATATATATACCCACACTTTTCGTTGTTCGGAACTTTTGTCCATAATTTATGCGTCCGCCTAATTTCTGAAAATGTTTTTTTGAAGCTTTTGTTAGACAGTTGCACATGGCGTCATTAATGTTCGGCAGCAACCTCATCCTTAATTTCAGCGTCATAGGCGACATTTGTAAAAGTTATGCGCCGCGGAAGTGTTTTTTGAGAACATCGGATCCTTTGATTCAAACCGGCGGTTTTCGATTTTTTACATATTTGAAAATGGCATCAATCTGCATCGGATCAACGTTTATTTACTATTTTTGTTCGACAGTGCCTACTTTTATTGTGCAGGGAAATTTATCCTTTTTCAAAATGAAGGCTTCGATACTGATCTTTGTTTGGCAGCAGAGGACTATCGAGTTTTAATATTTGTACGTCGAAATTGGAAAATAGCTAGTTTTCGGAAAAAATGTTCCAGATGAAAGTTGTTCGTTATGAACCATTCTACAACTTTTATTTAAACCATTTCTCTCCAAACTCATTCATTGAATTTATATTTATTATTTTTTGAATTGCATACATACACCTTCCGATTTCTTTGGTATCAATCAAAATTGTTTATGTAATTTCCGAAATACCTATTTTCCGAAAAAATGTTTCAGACAAAAGTTATCCAATGTGAGTTGACCTATAACTTTTATTTAAACAATTTCTGTCTAAACTCATTTACCGAATTTATATTTATTATTTTTGGATTACGCTCATATTACTTTCGATTTCTTCGACATCAATCAATATCCCTTCTGTAATTTCCCAAATACTCATTTTTCGAAAAAATATTTTAGACACAAGTTGTCCAATATGAACCATTCTATAACATTTATTTAAACAATTTCTTTTCAAACTCACTCTCCGAATTTATATTTATATTTTTCGGAATTGCATACATATTGCTTTCCATTTCTTCGACATCAATCAATATTGCTTATCTAATTTCCAAAATATTGATTTTTCGAAAAAATGTTTCAGACAAAAGTTGTTCATTATGAACCATTCTACAACTTTTATTCCAGCCATTTCTCTCTAAATCCACTAATTGATTTTCTATTTATTATTTTCGGAATTGCATATACACAGCTTCCGATTTTTTCAACACAATCAATATCGATGATTTATCTATCCAAATACTTAAGTTTCGGAAAAATGTTTCGAACAAAAGTCGTTCACTATGAACCATTTTACAATTTTTATTTAAACAATTTCTCTCTAAATATACTCACTGAGTTTATATTTAATATTTTCGAATTACGCACATATTACTTCTGGTTTCGTCGACGTCAATCAATATTTCTTCTCTAACTTCCGAAGTACCTATTTTTCGCAAAAATGTTTCAGACAAAAATTGTTCACTATGAACCATTCTACAATTTTTATTTAAACAATTTCTCCGTAAACTCACTGACCGATTTTATATTTATCTTTTGGGGAATTTCATCCATTGCTTTCGATTCTTTCGCCATCAATCAATATTGCTTCTCTAATTTCCGAAATACTGATTTTTCGCAAAAATGTTTCAGACAAAAGTTGTCTAGTATGAATTATTCTACAACTTTTATTTAAAACATTTCTCTCCAAACTCATTCCCTGAATTTATATTTATTATTTTTGGCATTGCATACACACTACTTCCCATTTCTTCTACATCAATTAATATCGCTTATCTACTTTTATTTTTCGACTTTTAACAAATGTGTGACTATAATCTAATAAACATTTATTTAAACAATTTCTCCCCAAATTGACTCCCCGAAATTATATTTATTATTTTTTTAAGTGCATACATTTATTCGACATCAATCAATATTGCTTATCTAATTTCCAAAATATTTATTTTTCGGAAAAATGTTTCAGATGAAAGTTGTTCGTTATGAATTGTTCTATAACTTTTATTTAAACCATTTCTCTCTAAACTCACTCTCCGCATTTATATCTATTATTTTCGAATTACGTACATATTACTTTTGATTTCGTTGACATCAATCAAAACTGCTTCTCTAATTTCCGAAATACCTATTTTCCGCAAAAATGTTTCAGACAAAAGTTGTTCACTATGAACCATTCTACAATTTTTATTTCAACGATTTTTCTCTAAATCTACTAACTGATTTTCTATTTATTACTTTCGGAATTGCATACACACAGCTTCTGATTTTTTCGACATCATTCAATATCGATGATCTATCTACCCAAATATTTAAGTTTCGGAAAAATGTTTCTAACAAAAATTGTCCAGTATGAATCGTTCTACAACTTTTATTAAAACTATTTCTCCCTAAACTCACTCACCGAATTTATTTTTTGTATTTTAATATTATGCACATATTACTTCTGATTTCTTCGACATCAGTCAATATCGCTTCTCTAATTTCCCAAATACTTATTTGTCGAAAAAATGTTTCAGACAAAAGTTGTCCAGTATGAATCATTCTACAACTTTTATTTAAACAATTTCTCCCCAAACTCACTCACCGAATTTATATTTATTATTTTCGAATTACGCACATATTAATTCTGATTTCTTCGACATCAATCAATATCGCTCACCTAATCCACAAATATTGAATTTTTGAAAAAACATTTCCAACAAAAGTTGTCCAATATGAATCGCTCTACAATTTTTATTTGAACAATTTCTGCCTAAACTCACTCACCGAATTTATATTTATTATTTACGGAATTGCATACAGTGTTTCCAATTTTTTCGACACCAATCAAATCTTCTTCTATAATTTCCGAAATACCTATTCTTCAAAAAAAAAATTCAGACAAAAGTCGTTCATTATAAATCGCTCTATAATTTTTATTTAAACAATTTTTCTCGAAACTCATTCACCGAATTTATATTTATTTTTTTCGGAATTGGATACACTCCTTTCGATTCTTTCGACTTCAATCAAAATTGTTCATCTAATTTCCGAAATACTTATTTTTCGAAAAAATGTGTTAGGCAAAAGTTGTTCACTGTGAACCATTCTACAACGTTTATTTAAACAATTTTTCCCTAAACTCAGTCACCGAATTTATAGTTATAATTTTCAAATTACACATATATTACTTCCGATTTCTTCGATATCAATCAATATCGTTTCCCTAATTTCCAAAATACTAATTTCCCGAAAAAATGTTTCAGACAAAAGTTGTCCAGTATGAGCTGCTCTACAATTTTCATCTAAACAATTTCTCTCCAAACTCACTCTCCGAATTTATATTTATTTTTTGGGGAATTTCATACGATGTTTCCGATTTCTTCAACATCAATCAATATATCTTCGTTAATTTCCGAAATACTAATTCCCCGAAAAAATGTTTCAGACAAAAGTTGTTCACTATGAATCGCTCTACGACTTTTATATAAACAATCTCTCTTCAAACCCACTCACCGAATCTATATTTATTATTTTCGAATTACTCACAATTTTTTCGACGTTAATCAAAATTGTTTATCTATTTTCCGAAATATTCATTTTATGAAAAAATATTTCAGACAAAAATTGTTCACTATGAACCGTTCTGCAACTTTTATTTAAACAATGTTTCCCCAAACTTATTCACCCAATTTATATTTAATATTTTCCGAATTGCATACACTTCTTTCGATTCTTTCGACTGCAATCAATGTCGCTTCTCTAACTTCCGAAATACCTATTTTTCGAAAAAATGTTTCAGACAAAAGTTGTTCACTATGAACTATTCTATAACTTTTATTTAAACAATTTTTCCCCAAACTCACTCACCGAATTTATATTTATTATTTTCGAATTACACATAATTTTTTCGACATCAATCAATATCTCTTCTTTAATTTCCGAAATACTCATTTCTCGAAAAAATGTTTCAGACAAAAGTTGTTCAGTATTGACGATTCTACAATTTTTATTTAAACAATTTCATCCTAAACTCACTCACCGAATTTATATTTATTATTTTCGAATTACACACAATTTTTTCGACGTCAATCAAAATTGCTTACATAATTTCCGAAATACTCATTTCCCGAAAAAATGTTTCAGACAAAAGTCGTTTACTATGAACCGCTCTACAACTTTTATATAAACAATTTCGCTCTAAACTCACTCACCGAATTTATATTTATTATTTTCGAATTACACACAATTTTTTCGACGTCAATCAATATCACTTCTCTAATTTCGGAAATACTAATTTCCCGAAAAAATGTTTTAGACAAAACTTGTTCACTATGATCCGCTCTACAACTTTCATCATAGCCATTTCTCTCCAACACCCACCCATCATCGAAATACACAATCAACCCCCCTCCCCTTTCCCCCCAGCATCGACGACAATCATTTTTCACATCGCTCCTTCGTAATCTCTGTTACTTGTCGATACCGTCAGAAATCGTGCGCAACTGAAGCCATCTTCTGACAGTGAAAGCTTGACCTCTTGAACCGCGGCGTCTAGGATCAGCTGTCCTTTTCTAACCACTTCAATCATCTGCCGTCTTCTCGAGAAAGTCTACGAACTCTTCCGAACGCTAAAACATCTATTTATTGCATTTTTTGCAATTTTAATTTTCGTAGAAAAAATTATTTACTTCGATTTATTTTTCTAATTAAAAATTGAAATGCTAAAACTAGAAACTAAAACTAGAAATGCTAAAACTGTGCTAGAATGCTAAAACACGTATTTATTGAATTTTCGTAGAGAAAATTATTTAGTTCGATTTATTTTTGCTTGATAATTTCAGTTTTCAAATTTTTTTGTAGGTCCAGAATTGTTTGAAAAGAAGTTTACGAATTCTTGCAAAAGCAAAAACAAGTATTTATTGAATTTTGCAATTTGAATTTTCATAGAGAAAATGATTTATTTCAATTTATATTATTACCTGACAATTTCAGCTTTCAATTTTTTGGCGGTGAAGAATTGTTTGGGAAAAAATCTCTATGAATTGTTATGAACGCTAAAACACCTATTTATTGCATTTTTTGCAATTTGAATTTTCGTAGGAAAAAAAAATAGTTATTTCAATTTATTTTGACTTGACATTTTAAATTTTACATCTTTTGGGCTGAAATGCTAAAACTAGAAACTAAAACTAGAAATGCTAAAACCGTGCTAGAATGCTAAAACACGTAAGAATTTATTGAATTTTCGTAGAGAAAATTATTAATTTCGATTTATATTTTTGCTTGACAATTTCAGTTTTTAATTTTTTTTGTAGGTGCCGAATTGTTTGGAAAAAAGTCTCTACGAATTCTTCCGAACGTTAAAACATCTATTTATTGCATTTTGCAAAATGAATTTTCGTAGAAAAAAAAATTATTTATTTCAATTCATTTTGACTTGACATTTAAAATTTTACATTTTTTTTTTGTACTGAAATGCTAAAACTAGAAACTAAAAAACTTGTTAACATTTTTTTTTCACGTAATTTTAATTTTCTTAGACTCAAAATATTAATTCGCATTTATATTTTACTTGTAAAATTGAATTTTAATTTTTTTTTGAGAATTGTTTGAATAAATTCTAAAATTTGCAAAAGCAAAAAATTTGTTAAAATTTGTTTGCAAATTTGTAATTTTGTTTCTTTGAAAATTATTCACTTTGATCAATTTGTACTTAATAATTTGAGTTTTCACCTTTTTTTTTTTGTGAAAGTTGTTCAAAGAAAGTCTTATTTATTTTCAAACGCTAAAACACGTTTTTATTAAATTCTTTATCATTTTAATCTTCATAGAGAAAATGATTTATTTCGATTTATTTTTTGTTGACAATTTAAATTATCAATTTTTTTTTGGTGCGTGAAAATTCTTTGAAAGAAAGTCTCTATGAATTCTTCCGAACGCTAAAACACGTATTTATTAATTTTTTCGCAATTTTGAATTTTCGTAGAGAAAATGAATAACTTCGATTTATTTTTGTCTGACAATTTAAATTTTAAATTTAATTTTTGCATTTTGCAATTTGAATTTTCGTAGAGAAAAATATTTTCTTCCATCTATTTGTACTTGACAATTTCAGTTTTCACATTTTTTTGGTAGGTGAGAATTGTTTGGAAGAAAATTTAGTATAATTTTGAATACTAACGTTTTTAGAGAACGATTTATTAAAAATTGTTTGCGAATTCGCATCAGTCCCTTTTATTTGCCTTCCATTGATTTTTTTTGTTCGTTAATTTTAATTTTTCCGCCCAATGAAATTCTCATTCCATTCATGTAAATTTATTTGTTTCGATTTTACCGCCTTTAATTCTGCTTTTTCATTTTTCAGCTTTCGACTACGAAATTTTATTATTTTCACTGAGAAAAATTTCTTAAAATTTGTTTACGATTTTGCAACGATCGCTTTTATTTGCAGTCCATTGAATTTTTTTCGTTAACTTTAATTTTTTCATCCAGTGAAATTCGCATTTTATTGTTGCAAATACATTGGTTTTCAATTTCCCGCCTTTAATTCCGCTTTTTCATTTTTCAGCTTTCGATTACGAAATTTGATTATATTCACTGGGAAAAATTCCTTAATAATTGTTTGTAAATTCGGATCGGTCGTTTTTATTGCTTCTTCGGCTTATTTTTGTGCGTCAATTACCATTTTGTTTTTTAATTTCCCGCCGCTGACACGATTTTTTATTCGTCGATGTTTGACTACCAAATTCTAATATATTCACTGAGAATAATTTGCTACAATTTGTTTACGGATTTTCATCGGTCGCTTTTATTTGCCTTCCATTGACTTTTTTTCGTCAACTTTAATTTTGCCTTCCAGTAAAAATCAATAGTTTGAGTACAAATTCTAATCTTTTATCTTCACTCCGTTTATTTTTATTTGCCAACTCAAATTTTTCGATCCAGCAAAATTCGCATTCCATTCTTGTTATATATATGGGTTTTAAATTTCCCGCTTTAATTCCGCTTTTTCATTCGTCACCTTCCGATTACTAAATATCAATATTTTCGCTGACAAAAATTCGTTAATTTTCGATTATTAAATTCTAATATTCTGACTGAGAAAAATTTGTTAAAATTTCTTTGCAAATTTGCATCGGTCTCTTTTATTGTTTCTTTGGTTTATTTTTACGCATCAATTTGCATTTTGTTTTTGAATTTTCCATCGTTGACATGGATTTTTATTTGTCAGCTTTCGATTACTCGATTTTATTATTTTCACAGAGAAAAATTTGTTCAAATTTATTTTCAAATTTGCATCGGTCTGTTTTATTGTTTCTTCGGTTTATTTTTTTGCGTCAATTTTTATTGGGTGTTTGAATTTCCCGCTGTTCAATTAATAAAATTGAAAAAGTGTATAAAATTAGTAACATTACAAAAGTATATTAAATTAAATTAAGTTTGTAAAATTGGACAAATGTATAAAATTAAATGAACTCAATAAAATGACAAAAAAATATGTAAAATTACATAAAATTAATCAAATTAAAAAAATACAAAATTAAATAAAGTACACAATATTAAAGAAGTACATAAAATTAAATTAAATTAATAAGATTAAAACATATGTAAAATTACATAAAATTAATAAAATTAAAAAAGACATATAAAATTAAATAAAGTACACAATATTAAAGAAGTACATAAAATTAAATTAAATTAATAAGATTAAAACATATGTAAAATTACACAAAATTAATAAAATTAAAAAAGCATACAAAATTAAATAAAGTACATAACATTAAAAAAGCACATAAAATTAAATAAAATTAATAAGATTAAAACATATGTAAAATTACATAAAATTAATAAAATTAAAAAAGTATACAAAATTAAATAAAGTACATAATATTAAAGAAGCACATAAAATTAAATAAAATTAATAAGATTGAAACATATATAAAATACCATAAAATTAATAAAGTTAAAAAAGTATACAAAATTAAATAAAGTACATAACATTAAAAAAGCACATAAAATCAAATAAAATTGATAAGATTAAAACATATACAAAATTCGATAAAATTAATAAAATTAAAAAAGCATACAAAATTAAATAAAGTACATAACATTAAAGAAGTACATAAAATCAAATAAAATTAATAAGATTAAAACATATATAAAATACCATAAAATCAATCAAGTTAAAAAAGTGTACAAAAATTAAATAAAATTCACAACATTAAATATAAAAATATTCAAAATTTAAAAAAAATAGTATCATTGAAAAAGGATATAAAATAAAAAAAAACATTGAAGAAGTATATAAAATTAATCAAAAAAGATAATAAGAAAAAAGCGTACAAAATTAAATAAAACGGGTAACATTAGAGGAATATGAAAAATGAAATAAAACGACTCAAAAAACATAAAATAAATAAAAATTATAAATTCGTATGTAAATAACTTTTCAAAACACGCGTTTTCTAATATTCAATATGTACTTCGTCTTATACGTCTAACATATTATTATTTGACACAATATCCGTCCCGGCAGATGCTAAAACTTCGTTCCACACTTTCTCATCCCTCGACTTTCTTCCTACGCGCCGCATGTCCGATAAATTCGAATAATCGCAGATCATTCTCCCGCTATCGATCGATCGATCGATCGAATCGATCGCAATCGGTCGCCCCTTACATTTCCGGCCACGTTTGCGGGTGAAACTAAATTTATGTCAAATTAGGAGAAACTCGACGTTGCATAGAAAGTGACGCATATTATTCTCTAACGTCATTTTATGTGATTTATATTTAAGTTACAATTTTAAATAATATTTCATTTAGAATAAAAATGAAATCATATGTTTTATTATATATATAATAACAACGGTTCCACTTTTATTCTAAATTAACATTAATTTAAAAGAAATATTAATTTAATTCAATTTTAATTTTAAATAAATTTATATAATAAAATATATACATATATATGTATTAATGGTTTCATTTTTATTCTAAATTAATATTACTTAAAACTGTAATTTTATAATAAATTTCATAAAAAGACGTCAAACAATAATATGCGTCACTTTCCATTCCACGGTACATTTTTATTTTAAATTAATATTATTTAAAATTGCCATTAGTAAAAATATAATTTTGCATAAAATAATTATTAAAAATTATTATTATAATTATTGTAATTATTTAAAAAAATGGTAAAAATGTAGTATTAATGGTTTCATTTTTGTTCTAAATGAATATTACTCAAAATTGCAATTAAAAAATATTTATATGTATATTCTATAATATTATAATATATTGTATATAATATATATAATATTTTTTTGTTCTTTGGCGTTCGACTATTAATTCTAATCTTGTAATATTGTTTTCCCTTCGGTTCACTTTTAGTCAACAATTTTAATTTTGTTATACAATGAAAATTGTGTTATATTCTAGAAGAAGCAGGATTTTTAAAAAATTCTATTATTTTCACGGCGATAATTTCGTTGAAAATTGCTTCGTTACGAACAAAAAGTTTTGGACAAAATAAATGCAGCACAATTCGCTTTATCATTTTCGTCTAAAACATTTTTCAGTAAAAGACACCGTCAGGCCGCAATTCACTATTTTATGATTTGTGCCCATAATTATGAAAGTGGTCTAAGTCATATATTTCTTGTTTCGAGATATTTAATGAATTGCATTTGAATAAATTAAAAAACATTTTTACATTATGCGACATTTTAATTTATAATTTTATTAGTCTTAATTAATGGAAATTTACTATGAATATGAAATTTTGTGTGCATTTTATACGATAATATTATTTTTAAAGATTGAATTGACTTAGACCATTTTCAAAATTAACTGAATGTCCTATAAATGACTTAAAGCAATAAAGAACTTTGAGTTTTATTTGAAACAATAATTTGATTGAAATAATTCGTGAACATTTATTACATTTATTAATTATTTTTAAACAGTAATCCATTTTTATCATTATTTCGAGTATTTAAGATTCTTAAAATGTTCCTGAAAAACTGTAGGGATGTACGGTAGTAAACTCATAATATCTTTATGTTTTTCTTCCGATACTGGTCTAATGGTGGTGTATAATGGAAGTCATTTAATATTTCCGTATATTTTTGCTCTTCCTTTTTTAGGTGAAAGATCCAAAACGTGAAATTTAGAATCATCTAAAGATGTTTTATAGAACATTTTATAAGGTTCATTTTTCAAGAATCTCATCCATTGAATTTGTAGCCAAGAGACAGATTCACCCGCGGTATTTTTTACTCTTCTTGTTATTGATTCTTCTAGTAATGAAGTTGTCGTTATTATTAAAATTTGATTGTCATTTATTTTATTATGTAGTTCAGAAACGCGTCAAAGAAGGCCACGTGCCATTTTCAAGTTGTTTATATAATTTATTTAAATTTTTAACTTAGACCACTTTCATAATTAAAACTAAATGAATTCCATATAATGTTGAAATTACAACCACTATCTAATGGTTCATTTTTGACAATTTCGTAAAAATTACATTGAATAAATTTAGTTAAAAATAATGTGGTATGAAATAACTGATAAACTCATTTTTTTTAATTTTGACTTAGACCACTTTCATAATTATGGGCACATTTATGCATTTATTCTATCAGATTTATGTAATATCGGACATTTTTCATCTAATGCCGTAAATGCTTAATTATCAACTAAAAATGTTGAAACAAATGTTGTGCAATGTAAACTGCTTTATACTTTTTGTCTGCAACATTTTTCTGCAAAAGCACCGTTAGGCCATAATTCACTTTTTTATGATTTATGTCATATCGGACATTTTTTGTCTAATTTCGAAAATGCTTAACCGTCGACCATAAATGTTGAAACAAACCTTATGCAATGCAAACTGCTACATATTTTTTGTCTACAACATTTTTCTGTAAAAGACACCATTAGGCCTACATTTATTATTCTACCACTTACGCATCTATTCTATTAAATTGATCTAATATCGGACATTTTTCTCTAATTTCGCGAATGTTTAATTATCTACGAAAAAATCCTGAAACAAATCTTATGCAATGCAAATTCCTGTACATTTTGTGCCGAAACACTTTTCTGTAAAAAACACCGTTAAGTCACAATTACCTATTCTATGGTTTATGTAGTGACTCTATCAGACTTATGTGACATCAAACATTTTTTCTTTAATTCCGACAAAGTTTAATTATTTATCAAAAGTATTTAAACAAATGTCATGCAATGCAAACCCCTGCATATTTTTTGTCTGAAACATTTTTTTTTGCAAAAGACGCCGTTAGGCCTTAATTCACTTTTTTTATGATTTATGTAGTTACCCTATCAAATTTATGTTATGCCGGACATTTTTTTGTCCAATTTCATATTTCTTGTCTAAAACATTTTTTTTGCTAAAAAACACCGTTATGCCTCTATTCACTATTTTTTTACTTATTTACTCTATCAAATTTATGGAATATCAAACAGTTTTTGCCTAATTTTGCAAATCCTAATCCAAAACCAAATCCAAAATCCTAATTTTGCAAATCAAATTTTAAATTTCTGAAACAGTTTTTCACAATCATTTCTAATTTATTTTTCTAAAACTTTACGCATTTACTCTATCAAATTTATGAGATATCCGAAATTTTTTGCCGAATTTCAAAAATGCTTATGTATTGACTGACAATTCTAAAGCATAAATAACTATTTTATGATTTACGTAGTTCCTCTATCAAATTTATGTGATTTTTGTTTAATTTTGAAAATGCTTAAGTATTGACCAAAAGGGTTGCAGCAAATTTTATGCAATGCAAATTGCTACATATTTTTAGTGTAAAAAACATTTTTCTGTAACAGATACTGTTATGCCACAATTTACTATTTCTTGATTTATGTAGTTACTTCATCAAATTTATGTGATACCAGACATTTTTTGTCTAATTTCATAAATGCTTAATTATCGACCAAAAATGTTCAATAAAGTATTTTGCAATGCAAATACTTATATATTTTTTTGTCTACAAAATTTTTCTGTAAAAGACACCTTTAAACCAAAATTCATTATTTCATGATTTATGTAGTTAGTTGATCAAATTTATGTGCTACCAGACATTTTTTGTCTAATTTCATAAATGCTTAATTATCGACCAAAAATTTTCAATAAAGTATTTTGCAATGCGAATACTTATATATTTTTTTGTCTACAAAATTTTTCTGTAAAAGACAGCTTTAAACCAAAATTCATTATTTCATGATTTACGTAGTTACCTTATCAAATTTACGTAACATCAAACATTTTCGTGTCCAATTTCGAAAATGCTTAATTATCGACTAAAAATTTTGAAAAACCTGTGCAATGCAAACTACTACATATTTTTTGTCCAAAACATTGTTCTGTAAAAGACCCCGTAAAGCCATGATTCACTATTATAGGACTCACGCATTTACTCTATCACATTTATGTGACAAAAACACATTTTTTGTCTAATTTCGTAAATACTTAACACTAGATTGCCCAAGGCAGTCATTTTGACTGTTTTTTAATTTCAATTAGAAAAACAATTATGAAATTGATGACACAATTTCTTAGAATTTGGTGACTTTTTCTATAACATATAAATGGCTTTATGAACAATTGTAGTTACTTCCGCCCTCCTTTATTTCCGTATATATATATGTGTTATACCTATATTGCCCAGAAGCAGTCATTTTGACTGCTTGGTAAATTTAAAATAATCAAAAGATTTTTATTTATTGAATTGAGTAAATTTCTTATATGACCTGTCCGGCTTTGTATTGAAATATGATGCATGATAAATTGTCGATTTGGGCGTATACTTGATAAGTGTCAGTTGCTCAATAAGCTAAAGTAGTACTAGTTATTCGAATCTTTATAAAGTGTTGTTCTAACAAGTTGTTTATTTTATTTCTTTTGCGCCCTAACTTTATGAAAAAAATGTCGAACAGAAATGAGTTCTTGGAAAAGCTAACGAACATAAGTGAAGAGTGCTCCGATATAGAATGAAATGCAACAAATTCTGAACTATCATCTGAAGATGAAGCGGATTATATTGAAAGTGAAACATCTGACGCTGAAGATAGTGATGAAGAGTCGATCATCAATGATGAAAATGAAAGTGTCATCAATATGCCCAGGGAAAGGTCTAGGGTGCTAACTAGTTCAGATTCTGATGAAGAACCTGAAAATACGTTTCAGGAGGTCGAAACAGCTGTTGATGGTACTGTGTGGACAAAAATTGACGAAGGTGGTATTCCTGGAAGGATACCATCTGCTTGTATTTTCAAGAGTGTGAAAGGGCCAACAGGCTACGCAAAAAGGAACATTGTGGCAGATAATCTTATCAGTGCATTATCGTCGATAATAGATAACTATATTATCAAACATATAAGAAAGTGCACAGAAGAATGTCGCCGAATTTTGCGGAACGGTTGGACAATATCATTACCGGAAATACGTGCATTTATTGGGATTCTATATGCTCGTGGAGCTTACGAGGCAACAAATTTTAAATTGAGTTATTTATGGTCAGCGAAGTGGGGTCCCGAATCTTTTAGAAAAACTATGGCCAGAGAAAAGTTCAAGCAAATCCTACGATTTATTCATTTTGACAAAAGAACCGAATGCAGTAGGCGCCTACAATCAAATAAATTTGCCTTGCTTTCGGAAATATGGGTTAAGTTCATTGAAAACAGTCAATATGTACAGTTAATATTTACTAATGACCTGTTATATAACTGTAAATAACATAAAAAATATTAAAAATTAATTTTAAACAAATTTCTTTACATATTTGTTATTTTTTCACAATGCAGTCATTTTGACTGTTTTTGGGCAATATAGGTATACAAGAAATCTCGGGCAATCTAGTGTTAATTGTCGACGAAAAATATTGACATAAATATACAATAAAAACTACTACGTATTTCTAGTCTAAAACATTTTTCTGTAAAAGACACCATTTGGTCTCGATTCACTATTTTTTTACCTTTTACCCTACCTGATTTATGTGATATCAATAATTTTTTGTCTAATTTCATAACCGCTTAATTATCAGCCAATAATTTTGAAACAAATATTATGCAATGCAAACTGCCATATATATTTTGCCTAAACATTTTTCTGTAAACGATACCGTAGTTCTCTATCCATTATTTTATGATATATGCAGTTACTCTTCTCAAATTTCCGTAATATCAACATTTTTAATTTAATTTAAAAAATGCTTATTTATCCACCAAAAATTGTAAAACGGATATTACGCAATGTAAACTTCCACATATTATTTTTCTAAATATTCTTCCATTAATTCTCAAATAAATGACCCCTAATCAACATTTTTTTGTTGTTGGCGCCTCAAATTGCGCACTCATCCGTAGAATCGGGTCCGAAAGACTTTCTTCGTCGTTGTTTAAACACTCCCACGCGTTCTTGTCGGATTTCGCGGGGACCCCGGTTGCCCAATCGAAGTTCATAAGCCGAGCGGGTCTGCGAAGAAACTGCGAACAATGGCCCGCGAGGTGTAACACGTCCGTGGAAGTCGGGAGTAACAAGTTTCCGGCATTTTAATGCGTCCCGGACGCCGCCATCTTGCGTTTCTCGCCTAACACCGACTGTCTACGCAATCGCCAACAAATACTTCGCAGATGTCGTGTGCCGACGATTTTTTCACGTTTTGTCCGATTGTCGACAGCTTTTTTATATGGAGCGTTTTTATTTTGAGAGAGAGGAAACTGTTTTTGGGGTTCCGAGAAAATGAAAGGTAGCGTACTAAAAAGTTCTTTTTGGCGAATTTAACGAAGATTCTATGTATTTACGGGCTGTAAATGGACTTATAATATTTTATTCAATTTGTAATGTTATAGGTTCACAATATTTAACATTTTTAATTTTGACGATAATGTATATAATATATAGAAATTTTTTTGTATATATATATTTTTTTCGCATCTATATATATACGGAAATAATCACAGTTTTAATGCCGGAATGTAATAGTTTTTCATTTTTTCAATTAGCGGTGCAATTCATTTATTATATTTTGAAAGCCATGCTAGTCGATGTTTGGTGTTCGAGTTTTATTATATATATGTATATTGCGTTTCTCGTCAACGAATTGTTTACGTTTTGTCCGATTGTCGACAGGTTTTTTGTATTGGCAGTTTATTAAAAAAAAAATGATGAAAGACGATTTTTGGTGTTTCGAGGAAATGGAAGGGTAGTGTATGAGTTAGTTTTGGTGAATTTAACGAAGATTATATGTGTTTACGGGGTCTAAATTGACTTAGGCCATTTTTATAATATATAGGAATAAAGGTTCACAATATTTTAAACTTTAAATGTTGACGATTATGTACATACGTAGTTGTTTGCATATATATATGTTACTTAAACATTTACATACTAAAGAATTAAAAATTTGCAAAGTTCAACATTGAAAGTAAATTAACTAAAAAGCCAATTTAAAAAATTAAAAACTGCTGCACTCCGGCATTAAAACTGCAATTACATGCGTATAAAACAAATGTTTGCATATATATATATATATATGTATATATACATTTTTTAATTTTTAATTTCGACGATTATGTATATACGTATCTTTTTTCGCATGTATGTATATATGTATATATGTAGATAATTAAAATTGTATGTATATATACATACATGCATTCACGCAAAAACAAAATATATGTATACATAATCGTTGAAATTTACAATTAAAAAATCTGTATATATGTGTATATATATAGTATATATATGTATATATGTGTATATATATAGTATATATATGTATATATGTGTATATATGTTTCAGTGAATTTACAAAGATTATGTATGTTTACATTTTTATATTATGTAGTAGTAAAGGTTCACAAGATTTAAAATTTTTCATTTTGACGATTATATATGTATATATATATTTTTGCATATGTATATACAAATTTTACATATATATATACGCGCAAATAATTGCAGTTTTAATGCCGGAGTGTAATAGTTTTTAATTTTTTAATTAGCGGTGCAATTAATTTATTTTGGAAGTGATGCTAGTCGATTTTTGGTGTTCCAAGAAAATGAAAAGTTTGGTTATAAGTCAGTTTCTGTGAATTTAACGAAGATTATATGTGTTTACTGAGTGTGAATTGACTTACACCATTTTTATAATATGTAGGAGTAAAGGTTCGCAATATTTTAAATTTTTAATTTTGGCGATTATATATATATATATATATATATATATAATGTAAGTACATATATATAAGTAGTATTTATTATACTATATAAATATATACATATAAAGAATAAATAAGTAAAGTCAAGTATATATATATATATGTATATAATCTTTAACATTACAAATTATAAATAATTATATTTCTTTATATATGTATATACAACAATAATTTAATTAATTTAGTTTCTAAGATTAACATTTAGCATTTTTTAATTTCTCTAATGATAGCATTTCATAATTTTTCACATATATACATATGCAAAAAAAAATTGCACTTTTAATGCCGGAGTATAATTTTCTTTAATTCTTTTACACAGCTTTGCAATTCATTAATTTTTAATGTTGAACTTTACAAAGTTGAACTTTTAAATTGTCAATTCTTGATATATAAATTATTTATTAATTTAATCTCGATTATTTTACCGATTCAGTTTGAAGTATTAATATTCACCACTTTACAATTTGATGATTTCGATTTTGTATTAAACGTAATTACAAATTGCAATGATAACATTTCATTATTATTCATTTTTTCAATTTTTACATTTTACGTAATTTGACTTGTAACGTTAAAATTGAACAACTTTAAATATGTAGACCGTTTATTTTCCAAGTGACGAAAGACGGTTTCTGGTGCTTTGAAGAAATGAAAGGGTAGCGTATTAAAAAGTTATTTTTGGCGAATTTAACGAACATTCTATGTATTTATGGGCTGCAAATCGATTTATGACACTTTTATAATTTGTAATGTTAAAGGTTCACAATATTTGAAATTTTTAGTTTTGACGATTATATGTATGTATATATGAGAATATATATATATACGCAAATAATTGCGGTTTTAATGCAGAAATGTAATGGTTCTTAATTTTTCAAAATAGCTTTTCAGTTAATTTACTTTTAATGTCGAACTTTACAAATTTTCAATTCTGATATACGTGAATTTTCAGTTAATTTCATTTTGATTATTTTATGAATTTAATTTACAATGTTAATATTTACCATTTTTCATTTCGTGGGTTTTGATTTTTTATTCATCTTTCGTTTTCATTGGTAAAACTACACAATTTTATTAGAAAAATCTCACATTTTTGATTCCACTATATCAATATCCAACCTTTCAAATTCCACGTTTTTAATGCCTGACATACGAAATTCAAGGATATTAATATCGGAAATCTTCAATTGAGTATTGCAAATTCCTTGGCATTAATATCCAGTATTAAAAATTTCCAATACATCAAAATGAAACATTTAATATTCCAGTATATCAATATCGAAAACCTTTGATTCCAAACAATCAATATTCAACATTCATAATTCGAGGATATCGATATCGGAAATCTATAATTCGAAACGCACAACATTCATTGGCGAATAAGTGGAACGAAATGTGATGTTCTTGCCGAAAATAGAATGTTGCGCAGAATCTTTGATTCGTCTAGAAGTGATTAGTCGACGTGTCGCTATTATATGGAAAGCGCCGGAACAATCGATCGACGATCAGGCGAGGCGGAAATTCTTGCGGACTCGCTTCCCCACGCTTTTCCCTGGGAATCGACCAAAATCCTGTCTTTCCGTATCTTCGTATCCACTTCCTCTGGCTGCGTCTGGCGAATATGTCTGTTCGATGCATTCAATTTCGTAATCCTCTTTACAAATAATTTAGCAGATTCCACCTATTGTCAAACACTTCCCAAAAATTTCCTAAAGATTTCCTACAAATTTCCTAAAACTTCCTTAAAAATTGTGTAAAATGTTTGAAGCAATTGCACATATTTCGAATGAATAAAATCGAACCACATGTCATACTGTTAAGAGTTCATATTTAATACAACTATTCCGTAGTTCTCTTTGCACATAATTTACCAAATTCCACCCATTGTGAGACGCTTCCTAAAAATTTTCTAAAAAAAATTCCTAAATATTTCTTGATGATTAAAATTAAAGTTAAACAAAACTCGAAAATCTCGAAGAAATTCCACACATTTCGAAAGAATAAAATCAAACCACATATCACACTGTTATGAATTCCGTACATGTAATACAAAAAATTCGCGGTCTTTATACATATTTTACCAATTCTACGAATCAGCAAAAAATGTCGCAAAACTGTGCAAAAAATCAGAACAATTTTGCTCAAAACACAACAATCTTAAACAAATTCCACATATTTCGAATAAATAAAATAAAACCATACATTACACTCTTCAAAATTCCGTACATTTAATACAAACATTGCGCAGTCCCCTTTACAAGTAATTTACCACATTCCATCCGCCGTTAAATACTCTCTAAAAATTTCCTAAAAGATTCCCTAAAAATTCCTTAAAAATTGTGCAAAAAATCAGAAGAATTTTAAAGATATACCACATATTTCAAAGGAATAAAATCGAAACCACATATCACATTGTTAAGTATTCCGTACATTTAATACAAACAATTCGCAATCCTCTTGTGATATATAAAATTTTGCCAACTCTATGAATTGGCAAAAATGTCCTAAAAAATATCCTAAACATTCCTTAAAAATTGTACAAAAAATTAGACAAATACGAAAAAAATTCCACATATATTCCGAACGCATACAATGAAACCATACATCACCCTCTTAAAAATTCCATATATTTAATACAAACTCGCAGTCCCGTTTACAAGAAAAGACTTTGTAAAAATGTCGTAAAAAGTCCCTAAAAATGTTCTAAGAATTCCTTAAAAATTTCCTAAGAAATCCTAAAAAAGTTGTATAAAAAATTCCTTAAAAGTCATGTAAAAAATCAGAAAAATACAAAAAAACAAAATTGCAAATATTTGGAATGAATAAAATGAAACCACACATCACCCTCTTCAAAATTCCGTACATTTAATACAAACATTCGGAATCCTCTTTACAAACAAAATTACCGAATTCCACCCGTCGTCAAAGACTTTGTTAAAATTTCGCAAAAATATTCTAATCATTTCCTAAAAATTGCTGAAAAATTCGTCAACAATTGTACAAAAATTCAAAAAAATGTTTTATAAATACCACATATTTCATCTTCAAAATTCCGTACATTTAATATAAACAATTCGCAATCCCCTTTACGAATAATTTGCAAGATTCCACCTGTCCTCAAATACTTTCTAAAAATTCCGTAATAATTCCCTAAAAATTCCTTAAAAATTGTGCAAAAAATCAGAAGAATTATTAAAGAAATACCACATATTTCGAATGAATAAAATCGAAACCACATATCGCAAAATTCCGTACATTTAATACCAAACAACTCGTAATCCCCTTTACAAATAATTTTCCACATTGCACCCATCATCAAACATTTCCTACTAATTTCCTAAAAGTTTCCTAAAAATTCCTTAAACATTCCTTAAAAACTATGCACAAAATCAGAAAAATTTTGTAAAAATACCATAGATTCCGCCTATCGTCAAACACTTCCTAAAAATTTCCTAAACATTTTCTAAAAATTATGCCAAAAATCAGAAAAATGCTAAAAAAAATGTTAGGTATTGCGTATTAATAAAATTAAATCACACATTGCCCTTTTAAAAATTCCTTACATTTAATACAAACAATTCGCAATCTTCTTTTCACATATAATATTTTACTAATTCTACGAATTAGCAGAAATGTCCTGAAAAAACCTTAAAAATTCTACAAAAAATCAGAAAAATGCTAAAAAAAAATTCCACATATTTTCAAACGCATAAAATGAAACTAAATATCACCCTCTTAAAAATTCCATACACTTAATACAAACACCTCGCAAACCCTTTACAAACATTGTAATTTACCACATTCCACCCATCGTCAAACATTTTCTACAAATTTCCTAAAAATTGCTTAAAATTTTTTAAAAATCAGAAAAATTTTGAAGAAATTGCACACTTTTTTGAATGAATAAAATCGAACCACATATCATACTGTTAAATTTCCGTACATTTAATACCAACAATTCGCAATCCTTTTTACAAATAATTTACCAGATTTCACCCATCATTAAACACTTCCCGAAAATTTCCGAAAACATTTCCTAAAAATTCCTTAAAAATTCTACAAAAAATAAAAAAAATGCTAAAAAAATTCCACATATTCCGAACGCATAAAATGAAACCACACATCGCCCTATTAAAAATTCCACACATTTAATACAAACACTTTGAAATCCTCTTTTCACATATAATATTTTACCAATTCTACGAATTAGCAAAAATGTCCAAAAAATGTCTTCAAAAAATTTTCTAAAAATTCCTTCTAAATTATACAAAAAATCAGTAAAATGATAAACAAAATGCCACATATTTCAAATGAACAAAATCAGACCACACATCAGCCTCTTAAAAATTGCATACAATTAATACAAACACTTTGCAACCCTTTTTACAAATAATTTTTCACATTCCACCCGCAGTCGAAAACTTTGTGAAAATTTCGTAAAAATATCCTAATAATTTCCTAAAAATTTTCTAAAAATTCCTTAAAAATTGTACAAAAAATTAGATAAATACGAAACAAAATTCCACATATATTCCGAACGCATAAAATGAAACCATAGATCACCCTCTTAAAAATTCCATGCGATTAATACAAACACTTCGCTCTCTCTTTAAAAACAATTTACAAAATTCTATCAATCGTCAAACACTCCTTAAAAATTTCCTAAAAATGTTGTAAAAAAGGTGTAACAAATCAGAAAAATACTAAAAAAAAATTGCAGATATTTGGAATGAATAAAATGAAATCACACATCACCCTCTTAAAAATTCCATACATTTAATACAAACAATTCGTAATCCCTTTTACAAATAATTTACCAGATTCCACCCATCGTTAAACACGTTCTACAAATTTCCTAAAAATTCCTTAAAAATTATGCAAAAAATAAAAAAAAAATGTTTAAGACTGTTCAAAACTAGATATCGCAAAATTCGGTACATTTATTACGAAAAATTCGCAATCCTCTTTACACATAATTTTCCACATTTCACCCATCATCAAACACTACCTACAAATTTCCTAAAAATTTCATAAAAATTGTGCAAAAAAATAAAAAAAAATGCTACAAAAAATAAAATGAAACTACACATCGCCCTCTTAAAAATTGCACACATTTAATACAAACACTTCGTTCTCTACAATTTCCACATTCCTCCTCCCTCCACTTCCCTAAAAATTATCTCAAAACTTCATAAAAACATCAAAAAACGTGAAACCATCTTCTAAAAATCCTGCGAGATTCCGTCCAAAATTCCGTTCAACACCTCCTCTTGCGCCTCGCCCTCATAATGTACTTGCACCTTTCCTTTTCCGTCATTTTGCGCCACTTCTCGCCGGCAATTTTCGCCACCCGCACGACGTTCTTCTGCCTTGCACACTTCAGCAGGGCCAGGTAGAAGAGGATGTAGCCGTTCACCCACGCACTTCGTCGACGCCGACGACGCCTCTGCCGCCTGCAGCTCATGCTGCGACGCCTTGCCATTTTTTTAATTCAAAACGCCCGCCGGGGTTTGAATTTCAACAGGTCTGCGGGCGACGCTGGAAAAGGAAGGGCAATTTGAAAATTAAAAATTGAATATTTGGGTCAAACAATTTTGGCGAATGACGAACAATTTCACGCTAAAAAATTGACAGTATTTAAATTTATCACTTGAAAATTCGTAATATTTAAATTTTACTCTTAATAATTGGCAATATTTATATTTGAAGATTGAAAGTTGACAATAATATGTTTATCCCTTGATAATTGGTAATATTGGAATTTGACGCTTGGAAATTGGCGATATTTAAATTTCAGGAATGAAAATTAGCAATATTTAAATTTGACGCTTGGAAATTGGCGATGTTTAAATTTGCTGTTTTGGAAACTGGTAATATTTAAATTTAAAGCTTGGAAATTGGCGATATTTAAATTAAACGATTCAAAGTTGACAATATTATGGGTATCGCTTGAAAATTGGTAATCTTTCAATTTGACGCTTGAAAAATGGTAATATTTAAATTTGACGCTAGGAAATTGACAATACTTAAGTTTATCGTTTTAAAATTGGTAATATTTAAGTTTGACGCTTGGAAATTGAGAATATTTAATTTTTAGGATTGAAAATTGTTAATATTTAAATGTGACGCTTGAAAATTGGTAATATTTAAATCTGACGCTTGAAAAATGGTAATATTTAAATTTAACATTTGGAAAATGGCAATATTTAAATTTGACGATTGAAAATTTGCAGTGTATCAATTTGACGCTAGAAAATTAACAATATTTGAGTTTTATCGCTTGAAAATTGGTAATATTTAAATTTGACACATGGAATTTGACAATATTTAAATTTGACGCTTGAAAGTTGACAATATTTAGATTTGACGATTGAAAATTTGCAATGTATCAATTTGAGGATTGAAAATTTGCAGTGTGTCAATTTGACACTAGTAAAATGAGAATATTTAAATTTGAGGGTTAAAACTGATTAATATTTAAATTTGATGATTGAAAATTGACAATATTATGTCTACCTCTTGAAAATTGGTAATATATAAATTTAACGCTTGGAAATTGGCGATATTTCAATTTAAGGAGTGAAAATTAACAATATTATGTTTATCGCTTGAAAAATGGTAATATTTAAATTCTACGCTTAGAAATTGACAATATTTAAATTTGATGCTTGGAAATTGGTAATATATAAATTTGACTCTTGGAAATTTGCAATGTTGCAATTTGACACTAGGAAATTGACAATATTTAAATTTGTCGCTTGAAAATTGGTAATATTTAAATTTGACGCTTGGAAATTGGCAATATTTAAATTAAACGATTCAAAGTTGACAATATTATGTTTATCGCTTGAAAATTTGTAAGATTTAAATTTGCCGCTTGAAAATTGGCAATATTTAAATTTGACGTTTGGAAATTGGCGATATTTAAATTTGCTGTTTTGGAACTGGTAATATTTAAATTTGACGCTTGGAAAATGGCGATATTTAAATTTGCTGTTTTGGAACTGGTAATATTTAAATTTGACGCTTGGAATATGGCGATATTTAAATTTGCTGTTTTGGAACTGGTAATATTTAAATTTAAAGCTTGAAAATTGGCGATATTTAAATTTGACTCTTGGAAATTGGTAATATTAAAAATTTGACGCTTGGAGATTTGCAGTGTTTATATTTAACGCCTCGCCATTTTTTAAATTCAAAACGCCCGCCGGTTTTTGAATTTGAATACTTCCACAAGCTACGCTGGAAAAATAGAGGGCAATTTGAAAAGGGAATATATGGGGTTGAGCAATTTTAAAGATTATAAATTTGTGATGTTGAAATTTAAGAAGGGGAAATTGAGAATATTTAAGTTTAACGGTTGAAAATTGGTAATATTTAATTTTGACGCTTGACGATTTTTAACTAAAAAATTGCCACTTAAAATACATACATATATAAAAACTTTTTTGGATGTGTCAATTGTATGACGTATGCGGTGCGTCAAGTAAACATGAACGCATTCGGTAAAATTATACTTTTTTAATTTTTGTATTTTTATGCAATTCCGCATTATTTTACTTTTGTATAATTGTATTCTTACGCATATATATATACTACTCGTAATTTTATTAAAAGTATATTAAAATTGTATTTCTATTTTCTCTAATTGCAAATTAATATATGTGTCTTTGCAAAACATATATACATTAAAACTGTAATATTTGTATATACGTATCTTTATGTAAAAATTGTGTACGTATCATACAACATCAAAAAATGCAGTATATATATATATACATATAATTCTGACAGATTCCCAGACATATTTATAAATTTACAACGATGATAAATAAAAAAATATATATATATATTCATACATACATATATAATTTTGACACGCCCCCACACATATAATAAAATTTACAACGCTAATAAAAAAAAGAAAAAAAAATATATATATGAAATTTCGTATTTCCTAACGTTGCACATGTACACAATACACATACATACACATATATACATTGTCCATATATATATATATATATATATATATATATATATGTGTACACACAAAAACGTCCAATTTTTATTATAACTCCGACATGTCAACGTACATATGTATAAATTTACAACCAATGTAAATTAAAAAAAATATACATATATACAATTTCGACTTTCCTAACGTGATATACGTATACAATACATATATACATATACATATCCACACAAAACGTTCAATTTTATCTAATGCGTCTATAGTTTCTCATCCACCACATGCTTATACAAATGTTCAAAAAATCACACAGGTTTACCGCTCGACAACCATCTCTACATGCTCGAAAACTTATCGCCAAACAGCCTTACCTCTTTTTATCCCAAATATCCGCGCCAAACGTCTAAAATTGGTGCCCGGTCCCACACATTCTTCTTCAAAGAACTCTCGACTTTTCCGTCTGCACTTTCGCTAATTTTTTTTTCGAGGTTTTCTATGTCTCCACGTCGATCGGCACACGCGCCGAACAAAAGTCGCGCGGTTTCCACGGGCAACCAAAACGAGATATCGAACGAGAGCACCAAATTCAGACCTCTTATGCTTTGAATATAATACTTTTCATTGGAACAGGTCCAAATGTTACTGCAGATGGTAGATTTTGTTTCCCTATGCGATGTTCTATGTATATATACACGGTTGGATGTGTACTTTGTGTCCTGGGGGCTGTGGAAAACGTACTGATTAACAATCTTTAGTTTTGTCTCGGTTAAACTGTTGACGCACCTAATGCGTCACGGTGAAAAATGTAGGTAACGGGGTTGGACTGCATTAAAATTGTTGACGCACCGTATGCGTCATGCCGAAAAATTTTAAATATTTGACACCATCAAAATTGATGACGCACCTTATACGTCACAATCAAAAATTTTAATATTTTATGTCATCACGACTGATGGACGCACCGTATGCGTCATGATGAAAAAATTTGTAAAACTTAAAATATTTGACTCTATCAAAATTGATGACGCACCATGCGTTACATTTAAAAATGTCAATTATGAAATTTGCATCAGTCATAATTGGTGACGCACCGTGTGCGTCATAATGAGAAGTCTGAGATCTTTTAATATTTGACTCCATCAAAATTGATCACGCACCGTATGCGTCATCACGAAAAAATGGAAAAATTTGAATATTTGACTATATCTAAATATCACAATTTAAAAATGTCACATTTTAACATCTCAATTATAATATTTGCGTTCGTCAAATTTTGTGACGCGCCGTATGCGTCATGATAAAAAATTTGAGAAATTTTAATATTTGACCCCATGAAAATTGATGACGCACCGTACGCGTCATAACGAAAAACTTGAAAATTATTAATATTTAACTCCACCAAAATTGATGGCGGACCGTATGTGTCACGACAATGAATATTCAGAATTTTTTTTAAATATAGTAACTTTGAACTTGACACACATGGTGCGTCGTGATGATGAATTTTCAAAATGTTTAGAAAGTGGTCACTTTGCATGTGACGCATACGGTGCGTCACGGTACCAAACTTCTATAATTTCTACTCATCACTGTTCAGCCTTTATTTTTCATATTTACATTCATTATCATTTTTTTATTTTCCTTTTATATTATTCATATTACATTATTACTTATATCATTATTAATTTTCCATTTATTTCCGTATCCCATTTATATTGTCACATACCTCTTCCATTTTCTCGATTACTTTTATTCACTCCTCTTCATTATCCATTCTTACTCCAACCGTTTCACTTTCGTCACTCGCTTTTATCGTAATTCGGCCATTTCTGTCGTCAGCTGTGATAGTGTCAAATATTAACATTTCTCCTCATGACGCATACGGTGCGTCACCGTTACGAATGTCCAGAATTTTTTTTCATATACTGTAATATTGAATATGAAGCAGACGGTGACAAATTTTCACAACTTTTTTCGAGGATATAATTTTGTATGTGACGCAATGTGTCACAATGATGAATTTTCAGAATTTTTAGAAATTGTAATTTTGAACGTGACGCGTACAGTGCGTCACAATAACAAATTCTCAGAATGTTTTTATATACTGTAAATTTGATTATGAAGCATACGGTGACGAATTTTCACAATTTTTTGAGTTCGTAACTTTGCATGAGACGCATACGGGGTGCGTCACCAATTTTTATATAATCAAATATGAAGATTTTTCAAACTTCTCGTCATGACGCATACGGTGCGTCATAAATTCTGTCGGAAGAAAATATAAAAATTTTTCCCCATGACGCATACGGTGCGTCATTAATTTTAATGGCATCAAAGAAACATTTTTTAAATTCCTCAAAATGACGCATACGATGCGTCATGGTAACGAATTTCCTGAATTTTTTTTATATACTGTAATATTGGTTGTGGCGCATACTGTGACGAATTTTCACAATTTTTTCGCGGTGATAACTTTAAATGTGACGCATAGGGTGCGTCACGAAGACGAATTCTCAGAATTTTCGGGAAATGATCATTTTTAACGTGACGCATACGGTGCGTCACGAAGATGAATGTTCAAGAATTTTTGGGAAATGATCATTTTGAATGTGACGCACATGGTGCGTCACGATGACAAATTTTCACAACTTCTTTGTTTACTGTAATATTGGATATGAAGCATACGGTGAATTTTCACAATTTTTTCGGGGTGGTAACGTCAAATATGACGCATACGATGAGTCACGAAGATGAATGTTCAAAAATTTTTGGGAAATGATAATTTTGAACGTGACGCATATGGTGCGTCATCATGATAAATTTTCAGAAATTTTTGGAAGTTATAATTTTGAACGTGACGCATAGGGTGTGTCACGAAGACGAATTTTCAGAATTTTCGGGAAATGATCATTTTGAATGTGACGCATACGGTGCGTCACGGTGAAAAATGTTCACAATTTTTTTTTTAAGATAGAAATTTTCCATATATATATATACCCATAATGAACGAATGAATATAATAAAATTTCCTTAAATAAAGTTCCTCCAATAATACTCTAAATATGATAGATAAATATGACTAAATATGATGATTCCTCCAATAATACTAAATATGAAGAAAAAAAGTCGAATATTACAATGTAACACAGGGTTTGACTTCGTTTTCATTCGTTGTCACCTTTTTTCAATTTCACATCGCAAAGATGATTTCCGCACGTGCAAATGTTCGCCTTTGCAAACGTTGCCAAACGCGGGATCGTCTTTTTCTGATGTCCTTTTCTGATGCGCCGGCGAGGTAATAATTGAAAGACGGAATAGGATGACGAAAATCGGCGAACAATCATTTGGCGCGCCGTCTGTTGCGGTTCGAATAAACGGCGGCTTCGTCGAATAATCGACAGTTGCGCACGACCTGACGAAAGAAATGGCCGAATTGCGATAAGAGCGGGTGACGAAAGTGAAACGGGTGGAGTAAGAATGGATAATGAAGAGGAGCGAATAAAAGTAATCGAGAAAATGAAAGAGGTGTGTGACAATATAAATGGGATATGGGAATAAATTGAAAATTAATCATGAGAAAAATAATATTATAAAAATAAAATGGAAAAATGGAATTTTGAAGAAATTAAATTAATTCCAAATATACATGCACCCTATTCGATTTTTCAATATCACATATCATTAATTAGCGTTATATTGCAAACGATCGATTTTACACAAAAAAGTTTCAAATAAAACTTGTTCACCATAATATACCCCACAACTTTTATATGTACCACTTTTCTTTGAAACCAATAATTTTCAAAGAAATTCAATTAATTCCAAATATACATACTCCTATTCGATTTCTTCAACATCGCCAACTATTAATTATCGTAATTTCCCAAACGATCGGTTTTAGACCAAAATATTGCAAACAAAACTTCTTCACCATGAGTTCCTCCACAACTTTTATCCACGTCACTTTTCTACTAAACTAATTATTTTAAAAGAAATTCAATTAATTCCAAATATACATTCCCCTGTTCAATTTGTTAGTATCACAAATGATTAATTCCCCATAATGTCGCAAACACAAAAAAGGTTCAAACAAAACTTGTTCACCATGAACTTCCCTACAACTTTTATCTCTACCACTTTTCCCCCAAACCAACTATTTAGAAAGAAATTCAAATATTTACAAACATATATCCCCTTATTAGATTTTCCAATATCACATACAATTAAATAGCGTAATTTCGTAAACGATCGGTTTTACACAAAAAAGTTTCAAACAAAACTGTCTTATCATAATATTCCCCACAACTTTCATCTCTAGCACTATTCTTCAAAATCAATTATTTTTAAAGAAATTTAATTAATTCCGAATATACACCTCCCTATTCAATTTTTCAATATCATATATAATTAATTAGCGTAATTTCGCAAACGGTTGCTTTTAGACAAAAACGTTTCAAACAAAACTTCGTTACCATGAACTGTCCCACAACTTTTGTCTATACGTCTTTTCTACTAGACTAAGTATTTTTGAATAAATTCAATAAATACCAAATATACGTCCCCCTATTGGATTTTTCAATATCACATATCATTAATTAGCGTAATTTCGCAAACGGTCAATTTTACACAAAAAAATTTCAAACGAAACTTCTTCATCATAAACTTCCCTACAACATTTATCCCAACTATTTTTTTTCCAAACCAAGTATTTTTAAAGAAATTCAATTAACTCTAAATATACATCTACCTGTTCAATTTTTCAATATCAAATTATTAATTGATGTAATTTCGCAAACGGTCGATTTTACACAAAAAAGTTCCAAACGAAACTTTCTCACCGTGAATTTTCCCACAACTTTCGTCTCCACCACTTTTTTCTTGAGTTAACTATTTTGAAAGAAATTCAAATATTTACAAATATATATGCCTTTATTCGATTTTTCAATATCACATATTGTTAATCGGCATAATTACACAAACGGTCGATTTTAGACGAAAATATTTCAAACAAAACTTATTCGCCATAATATTTCCCACAATTTTCATTTCTACCATTTTTCTCCAAAATCTATTATTTTAAAAAAATTAAATTAATTCCAAATATACATCCCCCGTATTTAATTTTTCAATATCACATATTATTAATTAGCGTAATTTTGTAAACGGTCGATTCTATACAAAAAAGTTTCAAACAAAACTTCCTCATCATAATATTCGCCACAATTTTTACCTCCACAATTTTTCTTCTAAACCAATTATTTTGCAAGAAATTCAAATATTTACAAATATACATCCCCTTAACCGATTTTTCAATATCACAAATTATTAATTAGTGTAATATCCCAAACGGTTGCTTTTATACAAAAAAGTTTCAAACAAAATTTGTTCACCATGAATTTCTTCACAACTTTTGTTTGTACTATTTTTCTTCCAAACCAATTACTTTGAAAGAAATTCAATTAATTCCAAATACTCATCCCCTTATTCGATTATTTCGATATCACATATCATTAATTAGCGTAATTTCGCAAACGGTCGATTTTATACAAAAATGTTTCAAACAAAACTTGATCACCATAATATTCCCCACAACTTTTATTTGTAGCACTTTTCTCTCAAAGCAATTATTTTGCAAGAAATTCAAATATTTACAAATATACATCCGCTTATCCGATTTTTCAATATCACAAATTATTAATTAGTGTAATATCCCAAACGGTTGCATTTATACAAAAAAGTTTCAAACAAAACTTGTTCATCATAAATTTCCCCACAACTTTTATCTGAATTACTTTTCTCCCAAACCAATTATTTTGAAAGAAAGTGAATTAATTCCAAATATACATCTCCCCTATACGATTTTTCAATATCACATATCATTAATTAGTGTAATTTCGCAAACGGTCGATTTTATGCAAAAAAGTTTCAAACAAAACTTGTTCACCATGAATTTCCCTACAACTTTTGTCTACATCATTTTTCTCCTAGGCCAAGTATTTTTAAAGAAATTCAATTAATTCCAAATATACATCCCCCTATTAAATTTTTCAATATCACATATCATTAATTAGCGTAATTTCGCAAACGGTCGATTTTACACAAAAAAGTTTCAAACAAAACTTCCTCACCATGAACTTCCCTACAACTTTTATCTCTACTATTTTTCTTCCAAACCAAGTATTATTAAAGAAATTGAATTAATTCTAAATATATATCCCCCTGTTTAATTTTTCAGTATCATAACCTATTAATTAATGTAATATCCCAAACGGTCGATTTTACGCAAAAAAGTTTCAAACGAAACTTGTTCAAAATAAACTTCCCTACAACTTTCATATCCACCACTTTTCTTCTAAACCAATTATTTTCAAAGAAATTGAAATATTGACAAATATATATCCCCTTTTCAATACCAAATTATTAATTGATGTAATATCCCAAACGGTCGATTTTACGCAAAAAAGTTTCAAACGAAACTTGTTAAAAATAAACTTCCCTACAACTTTCATATCCACCACTTTTCTTCTAAACCAATTATTTTCAAAGAAATTGAAATATTGACAAATATATATCCCCTTTTCAATACCAAATTATTAATTGATGTAATATCCCAAACGGTCGATTTTACGCAAAAAAGTTTCAAACGAAACTTGTTCAAAATAAACTTCCCTACAACTTTCATATCCACCACTTTTCTTCTAAACCAATTATTTTCAAAGAAATTGAAATATTGACAAATATATATCCCCTTTTCAATACCAAATTATTAATTGATGTAATATCCCAAACGGTCGATTTTACGCAAAAAAGTTTCAAACGAAACTTGTTAAAAATAAACTTCCCTACAACTTTCATATCCACCACTTTTCTTCTAAACCAATTATTTTCAAAGAAATTGAAATATTGACAAATATATATCCCCTTTTCAATACCAAATTATTAATTGATGTAATATCCCAAACGGTCGATTTTACGCAAAAAAGTTTCAAACGAAACTTGTTCAAAATAAACTTCCCTACAACTTTCATATCCACCACTTTTCTTCTAAACCAATTATTTTCAAAGAAATTGAAATATTGACAAATATATATCCCCTTTTCAATACCAAATTATTAATTGATGTAATATCCCAAACGGTCGATTTTACGCAAAAAAGTTTCAAACGAAACTTGTTAAAAATAAACTTCCCTACAACTTTCATATCCACCACTTTTCTTCTAAACCAATTATTTTCAAAGAAATTGAAATATTGACAAATATATATCCCCTTTTCAATACCAAATTATTAATTGATGTAATATCCCAAACGGTCGATTTTACGCAAAAAAGTTTCAAACGAAACTTGTTCAAAATAAACTTCCCTACAACTTTCATATCCACCACTTTTCTTCTAAACCAATTATTTTCAAAGAAATTGAAATATTGACAAATATATATCCCCTTTTCAATACCAAATTATTAATTGATGTAATATCCCAAACGGTCGATTTTACACAAAAAAGTTTCAAACAAAACTTGTTCAAAATAAACTTCCCTACAACTTTCATATCCACCACTTTTCTTCTAAACCAATTATTTTCAAAGAAATTGAAATATTGACAAATATATATCCCCTTTTCAATACCAAATTATTAATTGATGTAATATCCCAAACGGTCGATTTTACGCAAAAAAGTTTCAAACGAAACTTGTTAAAAATAAACTTCCCTACAACTTTCATATCCACCACTTTTCTTCTAAACCAATTATTTTCAAAGAAATTGAAATATTGACAAATATATATCCCCTTTTCAATACCAAATTATTAATTAATGTAATATCCCAAACGGTCGATTTTACGCAAAAAAGTTTCAAACGAAACTTGTTAAAAATAAACTTCCCTACAACTTTCATATCCACCACTTTTCTTCTAAACCAATTATTTTCAAAGAAATTGAAATATTGACAAATATATATCCCCTTTTCAATACCAAATTATTAATTGATGTAATATCCCAAACGGTCGATTTTACGCAAAAAAGTTTCAAACGAAACTTGTTAAAAATAAACTTCCCTACAACTTTCATATCCACCACTTTTCTTCTAAACCAATTATTTTCAAAGAAATTGAAATATTGACAAATATATATCCCCTTTTCAATACCAAATTATTAATTAATGTAATATCCCAAACGGTCGATTTTACGCAAAAAAGTTTCAAACGAAACTTGTTCAAAATAAACTTCCCTTCAACTTTCATATCCACCACTTTTCTTCTAAACCAATTATTTTCAAAGAAATTGAAATATTGACAAATATATATCCCCTTTTCAATACGAAATTATTAATTAATGTAATATCCCAAACGCTCGATTTTACGCAAAAAAGTTTCAAACGAAACTTGTTCAAAATAAACTTCCCTACAACTTTCATATCCACCACGTTTCTTCTAAACCAATTATTTTCAAAGAAATTGAAATATTGACAAATATATATCCCCTTTTCAATACCAAATTATTAATTGATGTAATATCCCAAACGGTCGATTTTACGCAAAAAAGTTTCAAACGAAACTTGTTCAAAATAAACTTCCCTACAACTTTCATATCAACCACTTTTCTTCTAAACCAATTATTTTCAAAGAAATTGAAATATTGACAAATATATATCCCCTTTTCAATACCAAATTATTAATTAATGTAATATCCCAAATATGATCGAACAATTTTAAAAAAAGGATAGCAAAAAAAAAAGTTGACAAAAAACTTGTAAAAAATAAAAAGTATTATACAAATTTCATATCCACGACTTTTTTTAATAAAACAATTTTTGTAGTAATGGTATTATGAAAATATGATAAATAAAAATTGTAAAAATGTAAAAAACGGTCGATAAATAAAAAAACGTTCAAACATAAACTTATTTAAAATAAAACAACTAATGTCCACCACTTTTTTGGTAAAAATTATTTTGATAATAATGGTTTAACAAATATATATCCCCTTTTCATAAAATTAATTAATGGTATCCCAAATGTTTTAAAAAAAAGTATAGAAATCAAAAAACTTGTGAGAAAAAAGTAAAAATATGAAAAAATAAAGAGTATTACAGAAATGCAATAATATTATGTTTTTCGATCAAATTAGTTTTATAATAATGATATAATGAAAATATGATAAAATAAAAATGGTAAAAATGTAAAAATATCCTGTTTTCTGATAAAATAATTTTTATAATAATGTATAATTTTTATAATAAAGTGTAGAAATAAAAAGGAATGAGAGAAAAAAAGTAAAAATGTGAAAAAATAAAAAGTATTATGGAAATATAACATAATCATGTTTTTTGGTAAAATAATTTGTTTAATAATGTTATATTGAAAATATGATAAAATAAAAATTATAGAAATGTAAAAAAAATATTGAAATAAAAAAAATATGTGAGAAGAAAAGTTAAAATTTGAAAAAAATAAAGAGAATTACAGAAATGTAATAATATTACGTTTTTTGACAAAATAATTTTTATAATAATGCTATCATAAAAATTTCATAAAATAAAAATTGTAGAAATGCAAAAAAAGTATAGAAATGCAATTATAAATATAAATAAAAATAAAAATATGATTAGATAATAAAAACGTACGCGTTGAAAATGTTTATCTAAGTAAGCGATTTATATTAATATTTTGACATTGAAGGGTTTTAAAATTCGCACTAAGTAAATTAAAATGGGGGTGTTCGTGTTTAAAAATTAAATTAAACAGTAAGGAAATAAAATTATAAGTATAAATAAGAATAAAAATGTAAATAGATAATAAAAATTGCAAGATTCATGGAATTTGCGGTAAGTAAATGAGACTGGGGATGTTTATGGTTAAACATAAAAATAAAACATAAAGAATAAAATTATAATAAAGGAAAAAACGATTAATATATATTAAAATGTTGACATAGATGCGTCTTCAAATTTATAGTTAATAAAAAAAACTAAATATTAATTAAAATTAAAATGAATAATTACACACATTTTCCATAAAAAAAAAATTAGAAAATCATCCCATCGGTATCATTGTTACCATAACATAATAATTACATGGATTCACCATCACTAAATTACGCCAATCGCACCGTTTCATAAATCATTTGTGTGACTATCTACATTATATACATTTACCAATAAAAAAAATTAGAATACATCACATTGGTATCATTATTGCGAAAACCAATTAACTATATGCATTCACAATTAGTGTATTACACCACTTACATCGTTTCATAAATCCATAGTTTAATCTACTTACATTAAAAAGAAAAATTCATAAATTAAAACACATCACATAATTTTCATTATTAACAATACATTATAATAGTTATATATATATATATATTTACTATAAAAAAATACATAAATTAAAATACCTCACTTTGTATTCATTATAACCACAATATATTCCCCCATTAATCATATAAAATAAAAGAAAGTCGTAAATTAAAAAGCACATTACATCATTTCCATTATTACGAATACATCCTAATAATTATATACAATTACCACAAAAAAAATCATAAATGAAAATCATCGCATCGTATTCATTAGAACCGCAACATAATCACTACATACATTCATCACGAAAAAATAAATTAGAAAAACATCCCATCGGTATCATTATTACTGTAACATAATAATTACATGCTTTCACCATCAGTATATGACACAATAATTTTATACATTTACAACGCACACACAATAATTATATACATTTACCATAATTAAATTACGACGATCTCACCGTTAATAAATAAAAAACTCGTAAATTAGAGCACATTCCACAATTTCCATTACTCCATACGCACTATTGTAACTACATACATTTCCCATAAAAAAAAAAATAGATTCACCCTTCTCTTCTCCATTCCCATAAAAAATACCCATCAATTCACCTGTATTCCACAATATATCATATAAAATCAATCACATAAAATAAAATAAAGTTGTAAAATAAAACGCGTCACATAATTTCCATTACTTCAAATATATTATAATAATTACATAAATTTTCCAGAAAAAAAATTCCATTACAAAAAAAATAGTAAATTAAAGCACACCACGTAATTTCCATTTACACGTTATCCACTTCCCATAAAAAAAAATAGATTCACCTTCTTCCCTCAATTCCCATAAAAATACAGACCCCCATAACGCCACCCATATTCCACAATATATCATATAAAATAAAATAAAGTTGTAAAATAAAGCACATTGCATCATTTCCATTACTTCGAATACATTATAACAATTACGTACATTTTCCATAAAAAAAATTCCATTACAAAAAAAGTCGTAAATAAAAGCACATCACGTAATTTCCATTTACACATTATCCACTTCCTAAAAAAAAAAGATAAAGTCATTCTTCTCTTCTCAATTCCCACAAAAATAGCGACCCCATAACTCCACCCATATTCCACAAAATATCACATAAAATCAATCATATAAAATAAAACAAAGTTGTAAAATAAAACACGTTGCATAATTTCCATTACTTCAAATACATTATAACAATTACACACATTTTCCACAAAAAAAAAAATAGAAAACATCCCATCGATATCATTATTACCAAAACATAATAATTATATGCATTCATCAGTAAATGGTCCACTCGCTTCGTTTCATAAATAATTTCTACTACTTTCAATACATTATAATAATTATATTATATATTTACCATAAAAAAAACACATCAAATCGTATTCATAATGACCAAAAGATACTAATCAAATGCATTCGCCATAAGTGAATTATTCCAATCTCACCGTTACTAAGTAAAAAAAGTCGTAAATTAAAGCACCTCACACAATTTCCATTACTCCGAATACATTATTAATAATTATATACATTTACCATAAAAAAAATACATAAATTAAAATACCTCACTTCGTATTCATTATAACCGCAACATATTATTACCAGAAGATAATAATTATATGCATTCACCATAAGTAAATGACGCCGATCTCACCGTTTCATGAGACACAATTTTAATAATTTCCATAAAATAAAAAAAAAGTTGTAAATTAAAACACATTACATAATTTCCATTACTTCAAATACATTATAACAATTACATACATTTTCCATACAAAAAAATGTCCATTACAAAAAAAGTCGTAAATTAAAGCACATCACACACTTTCCATTACTCCGAATACATTATAAAAATGACATACATTTTCCATTAAAAAAAAAAATCGAAAAACATGCCATCGTTATCATTTATCTAAAACATAATAATTACATGCATTCACCATAAGTAAATTACACATATAATTACATTACAATAATTATATACATCTACTATAACAAAAAAATACCCAAATTAGAATACCTCACATTGTATTCATTTCACAAAATAAAAAAATTTCATTATCAATTTAATTTCAATAAAAAAAAAAATCGTAAATTAAAACACATCACATAATGTCCGTTTACACATTATACATTTACCATAAAAACAAATGCAAACCGACTTCTCTTCCCAATTCCCCTAAAAACCCCTTACCCGATCCCCATAACTCCGACCCATGTTCGACAACATATTCCCCATCAATCATATAATTAAAAAAAAGTTGTAAAATAATGGAATAAAAAAATTTATACATAATAAATTAACATAAATAAACATACATTTTCCATAAAAAAAATGTCCATTACAAAAACAGTCGTAAATTAAAGCACATCACATCATTTCCATTTACACATTATCCACTTCCCATAAGAAAAAAATATAGATTCACCCTTCTCCTTTCAAATCCCATAAAAATACCCACCCCCATAACTTCACCTATATTCCATAACAATCATATAAAATAAAAAAAAATGTAAATTAAAGCACATCACATAATTTCCGTTACTCCAAATACATTATAATAATTAAAATTTAATAAAAAAAATTGAAAAAATAAATCGGTATCATTATTAGAAAACATAATAATTACATTTTTCATGATAATAAATTTTATAATAATCTCACTATTTCATGAGACACCACATAAAATAATTTCCATAAAACAAAAAAAAGTCGTAAATTAAAGCAACGCACACAATTTTCATTACTCCAAATACATTATAATTATTATATACATTTACCATTAAAAAATACACATAAATTAAAATACCTTACTTCGTATTCATTATAACCACAATATATTTCATTAACCATATAAAATAAAAGAAAGTCGTAAATTAAAGCAACTCACACAATTTCCATTACGAATATTAAAAAATATACATCCTAAAAAATAAAGAGCATTATAGAAATATAATAATGTATCAATATAACCGTAAAATTATTCATATGCATAATAAGTAAATTACGAATTGCAATATAATAAATAAAAAAACGTCTTAGATTAAACACATATTAATTTAAATTATAAATATACAATAAAAATGAAAATATGCAAAAAAAAAAAATAGATTCACTTCTCTTCTCATATTAAATTAAAAATAGCGATTTAATAATATTTTCACCTATATTCCACAACAATCATATAAAATAAAAAAAAATTTAATTAAATTGGGGATGTTTCCATGATTCAAATATATTATAACAATTACATACAATTATCCATATAAAAAAAATAAAAATATGAACATTATATAATCACATAATTTCCAGTCACACATTTTGACAATGAAAAAAAAAATATATATTCATTCTCTCAGGTAAAAATGAGACTGGGAAACTCCATGGTTAAACATAAAAATTAAAAATAAAGGAAAAAAATTATAATATAGGAAAAATAAATGTACATTAAATTGATTAATATATATTAATATGTTGACATAGATAAATGTTTAAAATTATAGTTAGTAAAAAAAATTAAATACTAATTAAAATTACAAAGTTAATAACAGTTATATACATTTACCATAAAAATAATATATCAAGTCATACTCATTATGACTCAAATATGATAATCATATGCATTTAAATAAAAAAAGTGTAAATCAAAGCACCAATCACACAATTTCATTAGAATACATTTTAATAATTATATACATTTACTAAAAAATACATTTATCGTTAAAATAAAATAGAATACATCACATCGGTATCTTTATTGCTAAAACATAATAATTACGCGCATTTATCATCAGTAAGTTACGACAATCGCAAAGTTTCATAAATCACCGTATTAAATAATTTCCATAAAATAAACTAAAATTAAAGCACCATTCAAAAGTTCCATTAGAATACATTATAATAATTGCATCATTATCCATAAAAACAAAATTCCAAAAAAAGTCAAATTAAAGCACATCACGTACCATTTACACATTCATCATTAAAAAAATATATTCACATATAATTACATTACAATAATTATACACATCCACCAAAAAAAAAAAAAAAAAATACCCAAATTGGAATACCTCACATCGTATTCATTTTACAAAATAAAAAAATTTCATTATTAATTCCATTTCAATAAAAAAAAATCGTAAATTAAAGCTACACACTCATTATAATACATTATTAATAATTATATACATTTACCATAAAAAATACATAAATTAAAATACCTCACTTCGTATTCAAATAACCCAACATTTTATTACCAGATCCCCATAATTACTCCGACCCATGTAAATGACAACATATTCCCCATCAATCATATAATTAAGAAAAAGTTGTAAAATAAAACACGTCACATAATTTCCATTACTCCGAATGCATTATAACAATTACATAAATTTCCCATAAAAAAATTTCCATTACAAAAAAAGTCATCACATAATTTCCATTTACACATTATCCAGTTCCCATAAAAAAAAAATAAAAACAAATAGATTCACCTTTCTCTTCACAATTCCCACAAAAATACCGACCCCCATAACTTCACCCATATTCCACAACAATCATATAAAATAAAAAAAAAAATGTAAATTAAAGCACATCACACAATTTCCGTTTACACATTATCCACTTTCCACAAAAAAATATTAATCAAATGCATTTGTCACCATAAAAATATCGATTCCGATCTCCACCGTTAATAATCATATAAGATAAAATAAAATTATAAAATAAAGCACATTGCATCATTTCCATTACTTCGAATACGTTATAACAATTACATACATTTTCCGTAAAAAAAATGTCTATTACAAAAAAAGTCATCACATAATTTCCATTTACAACAATTATATACATTACCATAAAAAAAAAAAAAATAAATTCAATACCTTTCTCTTATTCATTTCACAAAATAAAAAAATGTCATTACTAATTTCATTTCAATAAAAAAAAAAAAAAAAAAATGTAAATTAAAGCACATCACATAATTTCTGTTTACACATTATCCACTTCCCACAAAAACAAATAGATTCACCCTTCTCTTCACAATTCCCACAAAAATACCGACCCCCATAACTCCACCCATATTCCACAATATATCATATAAAATCAATTATATAAAATAAAATAAAGTTGTAAAATAAAACACGTCACATAATTTCCATTACTTCAAATACATTACACAATTACACACATTTTCCACAAAAAAAAAAATGAGAAAAACATCCCATCGGTATCATTATTACCAAAACATAATAATTATATGCATTCCCCATAAGTAAAAAACCCCGATCTCATCGTTTCATAAGTCACCATATTAAATCATTTCCATAAAATAAAAAAATAAATGGTAAATTAAAACACATCACATAATTTCCATTTACACACAATCCATTTCCCATAAAAAAATGCAACCCCACTTCCCTTTCCAATTCCCCTAAAAACCCCTTACCCGACCCCCATGACTCCACCCATTCCAATCCGTCAGCACAAAAACGCTTCCCAACTCGCCCAATTACCCGTCATTTTTTCCATCCAAACTCACGACTCCGTTCTCATCCCACTTCCACCCACACAAACACACCCGCACACTCTTCTGTTTACGTAAGAAGCGCATCTTCGCTCGTTCACTTTCTCTTCTCGTCTTCTACCGGCCGATAGCTCCGTTCCGTGCGATTTACGTCTCCTTCTGAGATTCGTTCTAGATCCCGAACGACTGCGCATCCTCTTCTTCTCCTTTCCACTTTCACCGACGGGCATTTCTGACTCGTGGGACTTAGAGGCCTTGCCGGGTCGCGTTCTTGACTTTCTTTATTGGCGTCAGATCGGATAGAGTGCAGGAGAACGCTGGACGGCTCGGTCATTTGGCAGGATGGAGGGGGATTTGATGGGGGTGAGAAATTGGGAGGTGGACAGTTCGGGGGTGGTCTAAAGTATTAGGAGTTTGAAGATTTGAGATTTGAGAGAGAGGAACTTGAAGATTTTGAGGGCGAAGGGGAGGGGTCATGGGTATTTCAGAGTTGGAATGCTTAGAAATGTATAATTTGGGATGGTAGTTATTGCAATGTGAATGTTGGGTGATGTATGTAAATTTAGTATTGGAGAAAAAGGAAATTTTGTTATGGCGAAGGGACCCTGAGAATCGACTGTGGAAAGTAGTGGATATCGATATTATTAGGTTGTAACTGATCTGTATAGAATCGAAATACTTGAAAATGTATAATTTGGCATAGTACTAGTCATTTCCAATGTGAATGTTATGTGATGCATATAAATTTGGTACTGAAAATTCAACAATTTTGTTTATTGCAATGGGATCCCGAGAATCAGCCGTGGAAAGTAGTGGATCCTGAGATTATTAGGTTTTAAGTGATCTGTTTGGAGTTGAAATGTTTGAAAATGTATAAATTAGACATACTACTAGTTCATTTACAGAAATGGGTAAATGTTGTATGATAATGTAAATTTAGTATTGAAGAATGCAAAAATTTTGGTAATTGTGAAGGGATCCTGAGAATCGGCTGCAGAATGTAGGGGACCCCGGAATTTTAAGGTGTCAGAGCGATGTGTTTGGAGTTGAAATGCTTAAAAATGTATAAATTGACAACGTACAGTTTATTTACAGTGGGTATATTGCGTAAATAATGTAAATTTAGTATTGAAGAATGCAAAAATTTTGGTTATTGTGAAGGGATCCTGAGAATCGGCTGCAGAAAGTAGGGGATCCCCGAATTTTAAGGTGTTAGAGCGATGTGTTTGGAGTTGGAATGCTTAAAAATGTATAAATTGACAACGTACAGTTTATTTACAGTGGGTATATTGCGTAAATAATGTCAATTTAGTATTGAAGAGCGCAAAAATGTTGGTTATTGTGAAGGGAACCTGAGAATCGATAGTGGAAAGTAGGGGACCCCGGAATTTTAAGGTGTTAGAGTGATGTGTTTGGAGTTGGAATGCTTGAAAATGTATAAATTGACATAGTACTTTTTAATCACAGTGGAAACATTGCATGAATAATGTAAATTTACTATTGAAGAATGCAAAAATTTTGGTAATTGTAAAGGGACCCTGAGAATCGGCTGCAGAATGTAGGGGACCCCGGAATTTTAAGGTGTTACAGTGATTTGTTTGGAGTTGAGATGCTTGAAAATGTATTATATAATTTGGTATAGTATTATTTATTCGCGAAGGAGGTGTATTATAATTAATGCAACTTTAGTATTGAAAAATAAAGAAATTTTTCTTATTACGGTGGGATCCTGAGAATCAGCTGTGTAAAGTAGTGGATCCCGGAATTTTAAGGTGTTACAGTAATCCATTTCGAGCTAAAATTATTAAAAATGTATAAGTTGACAGAGTACAATTTAATCACAGTGGAAATATTGCATAAATAATATAAATTTAGTATTGAAGAATGCAAACATTTTACTTATTGTGAAGGGATCCTGAGAATCGACAGTCGAAAGTAGGGAATCTCGCAATTTTCAGGTGTTAAAGTGATCTATGTTTAGTTGGAATGCTTAAAAATGTATAACTTGACATAGTACAAATTATTTGCAGTGGAAATATTGCGTGAATAATGAAACTTCAGTTTTGAAAAATGCAGAAACTTTGTTTATTGTAAAGGAATCCTGAGAATCGGCTGTAGAAAGTACAGGATCCCTAAATATTCAGGTGTCAGAGTGATTTGTTTGGAGTTGAAATGCTTGGCAACTTATAACTTAGTATAGTAGAATTTATTTACAATGGGAATGTGTTGTAATTAATGCAACTTTAGTATTACAGAAAGCAGAATTTTTGGTTATTGTGAAAGGACCCTGAGAATCGACTGTGGAAAATAATGGATCGCGGAATTGTCATGTGTCAAAATGATGTGTTTGGTGTTGGAATGCTTAAAAATGTCTAAGTTGACATAGTACAATTTATTGACACTGGAAATATTGCACAAATAATGGAAATTTAGTATTCAAAAATGCAAAAATATTAGTTATTGCGAAGGGAACCTGAGAATCGGCTGTAGAATGTAGGGGGTCCCAGAATTTGTAGGTGTTAAAGTGATCTGTTAGGACTTAAAATGCTTGAAAATGTATAATTTGGTATAGTACTATTCATTTGAAATGTGAATGTTGTATGATACATGTAAATTTAGTATTGAAGAATGCAAAAATTTGAATTATTTTGAACGGAGCCTTAGAACCGGCTACAGAATGTAGTAGACCCCGGAATTTTAAGGTGTTAGAGTGATTTGTTTGGAGTCGGAATGCTTAAAAATGTACAAGTTGACATAGTACAATTTATTTGCAGTGAGAATATTACGTGAATAATGTAAATTTAATATTAAAGAATGCAAACATTTTACTTATTGTGAAGGGATCCTGAGAATCGACTGTGTAGAAAGTAGGGGATCCCAGGATTTTCAGGTGTTAAAGTTATGTGTTTGGGGTTGAAATGCTTGAAAGTGGTTAATATGGTATTGTACTAGTCATTTCCAATGTGAATGTTACGTGATGCATATAAATTTGATACTGAAAAATGCAAAAATTTTGTTTATTGCAATGGGATCCTGAGAATCGGCTGTAGAAAGTAGAGGATCCCGAGATTATTAGGTTTTAAGTGATCTGTATAGAGTTGAAATGCTTAAAAATATATAAGTTAACATAGTACTATTCATTTGCAATGTGAATCTTGTATAATACATGTAAATTTAGTATTGAATAATGCAGAAATTTTGTTTATTGCGAAGGTATCCTGAGAATCGACTGTGAAAATAGAGGATCCCGGAATTTTCAGGTGCCAGAGTGATTTGTTTGGAGTTGAAATGCTTAAAAATGTACAAGTTGACATAGAACAATTGAATGACAGTGGAAATATTGCATGAATAATGCAAATTTAATATTGAAGAATGCAAAAATTTTGGTTATTTTGAAGGGATCCTGAGAATCGGTTGCAGAATGTACGGGATCCCGCAATTTTAAGGTGTTAGAGTGATCTGTTAATTAACAGTTAATTACCGTAATTAATTACATTAGTTGCAACAATCACGTTAAAATTTTTATTTAAAATAATAAATTTTGAATTAACAGTAATGGAAGAGGCAGTCGAAATAATATACTAATAATATATTAATAATTACAGACAATAGCATGGTGTTGCCAAATTAATTTGGCATTGCGGGATAATTTTTTAATTTCTTTATCATTTATTTCATAATTTAAGTTAACCTTGTATAGTATTACTTTTTATATTAATATATCGTAATTTCATTAAAACTACTGTCAGTAAAATGGTTTTGCAAAATTAATTTGGCGTAGAACGTTAATTTTTTTTCAATTATATTTTTAACTTTTTTTATCTTTTATATTGTATTTAGTTGTTATTTAATATATTTGTATTTATTATATTATATTTAATTTTGTTACATTTCATTTTTTTTATCATTTATATTGTAATTCCAATCAACTATATACAATATTACTTATTACATTAATATATTGCAATTACATTAAAATTACAGTCAATGAATCGGTGTTGGAAAATTAATTTGGCGCAGAACATTAATTTTTTTTCAATTCCATTTTTAATTTTTTTTATCTTTTACATTGTATTTAATTTTTATTTATTATATTTCTATTAATTATATTGTATTTAATTTTGTTTTATTTTTCTTTTTATCATTCACATTGTAATTCCAATTAATTTTATACAGTATTACTTATTACATTAATGTATCGTAATCACATTAAAACTGCAGGCAATATAACGGTGTCGCAAAATTAATTTGGCCTAGTACGTTAATTTTTCTTTAAATTTTTTTTGTTTTATAATTTGTCTTGTAATTTCAATTAATTTTATAATATTACTTATTACATTAATATAACGTAATAATATGTGTTATATAAAATATGTATATATATATATATATATTTAAAACTACAGTCAATAAAACGATCTTGCAAAATTAATCTCGCATAGTAGGTAAACTTTCTTTTTATTGTTTTTTTTTTTTTATTATAATTTATATTATAATTCCAATTAACCTTATACGATGTTACTTATTACATTAATATATCGTAAATACATTAAAACTACATTCAATAAAACGCTGTCGCAATATTAATTTGGCGCAAAACGTTAATTTTTTTTTAATTATGTTTTTAATTTTTTTTATCATTTATATTGTATTAATTTTTTATTTATTATATTCTATTTAATTTTGTTATATTTCATTCTTTTTATCACTTGTATTGTAATTTCAATTAACTTTATACAATGTTACTTCTTACATTAATATTTTGTAATTACATTAAAACTACAGTCAATAAAACGGTGTCGCAAAATTAATTTGGCGGAGAATATTAATTTTTGTTCAATTATATTTTTAATTTTTTTTCATCATTTATATTGTATTTAATTTTATTATATTTAATTTTTTCATTATTTATGTTATAATTCCAATTAACTTTACGCAATATTACTTATTACATTAATATATTGTAATTACATTAAATTTACAGTCAATAAAACGGTATCGCAAACTTAATTTCGCATAGTAGGTAAATTATCTTTTTATTGTTTTTATTTATCATAATTTATATTATAATTCCAATTAACCTTATAATATTAGTTATTACATTAATACATCGTAATCACATAAAAACTACAGTTAATAAAACAATGTCGCAAAATTTTTTTTTTAATTTTTTCTTTTTTTATAATTCACATTATAATTCCAATTTACCGTATAATATTACTTGTTCCATTAATACACAGTATTAATACCTTGTAATTCGATTAATTACAGCATTCACATTAACATTTTCATTTAACCTAATCCATTCTGAAATACCATTAATAAAAAAGGAACAAATCGAAAGCAAACAAATTCTCCACACATCAAAAACACACACACATATACACACCTTTGTAGATCATTCTGTATTGTATGTTTGACCTTTTAATGACCCTTACACAATGTTACCTATTACATTAATATATTGTAATTACATTAAAATTACAGTCAATAACACGGTGTTGCAAAATTAATTTAACGTAGTACGTTAATTTTTTTTTAGTTGTTCTTTTTAAATCTTATATTTCCATTTAATATTATAATGTTACTTGGTCCTTTAATAGATTGTAATAATACCTTGTAATTCCATTAATTACAACATTCACATTAACATTTTCATTTAACCTAATCCATGCTGCAATACCATTAATAAAAAAGTAACAAATCGAAAGCAAACAAATTCTCTACACCTCAAAATACTACACACACACACACCTTTGTAGATTATTCTGTATTGTAAAATGTTTGATATTTCAAAGGGATCCTACAATCGGGCGCGTATAATTTGGTTCGTCGAAAAGCTGCTTTGTAAATCTTAAATGCATCGGCGGATTTAGTATTCAAGAAAAAGAAACGCCGTTATTGCGACAAAAACGTAGAGCAGACGTAATTAACAACGCCGATTACGATATCAACCGCGATATAGAACGTTTAATGGCTGAGCAACGAACCCGTCGCATCGCCTTTCTATTAAATTACCGTGCAATTATGGACAATTATGCGCGGGAAGATGTGTAATTCTACCGAACTGCAGCGTAATGCTAGACGGTCATTAACGTGATGACTCGTTAATCAAATGTCCGCAGATGAATAAACATTGCAGAATGTTACATATGCATCACAAATTTCTGTATTGACACGTACAATTTATCGAATGAAAATAAAATTAAATGTAAAAAAAAAAGAAATGCAAGTAAACATTTTTTGTTTGTGATGTCGGTGAAAAACAAGTCTAGATTTTGTGTCATTTTATGTATATATATATAAAATTATATTACAAAATACATACATAAAATAACACAAAATCCAGACTCGTTTTCCACCGATAACACAAATATCAAATCTTGATACTGTTATATATAAAATTATATTATAATATAATTTCCGTATATTATATAAATATGTAATATATATATATTATATATGTATATAGAAATTAACAGAATATCCAGACATGTTTTCCACGGACATCACAAATAGAAAATGTTCACACTGTAATATTTAAAATGGTATTATAAAATATATCCGTAAAATAACACAAAGTCCCGACTTTATGTTTTATATACAAAAAAGTATATTTTATAAAATAACATATATATTATAGTAGAAACATTTCTTATTTGTAAAGCCGAAGAAAAACGAGTCTGGACTTTGCGTTATTATATATGTATATTTTATAGTATAATTTTATATATTATAGTATGATCATTTCTTATTTGTGATGTCGAAGAAAAATGAGTCTGGACTTTGTGTTATTTTATGTATTAAACGTTCTATATATATATCGTAATCGGCGTTGTTAATTACGTCTTTTTTAAATTTTTTCGCCGGCGTTTGTTTTCGATTTATACTGCGAAAGAGGACAATAATGTTTTTATTAAAGCTCATTATGTAAATATATAACGTAATAATCGCATTTGTGTGTGTCTGTTTTTCATTAAATTTGTTTGGTTTGTTATATTCTTATTAATGGTTTTGCAGAATGGATTAGATTAAATGGAAATGTTAATGTGAATGTTGTAATTAATGGAATTACAAGGTTTTAATACTGTGTATTAATGGAACAGGTAATATTATATGATAAATTGGAATTATAATGTGAATTACACAAAAAAAAAGTTTAAAAAATTAATTTTGCGACATCATTTTATTAACTATAATTTTAATGTAATTACAATATATTAATGTAATAAGTAACATTATATAAGGTTAATTGGAATTACAATATAAATGATAAAAAAAAAATCAAAAATATAATTGAAAAAGAATTAACGTTCTATGCCAAATTAATTTTACGACATCGTTCTATTGACTGTAGATTTAATGTATTCACGACATATTAGTGTAATAAGTAATATTGTATAAACTTAATTGGAATTACAATATAAATGCTAAAAATAAATAAAATATAATAAAATTAAATACAATATAAATAATAAAAAAAAATTAAAAATATAATTGAAAAAGAGTTAACGTTCTACGCCAAATTAATTTTGCGCCACCGTTTTATTGAAAGTAGTTTCAATGTAATTACAATATATTAATGTAATAAATAATACTGTATAACATTAATTGGAATTATATTATAAATTACGAACGAAAGAATTAAAACAAAAAAATCGCCAAATTAATTTTCCGACACCATTTTATTAAGTCCATTTTCAATGTAATTACAACATATTAATGTGAAAAGTAACATTGGATAATGATAATTGGAATTATAATATAAACAATAAAAAGAACAATTAAAAAAATTAACGTACTACGTCAAATTATTATTGTGGCACCGTTTTATTGACTGTACTTTCAATGTAATTACACTATATTAATGTAATAAATAATATTGTATAAGATCAATTGGAATTATAATATAAAGTATGAAAAAAAACAATTAAAACAAAAATTAACGTAATACACCAAGTTAATTTTGCGACACCATTTTATTAAGTGTCCTTTTAATGTAATTTCAAGGTAATAATGTAATGAGTAATATTATAAGGTTTATTGAAATTATAATGTAAGTTATAAAAAAAGAAACATTAAAGAAATTAATTTTGCCACACAGTTTTATTGACTGTATTTTTACTGTGATTACGATCTATTAATGTAATAAGTAACATTGCATAAGGTTAATTGGACGTATAATATAAGTAATAAAAAAAAATAACCTACTACGTCAAATTAACTTTGCGACACCATTTTATTGACTGTACTTGTAAGGTAATTACGATATATTAATGTAATAAGCAATGTTGTAAGGTTCATTGGAATTATAATATAAATTATAAAAAAAAAACAATTAAAAAAAATTAATTTTGCAACACTGTTTTATTGAATGTAGTTTTAATGTAGTTACGATATATTAATGTAATAAGTAATATTATAAGGTTAATTTTGAATTATAATGTAAATTACAAAAAAAAAAAACAATTAAAAAAAATAATTCTGTAATTAATGGAATTACGAGGTATTATGGCAATCTATTAATGGAACAAGTAACATTATAATGTTAAATGGAATTATAATATAAAATTTAATAAGAATAACTGAAAAAAAATTAACGTATTACGTCAAATTAATTTTGCGACACCGTTTTATTGACTATAATTTTAATGCGATTACGGTATATTAATGTAATAAGTAACATTGCATAAGGTTAACTGGAATGATAGTATAAAACAATTTTTTTAAAGTTAATTTTTATAAAATTTTTTTAAGTTAAGTAAGAAGTAACATTATATAAAGTTAATTGGAATTACAATATAAATGATAAAAAAATTAAATATAATAAAATTAAATACAATATAATGAATACAAGTATAAATATAATAAATACAATATAAATGATAAAAAAAATTAAAAATATAATTAAAGAAAATTAACGTTCTAGGCCAAATTAACTTTGTGATACCGCTTTGTTGACTGTAGTTTTAATGTAATTGCAATATATTTATATAATAAGTAATACTATATAAGGTTAATTGGAATTACAATATAAATTATGAAAAAAAAAACAGTTCAAAAAAATTAGCCTACTACGCCAAATTAATTTTGCGACATACGTAACAGAAGAAATGCTTGACACATATATACATATATATATATATATATATATATATATATAATTCGTGTGATTTGAGGCAAATTTGAAGTAAATTTGAAAAGTATGACGCACCGTATGTGTCATATGAGATTACTCTTCAACCCCCTACAAACAATTTGCTACTATATTAAATTTCGCGGATGTCATCTTTCATTACAATGGATCCCATATGAGACTATTTATCCTTCACACATAATTCGCCTTAAATTCTATCACACGAAGCCACACCCCCTCAAAATTGTCCCATATCTTATCTGTAAAAATGCCGCCACCCGTTAGTGTCGCCGGCGCCTCGCGTTTCCGCGAATAAAATCGCGAGCGGGGAAGAGAATAGTTGATACTGGGGGAGATACATAATGCATAGGTGGGCGATGCGTGGGTGTGCGGGGGGTCGCGAGAACTTCAACTCCGCGCAAACATATCAATCGCGAGCAGGAAGGGTAAACGAAGCGACTGAGACGGTCAATAGGTTTGTTTCGCGCCGCGCATCGAGTGTCGGTAATCTTCCCATGGGACCGTGAGGTGGTGTAAAATGACGGGGGTCCATACCGGGTGTCTCAAACGGAACGATGACAAAAAAGTAATTTTTGATAATTTATTAAAAATGACTAACTGGCAAAATGTATAATATAATTATGGATTCGTCAATGAATTGATGGAGGGTGTGGTTAATATACGGGGTGATATGAAAGTAATAATGCAAAATGTGTTTCAAAAGCAACAATGACGAAACAATTTTCGGAAATTATTTTATATTTCCTTACTGACAAAATGTGTTGTTACGCTGTAAAAATTAAATTGCTGGAATTTATTGTGAGCGGGAGGATATGATTCATGTACCGGGTGTCTCAAAAGGAACGACGACAAAAAAGGAATTTTTGGTAATTTATTTATTATTACATTTATATTTATTTGCCGATTCGACAATGAATTGAGGGATTTTGTAATGAAGTGAGGATGCAGTTAATATACAGGGTGACATGAAAGTAATAATGCAAAATTTGTTGCGAAAGCAAGAATAACAAAACAATTCTTGACAATTATTGAATATGTCGTTAGTGAGAAAATATGTTGTTACGCTGTCAAAATTAAATTGTAATAGATTATAGTGAGTGCGGGGATATGGTTAATGTACCAGGCGGCGCAAAAATGACGGTAACAAAAAAATAATTTTTGACAATTTATGGAAAATCTTGTTCCTGACAAAATGCGTTATTACGTTATATATTTACAGAATGCGTTTAATAAAAACATTATATCGAGTGTAAATAAAATTTGTACATAAGTACAAATATACCTATAATACTTATAATATTTATGTGTATTTATTTATGTGCAGACTGCATTGAGTTAAAGTATACCGTAAAGAATTAAAAAAATGTGTACACGCATACTAATACATCCATAATATGTACATTTGTAGGCATTAATGTGAATATCCATCTATAAACTAAATAAAAATATTTGTAATGTATATGCGTATATATTTACATATATTACACCAATTTATCTAATGTGTACTCTTTGCTAATATATGCTAATATACATATATGTATATGTATACAGGGTGCTTATAATCAAAATGTACCGTAGAAAATAAAAAAAATGTTAACATACGTACTAATGTGCCTACAATATATATATACACATATTTATGGGCAGCAATATGAAAATCAATGTGTATACATATTTATATATATATATATTTATATGTATGTATATACATATATACAGAGGGCTTGCAAATGCAAATATAAGTAAAAAATTAAAAAAAATTTGTAGGTACGCACTAATGTTCCTACAATGTATATATTTATATGCACTAATATGTGCTATGAAAATTGCTATGAAAAGAAGTGTAACTTGAATACACGTAAAATATGTACATATTTTATGTAGTATGTACTCATTGCTATATACATATTTAATATATATAATTTTTTTTATTAATGTATATATACAGTGCTTGCAATTAAAATGTACCGTAAAAAATGTAAAAAAAACGTCTACACACATACTAATACACCTATAATATACATATATTTATATACGTTACACCAATTGCTATGACAATTAGTATAACGTAAATATACGTACAATATGCATATAATTCATCTAATATGTACTCTTTACTATATACATGTATGTAATTGTATACAGGGTGCTTGTAATTAAAATACACCGTAACAAATAAAAAAATGTGGTGATACCTACTAATGTATCTATAATATATATATATATATGCATTAATTTGTAAATCAATATATAAACAAAATATGAATATATTTACAATCTATATACTAATATATTTACATACATTATACCAATTGCTACAACAAATAGAATTATCAAACAGTATAACATGAATATACCTAGAATATGTATATAATTTATGTAAAATGTACTATTATATATATATATATATTATTAGTGTATGTGTATATATACACAAAGTGCATTTAATTAAAATGTACCAGACTAAAAAAAAATATGAAAGACGTTTACGCTCGTACAAATATACCAATAATAAACATATGTATAAATATATTATGTAAAAAATAAAAAAGATGATTACATTCGTACAAATACACCAATAATAAATACATGTATATATCTACACATATATATATATTTTTTTTATTAATGTATATGTATATATAAACAAACTGCGTGTAATTAAAATTTATCAAACTAAAAAAAAATATAAAAGTCGTTTACACTCGTACAAATATACCAATAATAAATATAATTGAAACCAAATAAGAGGTTAATTATTGTTAATAATTATATTGAATTTTAATTCCAATTGAAATAACTTTTTGAGCTTCTAATTCTAATTTAATGAATTTTTTTAATTTTATTTCTTTTAGTTTATATAGTTTAAACTAAAACATTACATTTTCAATGTAAAGATTATGTATACATGCATGTATATATGTATATACGAGTATATAAACATGTAAAGTGAACAAAAATATTTATAATGAAAAAATTCTAAAAAATATATACCTAAATACGTTGTGCTCGGATGAAAACGTGTAATATAAAAAAAATTAATCCGCTTCATTCGCCGAAATTCCTGTTTATCGGACGCCCCACGATAATATCCAGGCGCCGGGCAAATAGGAAAGCATCGACCTTTTGAACCGAGAGAGACAAAAGGCGCGGGGATGAAGTTAGAAGCAGGGAATAGAGAGGACGGAGCAGAAATATATTAACTGAACGCACTTAAACGTATTCTTCTCCGCGAAATTACACGGGAGGGTCCCTCGGGGAATTTTAAGATGCTTTTAGCGTAATTTTATGCTGCGGCGGGGAAATTTTGCGACGGACTGCATTTTTGTTCGACCGCTTTTAGCGGCGGCTTTTGTCCGGGAAAATGTTTGCGGCGGTGTTTTGGTTTTTATGAAAATTTTCTGGAACGTTGTTTCGTTTTAATGCGTATTTTAGGCGGTGAGTGTTTTAGTGCATTTATGTAAGGTTTTGGTTTAAATAATAAAGTACTGACGAAGTGCAAACTATGTGGCAGTTGCTTTATACTATATTTTTGTACTATATTATGTTATTATTATTTTTATTATTTTTATACTGTATACAAAAAGTTTATATATATATAAACTGTGCAAATTATACAAATACATACACAAGAACATAATGCACTCTTTATATTTATATATTAACCTATATTATATTATTATTGTTTTTATTATTTTTATACTATATATAAGAAAAATGTTTGGTAGTATAAATTGTGTAAATTATACAAATAAATGATGTATGTTTTACATCATACACAGGAAACACAGTGCACTTTCTATACTTTTATACTATACACAAAAATGTTTACACATATCAATTATGTCAATACACAAATATACGACGTATCTTATATAAGATGGTGATATATCGTTTAATAAAATATTGACGTGCGTTTTACATCATGCACACTAAAATAATGCACGTTTTATATTTTTCTATTGTACTATATTACATTATGATTATTATTAATATTTTTTTACTATATACAAAAACGCGAATTATGTCAATTATACAAATGTATTATGTATCTTTTATGTCATGTACACACATACACACGTACCCAATGTATGATTTGTACTATATTCAAAGATGGTAATATATTATATAATTTAATAAAATATTCGATGTACGTTTTACAGATATATATATATATTGTGTATATTATAGATATATTTGTACTTGTGTACACATTTTTCTTACTTGTAATGGTATATTTTTATTACAAGCACTCTGTATACCAGGTTGTTGAATAAGTTTTGTCGTTCGATAAGAAAACCACAATGTTATGGTTCGAAATACACTTTATTATTCAGTATAATCTCCCTGAACATTAATGCACTTGCTCCAACGATCCTCCAATCTGTGGATCCCATCCCTGAAGTGAGATTCCGGAAAGTCTGCAAAATACGCTTCAACAGCCGTCATGACCTCTTCATTTGACGAAAAACGCTTGCCACGCATACATTTTTTGAGTTCTGGAAACAAATGGAAGTCGCTGGGGGCCAAATCTGGTGAATACGGCGGATGCTCGAACAATTCGAACTTTAATTCATGGATTTTAGCCATTGTCAAAATGCTCTTGTGACACGCTGCGTTGTCCTGATGAAAAAGGATTTTTTCTTCTGCAAACCGGGTCTTTTTTCACGAATTTTTTCCTTCAACTGGTCCAAAAGGTTGCAATAATATTCAGAATTAATTGTTTTACCAGTTTGCAAGTAGTCCACAAATAAAATTCCTTTCGCATCCCAAAAAACTGATGCCAGAACCTTCTTGGCCGATTTCTGGACACGAACTCGTTTCGAAGCCGAACAACCAGGTTCACACCACTCTTTAGCCTCTTGTTTTGATTTAGGATCATGGTGATAGACCCAAGTCTCATCCATAGTGATGAATCGACGCACAAAATCCACTTTATCCTTTTTAAAACGCTCCAAATGTTGTTGAGAAAGTCGCATTCGAATGTGTTTTCGTTCAATTGTTAGCGAATGCGGCACCCATTGTGCACACAGCTTTTTAAAACTCAAAATTTCATTTAAAATATGACTCACACTGCCTAATGAGATGTGTAGAGCCTCTACTAAATCCCTCTCAGTCAATCGACGATCTTCCAAAACCATATCCTCTACTTTGGCTACGATTTCTGGTGTTGATGCGCTTTTTCGACGTCCTTCACATGGATCGTCTTCAAGGCTTGTTCGACCACGTTTAAATTCAGCAACCCATCTTTCTATTGTTCTAATTGAAGGTGGACGTGCATTATACACTCTTAACATTCGTTCGTGAATTTCTTTTGGTGCTACACCTTCGAAAAATAAGAATTTTATCACTGCACGATATTCAATTTTTTCCATTGTCGAAAATACTGTGACACGGCGACACTAAATGGCTTGTAAACAAAGAATGAAATGACTGATTGAAATTCACCTTCACATACGTTGATAAGAAGAGTGAACCAACAAAACAAAAACAAATTTGGACTAGTAGCAACGCCCTCAACAAAACAAAACAAAACTTATTGAACAACCGGGTATAGCATACAGTACATTTTACATAAATTATATGAATATTGTATATATATTCATGTCTCACATTGCATCTTCTGTAAAATATACATTACACTATATTCCACCCATCTCGCAATTCACTTCTAATACAATATGAGCATAAGTACAATATTATACTTATATGAGTATACATAATATATACTCTATATATATAATATATACTCATATGAGTATACAGTTGAATATTCAACGCATCCTATACCATACACACAATATTCCACTTCTTTAATTTAATATTCACATATACAATGCATGCTGTATTATATGTATGAATATTTCATTAAAGAATATTTATAATTATAGTCCTATTTAACGCACCTATACCATACCTACAATATTCTACCCATCGCACTACATACATTACATATATAATACAATATTTACATACATCACATATTATACATATTATATATATGGACCGTTCATTTTGAAAGTGGTGTAAATCGATTTGCAGCCCGTAAATACATATTAGTTTAATCAAATTCGCCTAAAATAAATTTATATAACCAAATTACATATTGATAAATCAGTAGAAACATTGCCAGACTTCATATAATTTGCGTAAATTTTTTAGTTAACAATTATGGTTATATATTGTATGTATGGTATATATTAAGTGTCGTGAAAGAATTAATAACTATATACAATTTTTTTTTTAATGTTTCCAGGTATTTGTATAATGATCTATAGATACTAGGATTTTTTGGGTTAAATTTAAAGTATAATGCAGTCAAGGGTTAAAATTGTTAATGTTTGTCGACATGACGCATACGGTGCGTCATCATTTTGAATGCAGTCATGTATTAAAATTTGTCAAATTTTTTGTCATGACGCACACGGTGCGTCACCAATTTTTATGAAGTGGAAAATTAAAATCCCAAATTTTTTGTCATGACGCATACGGTGCGTCATCAATTTGAATACAATCATATATTAAAATTTGTCAAATTTTTTGTCATGACGCACACGGTGCGTCACCAATTTTAATGGAGTGAAAAATTAAAATCCCAAATTTTTTGTCATGACGCATACGGTGCGTCATCAATTTGAATACAATCATATATTAAAATTTGTCAAATTTTTTGTCATGACGCACACGGTGCGTCATCAATTTTAATGGGGTCGGATATGAAAATTTCTCAAAATTTTGCCGGACCTCATATAATTTGCCTACATTTTGTAATTAACGGATAATTCACCCTCTATACCTATATATTATATGTAAATGTAATATTATATACATATATATATATATTATATTACATTGAATGTGTGCAGTTAGATGGGTGGAATATTTTACTCATATATATATAATATTTTATATTTGCGAAAGTATCCCTTATACTATAGTCATATTCAATGCATGTTTACCTCACCTAAAATTTTCCACTCACCTCTTAATTTACCTTCTATATCTGCCTTGCGCAAAATATTCCACCCTTCGGCACTCCACACATTAAATCCAATTTTCTCGCATCCAACTCATACTCCACACAATATTCAATCTGTGAAGTACTCTCCACTCGTCAGGGCTTGTAAACAACACCTGCGTTTCGAAGGTCGTTCAAAGTCGTTCGGGTCGAAGCCGACTGTTCCCGAATGCTTTTGATTTGGCCTTGAGACGCCAGTTTTGGGGCCACCTGGAGAAAGATATACGCAATTCTTCATCACACAAGCAAAGGTACTGGCAGCTGGGTTATATTTTTCGAGTCAGTTGATCGCGAGACTTTGCCCGGGACGGAACGCGTTCAACATGTGGGAAATCGAAAGTAGAAAAGAGACGTTTTGTAAGGTCAGTTTGAGTTTGTTAATGTACGTTTAAGGAATATGTTTGTGTAATGTTTGATATGAATATTGTTGTATATATTTGTATATATTTATAAAACAGAAAAGAGGCATTTTGTAAAGTGAGATTGAATTTGTTAAATGTACGTTTGAGGAAATGTTTGTGTAATGTTTGATATGAATATTATATGAATATTGTTGTATATATTTATATACTATATATATTATTGTATATCAATGTGTTGTATATGAATGTATGTTTATATTGATGAGTAATATATTTATAATGTTATATATGCTATAATGCATATAATGCTATTGATGAGTAATATAATAATAATAATGGGTCGATATAATACATGATCGATATTAGAATTTAGCTGGGGAATAATGTTCGGATGTGCAATGTATTATTTGTGGTATGATTTTAAATATAATGCGTATTATATAATGCATATATAAAGTAACTTTGTATTATATTTGTGTTCAAAGGATTCTATAAGGCACTTACAATATTATACTAATTTTTTGGTATATATTATATAGCATACGTGTACACAGTATTCCAGCGGTTTTATAGTATATATATATGATACAATATTCACACATTCAATGCATTATTTATACTATAATTTCTTATACAATGCTTTCTATAACACATACACAATATTCCAACCATATCACAGCAGATGTGTGATACAAGATTCACATATGTAATGTATTCTTTATATCATAACCACACACACAATGAAACATATACCATACACACACAATATTCTACCCATCTCAAAATACACTTATATAATATTCACAACTACAATGCATTCTATACCACACACACAATATTCTAACCATATCACAGTAGGTCTGTGAAACAGTATTCACATATGCAATGCATCATCTATATATCTATATATCTAATGCATCTCTATATATGGTAATGATCTCACACATAATCACACACATCCTATGCCATACTCACACACAATATTCTACCAATCTCAAAATATACGTTTGATATAATATTCGCAATTACAATGCATTTTATACCATGCACGCATATAATACACTCTCTATATCATATTCCCACACACACAATATTCCACCGATCTCAAAATGCACGAAAAAGAAAATATTCAAATATAAAATATATCCTATACAACACACACAATATTCCACCTACCTCAGCAAACACCTCTAATATAATATTCACACATACAATGCACCCTATACCACGCATACAGTATTCACATATTCATCGCATCCTATAGCACACATAATATTCTGCACAGCTCTAATATAATATTCACACATATAATGCACCTTATATACTATACTTCCACACACAATATTCTACTCATCTGAAAACACACAATTAACAAAATATTCACATATACAATGCATTCTATACTACACACACAATATTCCACCCATATCAAAATACGCATTTAACAAAATATTCACACATACCATGCATTCTATACTACACACAGAATATTCCACCCACTTCGAAATACGCATTTAATACAATATTCACATATTGTATAATGCATCCTATCCTAAACGCACAATATTCTACCCATCTTAAAAAACGTATTTAACAAAATATTATATGTGGAATGCACCTCTATATCATATCCTCACACACATAATATTCCACACACCTCTAATATTCATACATTAAATGCATCCTCTATACAGTACTCTCACATTCAATGCATGCTGTACCAGATCCCTAATATTCCACCCATTTCACAGTATATGTGTGATACAATATTCACACATGCAATGAACTCTCTATTCAGTATTCACACAACAATGCATCCTATACCACACACACACACACACACACAATCTCCTTACACGCCTTTAATATAATATTTACACATACAATGCATCCAAATACCACACACATAATATTCCATACTTTTCTTTACACACGTTTAATATACTATTTACATATACAATACTTCCTACACCACACATAATATTCCAGCCATCTCAAAATACACATTTAACAAAATATTTACATATACAATGCTCCCTGTACCAACCCCCCACCAATATTCCGCCCATTTCAAAATACACCTTTAATACAATATTCACACATTCAATGTATTCTATACCACATACACATTATTCTATGATTCTCCTTACACACTTTTAATGTAATATTCTCACATACAATGCATCCTGTACCACTCACACAATATTCCATTAATCTCCTTACACACGTTTAATATAATATTCGCACATACAATGCATTCTATACCACACACATAATATTCCACATGCCCGTAATAAAATATTTTCACATTCAGTCCACCCTCTATATCATATTTCCACACACAACGTATACTATACCACACACATAATATTCTCACATACCATGCATCCTATACCACACATACAGTATTCCATTCATCTCTTTACACATTTTTAATACTAAATTCACACATACAATTCATGCGGTACTTCACACACAATATTCCACACACCCTTAGTAAAATATTCACACATAGAATGCACCATATACCACACACGTAATATTCTACGCACCTCTAATATAATATTCACACATACAATGCATCCTATACCACACACACACACACACAATATTTCATTCATCTCCTTACACACCTTTAATACAATATTCACACATACAATGTACTTTCTATACAATAATCTCATATACAATGCATCCTGTTTGAACACATAATATTCCTCCCATCTCAAAATATGCATTTAACAAAATATTCACACATTAAATACATCCTATACCACACACTATTCCATTCATTTCTTTACACACGTCTAATATAATATTCACATATATAATGCATCCTCTATACCGTACTCTCACATACAATGCATACTATACCACACCCCAATATTCTACCCATCTCACAGTATATGTGTGTAGGAATTTAATACGTGAAACTAGATAGTATAATATTTATAAACAATAACAACACAATGAAGACACTTTCGTCTTATTTTCTAATCTTTCGATATTTCGTCGTAATTGATGTTTTACGCCGTTTCGTCTTTAATCTTACCGTGAAGTTATCAAACAAAAACATAAAAATGGTCAACTATGATACATAAAATCAAAGGATCATGGCGATGAAATACGAAGTCAATAGCAATATCCACACTTGTTTACGTTCATACAATATTCACACATGCAATGTACTCTCTATACAATATTTACACATCAATGCTTTCTATACCACACACACAATATTCCATTCTCTCCTTACATATCTTTAATACAATATTCGCATACACAATGCATCCTATACTATACATACATATATTCTATTATTTTCCTCACACACCTTAAATATAATATTTGCATATACAATGCTTTCTATACCACACACATAATATTCCATTCGTCTCCTTGCGCACTTTTAATATAATATTTACACATACAATGCGTCGGATACCAAACACATAATATTCCACCCATCTGAAAATACATATATAACAAATATTCCCATATACAATGCATATTATACCATGTACACAATATTCCACCCATCTTAAAATAAACCTTTAATACTATATTCACAAATTCAATGGATTCTATATCATACGCACAATATTCCACACACCTTCAATAAAATTTTCACACGTACAATGCATCCTATACTATACACACACTATTCCATTCATTTCCCTACACACCTTTAATATAATATTCACACATACAATTCATTCTGCATCACACATACATTTGTTGAATGCATTCTATACCACACACATAATATTCCACACACCTCTAATACAATATTTACACATATAATGCAGACTATACCACACACACAATATTATTCTCATCTCAAAAAACACCTTTAATGCAATATTCACAAATACAATGCATTCTATACACACAATATTCCAGCCACTCGTAATAAAATATTCACACATACAATGTATCCTAACCACACCCCCAATATTCCACCCTTCTCACAGTATATGTATGATACAATATTCACACATACAATGCATCCCATACCACATATACAATATTCCACACCCCTAATAAAATACTCTCATATACAATGCATCCGCTACCGTATACATAATATTCCACCAATCTGAAAATATACCTTTAATATAATATTCATACATACAATGCACCCTCTATACTAAACACCCAATACATAATGCATGCTATACCACACACACAATATTCGACCCATCTTAAAATACATATGTAACAAAATATTCTCATATACAATGCATATTATACCACACACACAATATTCCATTAATTTCCCTACAGACCTTTAATATAATATTTACAAATGCAATGCACCCTCTATATCATACTGCCACACACAATGCATCTTATACAACGCACAAAATATTCCACCCATCTCAAACTACACATTTAACGAAATACTCACACATACAATGCATCCTATACTACACACACAATATTGCACTCATCATAAAATACAGATTTGACAAGATATTCACATATACAATGCATCTCATACCACACTCCTAATTATTCGCACGTCTCTAATAAAATATTCACTTATACAATGCATCCTATACCACACGCAAAATATTCCATCCTTCTCAAAATTTACATTTAATACAAAATTCACGCATTCAATACATCTACACACACGCGTAATATTCCACACCTCTAATATAATATTCACATATACAATGCATCCTACACTACACACACAATATTCCACCCATCCTAAAATACATCTTTAATATAATATTTACACATACAATGCATACTATACCACACACACAATATTATTCCCATCTCAAAAAGCACCTTTAATGCAATATTCACTAATACAATGCATTCTATACCATACACACAACATTCCAGACACTCTTAATAAAATATTCACACATACAATGCATCCGGTACCACACCCCCAATATTCCACCCATTTCACCGTATATGTGTGATACAATATTCACAAATGCAATACCCTCTCTATACAATATTCACTCATGCAATGCATTCTCTATTAAATATTCACACATACAATGCATCCTAGACCACACACATAATATTCCATGCATGTCACAGTAAATGTGTAATAAAATATTCACACACGCAATGCACTCTCTATACAACATGCACACATACAATGCATTCTCTATACCAAATTCCCACATATAATGCATCCTATACCACAGACACACAATATTCCATTAATCTTAATACACACCTTTAATATAATATTCACACATACAATGCATTTTCGATACCACACACCTCTGTTATAATATTCAGAGATACAATGCATCTTATACCACACACATAATATTTCACACACCTCTAATATAATATTCTCATATACAAAGCATCCTATATCACACACATAATATTCTACACACCTCTAACATAATATTCACACATACAATATATTCTATACTACACACACAATATTCCACCCATCTTAAAATACATCTTTAATACAATATTTATTCATACAATGCATTCTATACCATACACACAATATTCCACCTACCTGAAAATACACATTTAACAAAATATTCACATATACAATGCATTCTATACCACACACACAATATTCTATTAATCGCAATATTCCAATAATTTCCTTACATGCCTTTAATATAATATTTACACATACAATGCGTCCGGTACCACACACATAATATTCCACCCATCTCAAAATACACATTTTACAAAATATTCATGTATACAATGCATTCTATACCACTCATATAATATTCCATTTGTCTTCTTGCACACCTGTAATATAATATTCACATATACAATGCACGTTACATACATCACACACATAATATTCCACCTATTTCGAAATACATATTTAACAAGATATTTACATATACAATGCAATCTGTACCACATCCCCAATATTCCACCCACCTCTAATATCACATTCACACATATAATGCATCCTATACCACACTCATAATATTCCACACACCTGTAATATAATATTCACACATACAATGTATTCTATACCACACACCCCTTATAAAATATTCACACATATAATGCATCCTATACCACACCCACAATATTCCATTCATTTCCCCACCCCCCTTTAATATATAACATTCACATATACAATGCACATTACATACACTTCACTCACAATATTCCACCCATCTCACAACACACCCTCCACACCCCCCACAAAAGTTCCTCCACCCTTGACGCACCGTCTGCGTCCTTCCCCAATGATCCTGCGCACGCATTCACGGCACTTCTTCTGAAGAGCGGTGGGGGGTGTAGGGGGGAGTAGGGGGAGTAGGGGGAGTGTTGGGAACTCGTAGTGGTACAGGCGGTCGGTTGGCAGTCGCCGTCAGTTGAGCGCCGGTTTTGATCCGCGCGCGATTCTCCACGTCCAGAAGCTCGAAGCGCATTTCGCGTCGATTCCGTCCACGAGTTTCTCGTGCAGCGTCGAGCGCGCAGGTAAAAAGTGCGAAGATTATTTCGAGTCGATGCGGTGTGCGGAAAGTGAGATTTTTGGGGGGAATGGAAAATGTGCTGAAACTTTATGGTTAACGGCGGTGAAAGGTTTTATGGGAAAGGAGTCGGTGGATTTTTAGGGGGAATGTGTTGGTCATTTTTATGGTTGACGGTGAATGAACTTTTAGATGCATGAGATGGAGGTTGATGGATTTTTGGAAGGTTTTGAATTTTAAGGGGAATTTGGTGGAAATTTTTATGGTTTACGGCGAGTGGGTGTTTGGATGCATAGAATAGGAATCGATAGATTTTTAGGGGGTTTCAATTTTTTCGGGTAATGGGGATTGTCGTGGAAATTTTTATGGTTAATGAGGGATGAATGTTTGGTTTCATTGGAGAAGAGTTGATGAATTTTTGAGGGGGAATTTGATTGAAATTTTTATGGATAACGGCGGGTGAATATTTGATTTTATGGGAAAGGAATCGGTGGATTTTTAGGGGGAATGTGTCGGTCATTTTTATGGTTAACGGTGAATGAACTTTTAGATGCATGGGATGGAGGTTGATGGATTTTTGGAAGGTTTTGAATTTTAAGGGGAATTTGGTGGAAATTTTTATGGTTTACGGCGGATGGGTGTTTGGATGCATAGAATAGGAGTCGATAGATTTTTAGGAGGTTTCAATTTTTTCGGGTAATGGGGATTGTCGTGGAAATTTTTATGGTTAATGAGGGATGAATGTTTGGTTTCATTGGAGAAGAGTTGATGAATTTTTAAGGGGAATGGAGAATATTGTGAAAATGTTTATGGTTAACAACGGGTGAATGTTTGGTTTCGTGGGAAAGGAGTCAGTGAATTTTTGATGGGGAATGGGGAATTTGATGGAAATTTTTATGGATAACGGCGGGTGAATATTTGATTTTATGGGAAAGGAGTCGGTGGATTTTTAGGGTGAATGTGTTGGTCATTTTTATGGTTGACGGTGAATGAACTTTTAGATGCATGGGATGGAAGTTGATGGATTTTTGGAAGGTTTTGTATTTTAAGGGGAATTTGGTGGAAATTTTTATGGTTTACGGCGAGTGGGTGTTTGGATGCATAGAATAGGAGTCGATGGATTTTTAGGAGGTTTCAATTTTTTCGGGTAATGGGGATTGTCGTGGAAATTTTTATGGTTAATGAGAGATGAATGTTTGGTTTTATTGAAGAGGAGTTGATGAATTTTTGAGGGGGAATTTGATTGAAATTTTTATGGGTGACGGCGGGTGAATATTTGGTTTTATGGGAAAGGAGTCGGTGGATTTTTAGGGGGAATGTGTTGGTCATTCTTATGGTTAACGGTGAATGAACTTTTAGATGCATGGGATGGAAGTTGACGGATTTTTGGAAGGTTTTGAATTTTAAGCGGAATTTGGTGGAAATATTTATGGTTTACGGCGAGTGGGTGTTTGGATGCATAGGATAGGAGCTGATAGATTTTTAGGAGGTTTCAATTTTTTCGGGTAATGGGGATTGTCGTGGAAATTTTTATGGTTAATGAGGGACGAATGTTTCGTTTCATTGGAGAAGAGTTGATGAATTTTTAAGGGGAATGGAGAATATTGTGAAAATGTTTATGGTTAACAACGGGTGAATGTTTGGTTTCGTGGGAGAGGAGTCAGTGAATTTTTGATGGGGAATGGGGAATTTAATGGAAATTTTTATGGTTAACGGCGGGTGAATGTTTGGTTTCACGGGAGAGGATCCGATGGATTTTTGAAGGAATGGGGAATTTGATTGAAATTTTTATGGATAACGGCGGGTGAATATTTGATTTTATGGGAAAGGAATCGGTGGATTTTTAGGGGGAATGTGTTGGTCATTTTTATGGTTAACGGTGAATGAACTTTTAGATGCATTCGATGGAAGTTGATGGATTTTTGGAAGATTTGAATTTTAAGGGGAATTTGGTGGAAATTTTTATGGTTTACGGCGGGTGGGTGTTTGGATGCATAGAATAGGAGTCGATAGATTTTTAGGAGGTTTCAATTTTTTCGGGTAATGGGAATTGTGGTGGAAATTTTTATGGTTAATGAGGGATGAATGTTTGGTTTCATTGGAGAAGAGTTGATGAATTTTTAAAGGGGAATGGAGAATATTGTGAAAATGTTTATGGTTAACAACGGGTGAATGTTTGGTTTCGTGGGAAGGGAGTCAGTGAATTTTTGATGGGGAATGGGGAATTTGATGGAAATTTTTATGGTTAACGGTAGGTGAACGTTTAAGAGGAATCGATGGATTTTTATGGGGTTTCGAATTTTTGCGATAATGGGGAATGTGGTGAAAGTTTTTATGGTTAACGACGGGTGAATGTTTAATTTCGTGGGTAAGGATCCGATGAATTTTTGAGGGGGAATGGGGAATAATGTGAAAATGTTTATGGTTAACGGCGGGTGAATTTTGATTTCATGGGAGAAAAGTCGGTGAATTTTTTAGAGGGAATTTAGAATAATGTGATGGAAATTTTTATGGTTAACGGCCGGTGAATGTTTGGTTTCATGGGAGAAGAGACGATGGATTTTTGAGGAGGATGCAGAATAATGTAAAAATGTTTATAATTAACGGCGGGTGAATATTTGGTTTCATGGGAGAGGATCCGATAGATTTTTGTAGGGCATAGGGAATTATGTGGAAGTTTTGATGATTACCGGCGGGTGAACATTTGAATGTATGGGAAAAGAGTCGAAACAGTTTTGGAGGATTTTGAAATTTACGAGAATGAGGAAGGTGGTGGATATTTTTATGGTTAACTGCGGGTGAATGTTTGATTTCATGGGAGAGGAGTCAATATATTTTTTCGGGATTTTGGATTTTGAGGGGTATGGGAAATAATGTGAAGATGTTTATGGTTAACGGTAGGTGAACGTTTAAGAGCAATCGGTGAATTTTTATGGGGTTTCGAATTTTTGCGATAATGGGGAATGTGGTGAAGGTTTTTATAGTTAACGGTCGGTGAATGTATGGTTTCGTGGGAAAGAGTCGATAGATTTTTGATGGAAACTTTTTATGGTTAACGGCGGGTGAATGTTTGGTTTCATGGGGGAGGAGTTGATGAATTTTTTGGGAGAGTAGGGAATAGTTTGGAATTTTGTATGGGTAACAGCGGGTGAATATTTGGTTTCATGATAGAAGAGTCGGTGGATTTTTAGGGGAATGGGGAATTATGTGGAAATTTTTATGGGTAACGGCGGGTGGACGTTTGGATGCATGGAAAAAGGATCGATGGATTTTTTGGGGATTTTTAATATGGTTAACGGTGGATGAACTTTTAGATGCATTGGATGGAAGTTGATGGATTTTTGGAGGGTTTTGAATTATAAGGGGAATTTGGTGGAAATTTTTATGGTTAACGGTGGGTGAATGTTTCGTTTCATGGGAAAAGAATCGGTGGATTTTTGATGGCGAATGGGGAATTTGATGGAAAATTTTATGTTTACGGCGGGTGGATGTTTCGATGCATAGAATAGGAGTCGAAGAATTTTTTGGGTAATTGGGATTATAGTGGAAATTTTTATGGTTAACGTCGAGTGTACATTTGGATTCGATGGATATAGGAGTCGGTGGATTTTTAGGGGGTTTTGTATTTTTAGGGAAATGGGGAATGTTAAGAGAATTATTATGGTTTAAGAAAAAAGTCGAAGGATTTTGGGGGGAATACGGAAAGTGCTGGAAATTTTTATGGTTGACGGCGGGTGAATGTTCGGTTTCATGGGAAAGGAGTCGGTGCATTTTTGGGGGAATGGGGAATGTGGTGGAAATTTTTATAGTTAACGGCAGATGAACGTTTAATTTCGTGGGAGAGAATCGGATGGATTTTTAAGGGGGAATTTAGAATAATGTGTTGGACACTTTTATGGTTAACGGCCGGTAAATATTTGCTTTCATGGGAGAGGATCCGATGTTTAGTTTCATTGGAGAAGAGTTGAGGGATTTTTATGGGGAATGTGATGGGAATGATTTTTAGGGGGTTTTGAATTTTTGCGGTAATGGGGAATGTGATGAAAATTTTTATGTTTAACGGCGAGTGAATGTTTGATTTCATGGGAAAGGAATCGGTGGATTTTTAGAGGAATCGAGAATATGATGGAAATTTTTATGGTTAACAGCTAACGAATGTTTGGTTTCATGGGAGATGAGTTCATGAATTTTTGAGGGGGAATGAAGAATAATGTGAAATTGTTTATGGGTAACAGCGGATAAATGTTTCGTTTTCCATGGGAGAGGAGTTGATGAATTTTTGGGGGGGTTTTGAATTTTGTGAGCAATATGATGGAAATTTATGATTAACGGCGTGCGAAAATTCGGTTTCATGGGGGAGGATTCGATAGATTTTCAGGGGAATGAGGAATGTTGTGGACATTTTTATGGTTAACGGCCAGTGAATTTTTTGTTTTTCATGGGAGAGGATGCGATGGATTTTTGGGGGTTTCGAATTTTGGGGAAATGAGAAATGTGGTGGACATTTTTATGGTTAACATCCGATGAACGTTTGAATACGTAGGAGAGAAGTCTATGGATTTTTAGGGGGTTTGGCATTTTGAGGGGAATGGGGAATATGGTGCAAATTTTTATGGTTAACTGCGGGTGAATATTTGAATGCGTCAGAGAGGATTCGATGGATTTTTAAAGGTTTCGAATTTCTAGGATAATTGCTTTTGAATATTTGCTTTCATGGGAAAGAAGTCGATGGATTTTTAGAAAGTTTCGAATTTTGGGGGCAATCTGATGGAAATTTTTATTAGTAGCGGCGGGTGAATATTTGAATTCATGGCAGAGGAGTCGGTGTATTTTTGGAGGAATGGGGAATGGGGATTTATGTGGAAATTTTTATGGTTAACGGCGGGTGAGGGTTTGAATACGACAGAGAGGAGTGAATGGATTCTTCGGGGGTTTGGATTTTAGAAGAATGGGGAATATAGTGAAAATTTTTATGATTGACGGCCGGTGAACTTTTGGATGCATGGGATAAGAGTCAATGGATTCTTTGAGGAATGTGATGGAAATTTTTATAGTTAGCGGTGGGTGAATGTTTGAGAGGAGACGGTGGATTTTTAGCGGGTTTTAAATTTTTAGGATAATGGCGAATGTGGTGGAAATTTTCATGGTTAACGGCGGGTGAACCTTTAGATTCATTGGAAAGTTAGCGTTTTTATGAGGGAAGCTAGGAAATTTAAAATAGGAGAGTTTTGTGAGGCTGACGAATTTGAAAGAAAGAAATTGCGCGTGTTGTAACCAAGGTGGTGAAATTAAAAGTGAAGGATTACGTTTGCATAGGGAGAAAATAGGAAAAAACGTCGAATTTTTCCCAGCTTTCAAATTTTTTAGTAAATCTTTACGGGTATCATGTGGAATATATTGTAAATAAATGTGTATGAATATAAATAAATTACATTAATATGTGCGCGTTTAAGTTTGCGGTGTGGAAAAATAAAAAAATTCTGATGAAATCACGAATTCTACAGCAAAAAAGTGCGCGTATCATATAGAATATGTTGAACAGAAAAATTAAAGTGTATGAAAAATGTAAAATGCATGTAAAAAATTAAAGTGTATTAAAAATATAAAATATATAAATGTAAAAAATTAAAATGAATAAAAAAATTAAAAATACGTATTTTAAGGACTCTTTAAAATTTTTGCTGTAAGAAACAATTACTGGAGTATGGAATATACTGTAAATGAAAGTAAAAAAAAAGTGTAATAAATTTTAGTAAAAACAAGAAATTTAAATGAAACTGCAGATTTTTTTAACATATTTAAATTCTTCTGTAAAAAGTTTCGCATTTGACGTAGAATAATAAAAATTATTTATTCAAGTTCTTAAACGAATTAAAATTGTATGAATAAAATTGAAATAATTATGTGCAAAAATGTATGTTAACTTATCAAACTTTGCATTTACATATCGGAAAAATAGGACATTTTTTTTATTTTTTTTATTAAATTTTTACTTTGAATTTTTTTCTGCTGCATAATATTCAAAATATTAATATAAACACAATACGTGTATTAATAAAAAACATAAAATTATACAATAATACAATATTAATTAATTAATTAATTAAAGACATAAGAATATAAAAACATAAGAATAGATGTATTAATAAAAACATGAAATAATACAATAATGTAATATTAATCAATTAATTAATTAATAATATAAAAAAATAAAATATTAATAAAAACAATTCCACCTTAATTAATTTGGTAAACCATTAATTTTATTGCAATCGACATTTTTCTGCAATATAATATTTAAAATGTTAATACAAAAATAATTAATTTTTTTCGGCCACAAATTGTACTAAAATTTAACAACAAATCTTTATATCATAATTTCTATTAATTATTTAATTAAACAGAGTCCACATTTTTTTGCTGTATAAATTTTGACATATTCACATAATAAATAAACGAACAAAAAATGAATAAATTTCAACTAAAATCCCTTCATCCGAAATTTTTCAACTTAACATAATTAAAATATGTAACAATTATGTCAATGTTTATTTTCCGCACGAAATCTTTGAATATTTAAGATGAGATTTTTTTAAAACATTTCAATTATGTGAATTAATTAAATTAAATAAGTTTGTCATGAAATTTGCGCGAAAAAATTTATTCGATTTTTGTTCAGCCGTCGACTTAATTGTTGAGTGTGCAAACCGAAGAATTTTGGTGCGAAAATTTGGACTGTTGGTGAGCTGCGATTTTCCTGAGTTTTGGTGAATTTTGCTGAATTCCGCCGAATTTTGCTGAATTTCCTGATATGTAAGTAGACATTGTGATTTTATGCATGCTTTTTCAGAAAAATTTGTCCGGACGTTTTTACGGACATTTGTGTCGATAAATTTATGTAATATTTGTCCGATAATATTTCGAAAATTTGTGTCGATGAATTTATTTAACATTTTTCCGATAATGTTTCGAAGATTTGTGTCGATAAATATATTTAATATTTTTCCAACAATTTTTCGAACTATTATGTCGAAAAATTTATTTAACACATTCCCGACAATTTTTCAAATATTCATGTCGACAAATTTATTGACATTTTTTCCTACAATTTTTCGAATATATATGTCGATAAATTTATTTAACATTTTTCCGACAATTTTTCAAACATTTGTGTCGATAAATATATTTAACATTTTTTCCGATAATTTTACGAAGAAATGTGCTGATAAATTTATTGAACATTTGTTTTAACGATTTTCCGAATATTTGTGTCGACAAATTTATTTAACATTTTTCCGACAATTTTTCGAATATATATTCGAATATTTTCCGAGAATTTTACGAACATTTGAGGAATTTATTTTACATTTTTCCAAGAACTTTATGAAATTTAAATTGAACAATTTGTCTAATATTATTTTACCACAATTTTTTGAATACATATGCCGAAGAATTTTGTCAATATTTTTTTAACGACTTTTCGAACATGTATATTGTCAAATTTATTGAACGTTTTTCCCACAATTTTTCGAAGATTTGTGTCAATACATTTATTTAACGGATAATTTTTTCGAATATTTATATCGACAAGTTTATTTAACAATCTGCCGACAATTCTTCGAATATTTGTGTCGATGAATTATTTAACATTTTTTCAACCATTTTCCAGTTATTTATGTCCACAAGTTTATTAAACATTTTTCCCGACAATTTTTTGAACATTTGTGCCGATAAATTTATTTAACATTTTTATTTTACCACAACTTTTCGAATATATACGCTGACAAATTTAGTGGATATTTTTTTAACGATTTTCCGAACATTTTTGTCAACAAAGTTATTTAACATTTTTCCCAATAATTTTTCGAACATTTACATCAAAAAGTGTATTTAACATTTGTCCCGACAATTCTCTAAACATTTTTGTCAATTTTCACTTTTCCTATTCATTATTATAATTATATTCATATTCATATATATATATATATATATATATATATATATATATATCTGAATAATTATGAAAAATAATTGTGTTTACTAAAAATAAAAAACAAAAGAAATTACATTTTTCTTATTGAAATAAATGTTGTATACATATATATTTACGTACGTATTATAGAATATTTTAAGTGTTACACACACAAATATATATATGTGTATATATATATACGTATATACAATATTTTTTTTACATATAACGTTTTTAATATTTTTTTTTATTTGTATTGAATATAATTATTTTTCATCCATATTTTTGAATAATGTAAATAAATACGAATATAGTTATAATAATTATTAGGACAAATGAAAATCGTATAGCAACATAACCCAAAATTCTGCAATACAACTATACAAATACCTAATTAAAAGTTCTGAATGAATATGATTACGTATTTTCAATAGTCGTAATAGATGAAAATCGTCTCAAAAATACACGTAATCTCGGAGTTCGTCACAGTATTCATTATTTTTCCTATGTATAAAAGGAAACAATAAATATATATATATATATATATATATATATATATATATATATATATATTATATGTACATCATGTATGCATATATGAAAAAAAAATGTAAATCTTTTAATTGAAATTTTTTTTTAATTTTATAAAATATATTAAAAAATATAATGTAAAAAAAAAATATATATATATATATATATATACATATGTGCAAAAATATCCAATGTATAATTTCAATACGTATTTATTCAATTATTCGGTATGAATATCATCATTTACCCACGGAATGGGTAAATTATAATATAAACTATAAAAACTAATCTCTCGAATAATACACATTTTGCTGGGAGTTCGTCTTAGTAGTCGTAATTTTTCATATATACACATATAAAATATATGTACAAAACGTTTTTTTAAATCTTACAATTGAAAACAAATTTTTAATTTTCGTTTTCATCATATACATTCATATATGGTATATGTATATATAAAAGATTTTTTTAAACCTTTTTTAAAAAAAAAATGTAATTTTTCCTTTTTATCCTATATATATACAACATTTGTTTTATATATATATATATATATATATATGCACACATATTCAATGTATAATTTCAATACGTATTTTAAATATCATAATTTATCCACGGCATCCGTAACATAAAAACTAAAGTGACGTATATATACACTTCCATAGTTACTTACTTTCCTCGAAGTCCGTTACGTATTTCGTTGATGTAATAGAAAAACACATACGCACACACGTGCAGGATATTACACCAGAAAGTCGGTGGTCGAGCGAACTCAAATAAATTCGGGCGCAAATTTACACTTCCTCCAACTTTCTGGCGAACGATCGGCGAAACGAAAAAAAAAGCGTGGAGAATTTTACCGGACGACTTACATTGCTGATGTGCCGTATAAATTGTGGGAAAGTGGTGAACATGTGCGATTCGATATATCGATAGTACCGGGAATTATGTTTATGGTGTTAAATGAGAAATACTATATATATATATATTAGGTGTACAACTTTGCTCCCGCCGTTTTTTGCATTGGACGAAAGGGAAAAAACGGCGGGAGCAAAGTTGTGTACCTATTATATATATATATATATAGTATTACTATAGTAATATATATATAGTATTACCGGCATTCTCATTTCAAATCCTAAACAAATATTAACAATAATCGTATTCTGTACAGTATTTTCCGTCGAGATTTAATTATTTCATATTATTTTTTACTTATTTATACAAATATAATTTATTTATTACTATAAATTAATTATATTTGTGTTATTAAAAAGTTATATTTTTTGTTTATATATGCAATATTTATTATTTATATATACAAAATATTTATATATATTTTTATTTAAAAAAAAGTATATATTAAATATTTGTGTATATATTCATTTCACTTCATTTCATTAATTTTGCCCTTTTTGTACACGAATATATATAATATATTTAATATATTTGTACAAAACCTTAATATTATTACAATATTTACTTAATATTAGTAATTGTATTTACATTTTTTGCACATTTTTTATTACACTCTACAAATCCGTAAAATAACTGTCTCATATTCTCCAAATATTGCATTTATGTTGTCGATTAATAATTTGTTTTATTATCTAATACTTAATTTATTAAATATTCATCACACATTACATTCACATATTTTACATTATTTTTATATTCAGTTTATATTTTCAAGCACTCATTTTACATTATTTTGTACACGAATACAAAACTTTAATATTCTCACAGTATTTACTTTATATTACTCAAATATTGTATTTACATTTCTCGCATTTTTTTTATTGCACTGTAAATCCCTAAAATACCTAAAAATGGTATATATATATATATATATATATTATTTCTTACATTTTTTTATCTTTCTTCCAAATTCTGTACATTATTTTGTATTAAATTTCTGTCATTAATGTTTCGAACGTTAAATGAAAAAAAATGGTCACAATTCGATTTTCCATGTTAATTTATTGCGTTTATGGTGTTAAATAAGAAATACATATATATGCCGACAATTATCATGTTTATGGTGTTTTATAAGAAATATATACGTATATATACGGTATTATCGGCATTTTTATTTCGAATGCTAAATATTAAAAATTATCGTATTCCGTATATTATTTTACGTTGAGATTTATTTTTGTAATATTATGTTTTTATATATTGAAAGCATTATACTCTTTTTTATTTACACTAATATTCAATATACGTATTTATTCTATTATTATATTCTTTAATTATTAAATTTATATATTTATTTTCTGAATTTCGTATATTATTTTTCACTAAATTTCCATAAAACAATACATTCACATATTTCACATTATTTTTTATACTTACTTTACATTTTTTGTACACGAGTACAAAACTTTTATAATATTGCAATATTTACTTAATATTACTTTTGTATAAATTACCGAATATCACTTAAAATCTTATTTACATTTTTCACACTTTTTATTCCACCCATGCGAATCTGTAAAATGAAATGTTCTTATTCTCCGAACTTTGCTTTTATATTTTCAAGCATTCATTTTACATTTTTTTCTACAGGAATACAAAATTTTAATATTATTGCCATATTTAATTAATATTACTAAAATACTGTATTTACATTTTTTACACTTTATTTATTACACCCTACAAATCCGTAAAATAACTTTTTCATATTCTCCGAATATTGCATCTATGTTTTCGATTTATTAATTTGTCTTATTATTTAATATTTAATTTATTAAATATTCCTCACACATTGCATTTACATATTCTACATTATTTTTTATATTTAGTTTACATTTTTCAAGCAAATATTTCACATTCTCCGATTATTCCCTATTTTTAACATTTCACATTTTTTTGTACAGGAGCACAAAACTTTAATATTATTACAATATTTACTTAATATTACTAAAATATTGTATTTAAACCTTCTGCATTTTTTTTTATTTTTTAAACTCTACAAACACATAAAATTCCACATTTCACATTCTCCGAATATTGTGTTTATATTTTCAAACATTCATTTTGCATTTTTTGTACACGAATTAAAAACTTTATAATATTGCAATATTTATTTAATATTACTAAAATATTGTATTTATATTTTTTGCACTTTTATTATTACACCGTACAAATCCGTAAAATAACTGTTTCTTATTCTCCAAACTTTGCGTTTATATTTTCAAACTAAATTTTTTTTTTAATTTTATTCAATATTACTAAAAATACAAAAAATTGTAATATAATATTGCAATATTTACTTAATATTACTAAAATATTCTACTTACATTTTTTGCGCATTTTTGTTACACTCTACAAATACATAAAATGACTTTTTCATACTCTTCGAATACTGCTTTTATATTTTCAAACATTCATTTTACATTTTTTGAACACGAATACAAAATCTAAATATATTTTACAATATTTACTTAATATTACTAAAATACTGTATTTATGTTTTTCGCATTTTTTTTATTAGACCCTACAAATCCGTAGAATAATTATTTTATATCCTCCAAACTTTGCGTTCGTATTTTCAAGCATTAATTTTACATTTTTTGTACACGAATACAAAACTTTAATATTATCACAAAACTCCTATAATATTGCAAAAAAATTTCTATCATTTACTTAATTTTTTTAATATTAAGCTAATAGTATTTTTTTATTTGTTCATTTACATTTTTTCGTTATTTTTTATATTCACTTTACATTTTTCAAGTAAATATTTGACATCCTCCGAAAATTGCGTTCCTTTTATCAAACATTCATTTTACATTTTTCGTACATGAATAGAAAGCTTTAATATTATTCAAATATTTACTTAATATTACTAAAATATTGAATTTACATTTTCCATATTTTTTCAATACACACTACAAATCCGTAGAATAATTATTTTTTATCCTCCAAACTTTGCGTTCGTATTTTCAAGCATTAATTTTACATTTTTTGTACACGAATACAAAACTTTAATATTATTACAATATTTACTTAATATTACTAAAAAATATTGTATTTACCTCTTCCACGTTTTTTTCACACACTACAAATACAGTTTATGTTTTCAAGCACTCGTTTTAAATCTGCATTTTTTTTATCACACTCTACAAACACCTAAAATACCATATTTCACATTCTCCGAATATTGCGTTCATACATTCCATTTATTAACTCAACATTTCTTCCGCACACGCGGGAAAATTTCCATCGCCCACTTTTCTCCGATTTATTGAACATTCCTCCACCATCCTTTTCCGCGTTTTCTCACTTTTTCCACCGCTTACGCCAACGAAAAAGTTGCTCGACCGACATTTCGATACTTCCCAGCCGCGGGGGCTCATTTTTGTGTATAATTTCGGAGTTCGACGCTTTGCATTTGAAATGCAAAGTGGCCGGAGGCGTCAGAAGGGTGAGAAGCCGAAAATGGAGGTTTGCGTGGGGTGGCATAGGGTGGCGTGGAGTGGTGTGGGGTGGCGTGGGGTGACCACGCACGTCCATTCACACTCGGCCAGAATTTACTGGCTCGGAACTTTCGGTTTGCACGTGGATTTACGGTTATGGGGTCGCATGGTGTCCCATGCAAAACGTGAAGAGGTTTAAAAGCGTTGTTTCATTCGTTTTTATCCGTCATATACGCGTGAATTTTTTGATGTGTTAAAAAATTGGTAAAAGGAAGCGGAGATTATACTTAAAGGTATTTTTCAATTTATTTTTTTTGTATTTGACACTTTTGATAGAATTTTTATTTTTTTTTGTTTATATAAACTGAAAATATTTAGTCTGGACAATGACGCACCGTATGCGTCATTCTGCGGTTTATGCGGTACTTGTATGTTCGATTTTTTTTTGTGTGAAACCGAAAAGTTTGATTTTGCAGAATGACGCACAGTATGCGTCATCCCTCGATTTACGCGGAAACATCACCTCGATTAACGCGGTACTAAAAAATACTATTGTTTGTTGTTGTGATGTCGAAAAATTGTATTTTTCCCCGTGACGCACTGTATGCGTCATGCCTCGGTTTACGCGGAAACATTACCTCGATTTACGCGGTACTAAAAAATACTACTATTTGTTGTTGTGATGCCGAAAAATTGTATTTTTCACCATGACGCACCGTATGTGTCATCCCTCGGTTTACGCGGAAACATTACCTCGGTTTACGCGGTACTAAAAAATACTAGTGTTTGTTTTTGTGAAGTCGAAAAATTGTATTGTGCACCATGACGCACCGTATGCGTCATCCCTCGATTTACGCTGAAACATTACCTCGGTTTACGCGGTACTAAAAAAATTCTACTGTTTTTTGTTGCAAAGCCGAAAAATTGCATTTTGGATAATGACGCACCGTAAGCGTCATCCCTCTGTTTACGCGGAAACGTTACCTCTGTTTACGCGGTACTAAAAAATTCTACTGTTTGTTTTTGTGAAGTCGAAAAATTGTATTTTGCACCGTGACTCACCGTATGCGTCATCCCTCGGTTTATGCGGAAACTACCTCGTTTTACGCGGGACACAAAAATTTTACTGTTTTTTGTTGTAAAGCCGAAAAATTGCATTCTGTACCATGACGCACCGTATGCGTCATCCCTCGATATACGCGGACACCCAGCCTCACTTTACACGACACGCATAAATTCTACTGTTTTTTTTGTTGTGAAGCGGAATAATTGTATTCTGCATGATGACGCACCGTATGCGTCATCCCTCGGTTTACACGGAGACCTCACCTCGGTTTACGCGGTACTAAAAAATCCTAGTGTTTGCTGTTGTGAAGCCGAAAAATTGTATTTTGCACCATGACGCACCGTATGCGTCATCCCTCGATTTCCGCGGAAACATTACCTCGGTTTACGCGATTTTAAAAAATTCTAGTGATTGTTTTTGTGAAGTCAAAAAATTATATTTTGCACCATGACGTCATCCCTCGGTTTACGCGGAAACATTACCTCTGTTTACGCGGTACTAAAAAATCCTAGTGTTTGTTGTTGTGAAGCCGAAAAATTGTATTTTGCACCATGACGCACCGTATGCGTCATCCCTCGGTTTACGCGGAGACCTCACCTCGGTTTACGCGGTACTAAAAAATCCTAGTGTTTGTTGTTGTGAAGTCGAAAAATTGTATTTTGCACCATGACTCACCGTATGCGTCATCCCTCGATTTACGCTGAAACATTACCTCGGTTTACGCGATACTAAAAAATTCTAGTGATTGTTTTTGTGAAGTCGAAAAATTATATTTTGCACCATAATGTCATCCCTCGGTTTACGCTGAAACATTACCTTTGTTTACGCGGTACTAAAAAATTGTACTGTTTGTTGTGAAGCACGTCCACTTCACACACTCGGCCAGAATTTACTGGCTCGGAACTTTCGGTTTGCACGTGGATTTACGGTTATGGGGACGAAAAATTGTAATTTGCACCATGACGCACCGTATGCGTCATCCCTCGATTTACACGGAAACGCAGCCTCACTTTACAAAAATGGTATTCTACTCAATGACGCACCGTGTGTGTCATCCTTCGATTTAGGCGAAAGCACTAACTCACTTTACGCGGTGGTTACAAATTCTACTGCTTTATTGTTGTGAAGCCGAAAAATTGTATTCTACACCATGACGCACCGTATGCGTCATCCCTCGGTTTACGCGGAAAATTACCTCACTTTACGCGGCAGTAAAAAATTCTAGTGTTTGTTGTTGTGATGCCGAAAAATTGAATTTTACACCATGACGCACCGTATGCGTCATCCCTCGGTTTACGCGGAAAAGTACCTCGCTTTACGCGGTACTCATAAATTCGACGGTTTCTTACTGTGACTTCGAAAAATTGCTTTCTGCATAATGACGCACCGTTTGCGTCATCCCTCGGTTTACGCGGAAACTTTACCTCACTTTACGCGGTACTAAAAAAATTCTATTGTTTTTTTTTATGAAGCCGAAAAATTGTATTCTGCATCGTATGCGTCATCCCTCTATTTACGCGGAAATAGTACCTCGATTTACGCGGCACTCATAAATTCGATTATTTCTTTTTTATTGTAAAGTTGAAAATTGCGTTCTGCATAATGACGCACCGTATGCGTCATTCTCGTTTAACGCGGAAACATTGCCGCACTTTATACGGCATTTATAAATTCTACTGTTTTTTTTATTGTGAAGCTGATAATTGTATTCCGCACAATGACGCACCGTATGCGTCATCCCTCGGTTTATGCGGTACTCATAAAATCGACTGTGTTTTTTTTTAATGTGGAGCCGAAAATTGGTATTCTACACAATGACGCACCGTATGCGTCATCTCTCGGTTTACGCGGAAACATTACCTCGATTTACGCGACACTAAAAAATTCTACTGTTTGTCGTTGTGAAGCTGCAAAATTGTATTTTGCACCATGACGCACCGTCTGCGTCATCCCTCAGTTTACGCGGAAAAGTACCTCGCTTTACACGGCACTCATAAATTCGACTGCTTTTTACTGTGAAGCCAAAAAATTGAATTCTACACAATGACACACCATATGCGTCATCCCTCGGTTTACGCGGTACCCATAAATTACACTGTTTTTTTTTCACTGAGAAGCGAAGAAATTGTATTTTGCACCATGACGCACCGTCTGCGTCATCCCTCAGTTTACGCGGAAAAGTACCTCGCTTTACACGGTACTCAAAAGTTCTATTGCTTTTTGTTGTGAAGCCGAAAAATTGCAATTCTGCACTATGACGCACCGTATGCGTCATCCCTCGGTTTACGCGGAAAAAATACCTCGATTTACGCGGTACTCATAAATTCGACGGTTTCTTACTGTGACTTCGAAAAATTGCATTTTGCATAATGACGCACCGTATGCGTCATCCCTCGATTTACGCGGAAGCACTACCTCACTTTACGCGGCACTGACAAATTTAATTCTATATTTGTATTTGAAGCCGAAAAATTGTATTCTACACCATGACGCACCGTATGCGTCATCCCTCGATTTACGCGAAAACGTTGCCGCACTTTATACGCCATTTATCAATTCTACTGTTTTTTTTGTTGTGAAGCGAAATAATTGTATTCTGCACCATGACGCACCGTATGCGTCATCCCTCGATTTACGCGGAAACGTTGCCGCACTTTATACGCCATTTATAAATTCTACTGTTTCTTTGTTGTGAAGCGGAATAATTGTATTCTGCATGATGACGCACCGTATGCGTCATCCCTCGGTTTACACGGATACATTACCTCGTTTTAAAAAATTCTACTGCTTTTTGTGGGAACGCCAAAAAATTGAATTCTGCATCATGACCCACCGTATGCGTCATCCCTCGATTTACGCGGAACCTTCTACCTCTCTTCATTCTGCACTTTTTTGATATACATATTTCTTCATAAAATTACTTGACAAATTCCGAGTACCGCATTCCACAAGATGACGCACCCGTTGCGTCTTCATCCTCAACTAACCCACTCTTCGCCACCTCCTCTTCATAATATTACTCGACATATTTTGCAAAGTCGAAAAAAGTATTCAGTATAATGACGCACCGTATGCGTCATCCTTCGATTTACGCGGAAGCACTAATTCACTTTACGCGGCACTAACAAATTGAACTCTATATTTTTATTTGAAGCCGAAAAATTGTATTTTACACCATGACGCACCGTATGCGTCATCCCTCGATTTACGCGGTACTCATAAATTTGACGGTTTCTTACTGTGACTTCGAAAAATTGCATTTTGCACAATGACGCACCGTTTGCGTCATCCCTCGATTTACGCGGAAACGTTGCCGCACTTTATACGCTATTTATAAATTTTACTGTTTTTTTGTTGTGAACCGGAATAATTGTATTTTGCATGATGACGCACCGTATGCGTCGTCCCTCGGTTTACGCGGATACATTACCTCGTTTTTAAAAAATTCTACTGCATTTTGTAGGAACGCCAAAAAATTGAATTCTGCATCATGACCCACCGTATGGGTCATCCCTCGATTTACGCGGCACTAAAAAATGCGACTGTTTTTTTTTTTTTACTGTGACGCCGAAAAATTGTATTCTGTACTATGACGTACCGTATGCGTCATCCCTCGATTTACGCGGAAGCACTAAATCACTTTACGCGGCACTAACAAATTTAACTCTATATTTTTATTTGAAGCCGAAAAATTGTATTTTACACCATGACGCACCGTATGCGTCATCCCTCGATTTACGCGGAAAAATACCTCACTTTACGCGGTACTCATAAATTCGACGGTTTCTTACTGTGACTTCGAAAAATTGCATTCTGCATAATGACGCACCGTTTGCGTCATCCCTCGATTTACGCGGAAACATGACCTCACTTTACGCGGTACTAAAAAAAATTCTATCGTTTTTTTTTATGAAGCTGAAAAATTGTATTCTGCACTGTATGCGTCATCCCTCGGTTTACGCGGAAATAATACCTCGATTTACGCGGTACTCAAATTCGATTATTTTTTTTACTGTAAAGTTGAAAAATTGCGTTCTGCATAATGACGCACCATATGCGTCATCCCTCAATTTATACGGAACCTCCTACCTCTCTTCATTTGCACTTTTTTCATATACATATTTCTTCATAAAATTACTTGACAAATTCCGAGTACCGCATTCCACAAGATGACGCACCCGTTGCGTCTTCATTCTCAGCTAACCCACCCTTCGCCACTCTCGGCAAACTCTCGCAAAACAGCAGATCTATTTAATTCCGCGCTGGAACTCTCGTCCTCGTAAGAATTCCGCCGGCAACATCTCTTATCGCCCAACGTCTCTCTCGCCGGAGCTTTTTCGTCGGACCTTTTGTTAGCCGAACGTCTCGGCTAATCTACTCAGGCATTCGAAACTTTCCGCCCCCGCCGACGAGAGGAACAAAAGCGTTCATATCGGATCATATCGAGCAGTTTTTCGTGGTTGGCATCTCGAGCAGTATTTAACCCTTTCGAAACTGTTGAGATACATGTCCTAGTCAAGTTTAAGATTTAAAAAGTACAGGTATTTTCTAAGAATGTACTAAATGAATGCCGACTATAGTCGTCGCAGTTATTTAAGAATCTAATAAATCAATGCCGACTATAGTCGTCGCAGTTATTTAAGAATCTAATAAATCAATGCCGACTATAGTCGTCACCGTTATTTAAGATTTAAAATGTACTCGCCGACTATAGTCGGCGCAGGTATCTAAGAATCTAATAAATTAATGCCAACTATAGTCGTTGCAGTTATTTAATTGTAAAATCTATCTATCAATCCACTAAATTCGTCTGTTTTTTCATGGCGACGCCGGATTGTTAGATTCCTTAAAGTCGCGTGCCATAATTTGTTCCTGTCGAAAAGTGTAAAAGTATCCGTTAAGTGTAAAGTATCAGGGTGGTAACATTATTTGTAGGTGGTTTTGGAAAATGTCGACATGGATGTGTCGAATCATACTTATCAGTGGCGATATAATAATATATACCATGTAATAATATAAAGCATAATACCCGTGCCGACTATAGTCGGCGCATATTGCAGTCGGTATAGATATGGTTTATATTTATTATGCAAACACTACAACATGCGCCGACTATAGTCGGCAGGCGTATTATGATTTATATTGAAATTTATCATGAAATAGAGGCAATAAGGTCAAAGTTGTATATATATACAACTCCAACTTCAAAACGATATATATATATATTCAGCCGATTCAATTTTAACGTTATTTATTTTTAATGTTACATACATGTATATATACAATATAATAATATAATTATATTCAATGATATAATGAATATACATATATAATGCATTGCTGCAAACATATCGCAAGTCAGCCGCTTCAATTTTATATGTTATTTTTATATGTATATATTTATATATGTAATGTAATAAATAAATAAATATATATTTATTTATACATATTATATTATAAAATATATTCATTACATTATTCATTGTATATATATCTATATAATATTTGCGATGTGCTATTTTGGCATTCATCCACGGGGTGGCTTCAAATTGAATCGGCTCACTTGCTATATATATATATATATATATATATATATGTTTTTTTTGTATATTATATTTGCAGAAATTAATTCCTCCAAATATATCGCAAGTCAGTCGCTTCAATTATATATGTTATTTTTATACGTATGTATATATGATGAATCCCAAAATGGCACATCGCAAATATTATATATACGTACATATACAATGAATAACGTAATAAATATATTTATATACATATAATGGATTCCTGTAAATACACCGCAAGTCAACCGCTTCAATTATGTATATTATATATATATATATATATATATATATATATATATATATATATATGCATACAGCAAGTGAAGCGATTCAATTTGAAGCCACCCCATGGATGCACGCCAAAATGATACATTGCAAATATTATATATATATATATGCAATGAGTAATATAATAATATATAAATAATATAATAAATATATATGTAATGGATTCCTGCCATTTATTCAATATAATTCGGTTCAATAATGCGTATACACATATATATAGTAAGTCAGCTGATTTAATTTGAAGCCGCCCCATGGATGAATTCCCAAATGATATAACGCAAATATATATATATATATATATATATATATATATATATATATATATATATATATATGCAATGAGTAATATAATAATATATGAATAATACAATGAACACACACACACATATATATATATATTGCAATTTATTGCAATTATTTCAATAATGTTGCAAAATATTGCAATTAATTCAATATAATTCGGTTCAATTATGCGTATACACACATATATAGTAAGTCAGCCGATTCAATTTGAAGCCACCCCATGGATGAATTCCAAAATGATACATCGCAAATATTATATATATATGCAATGAGTAATATAATAATATATGAATAATACAATGAACACATATATATGTATATATTGCAATTTATTTCAATTATTTCAATAATATTGCAGAATATTGCAATTTCTTCAATATAATTTGGTTCATTTATGCGTATACAGATATATATAGTAAGTGAGCCGATTCAATTTAAACCCACCCCATGGATGAATTCCAAAATGATACATCACAAATATTATATATATATATATGCAATGGGTAATATAATAATATATGAATAATATAATGGACATATATATATATATTACAATTTATTGCAATTATTTCAATAATATTGCAAAATATTGAAATGTATTCAATATAATTCGTTTCAATTTTCCGTATACGAATATATATAGTAAGTCAGCCCATTTAATTTGAAGCCACCCCATGGATGAATTCCAAAATGATACATCGCAAATATTATATATATGTGCAATAAGTAATATAATAATATATGAATAATACAATGAACACATATATATGTATATATTGCAATTTATTTCAATAATTTCAATAATATTGCAGAATATTGCAATTTCTTCAATATAATTCGGTTCATTTATGCGTATACAGATATATATAGTAAGTGAGCCGATTCAATTTAAAGCCACCTCGGGGATGAATACCAAAATAGCATATCGCAAATATTACATATATCATGAAATCCTGCAAATATATAACATATCAACCGGTACATTATATATATTATTTATTATATATATATGTATACAGCAAGTAAGCCGGTTCAATTTGAACCCACTCCATGGATGAATTCCAAAATGATACATCGCAAATATTATATAGATATATATAATGCATTCCTGCTAATATACATATAGCAAATCAGCCGGTTCAATTATATATATTGTATATATATATATACTCTGCACTTTGGTTTAACATAGTTACAGTTTGGAGGTTATGAATATTTATTAGATCCTTTAAATTATTTGGTTGCCAATAGCGACATCTCCAAGTGGTATAGAACGACGGGAAATTTAAATTGAATTTTGTCCGGATTTTGGCGCCGCACCCTGTATATATTACATTACATATATATGATATCTAGTACATATAAATATACATCATATATTCGTATTGTATTTTTGTTTTATTTATTTGTTTTTTTTGTATTTGAGTCCTGCAATTTATTCAATATAATTTGGTTCAATAATGCGTATACACATGTATATAGTAAGTCAGCCGATTCAATTTGAAGCCACCCCATGGATGGATGCCAAAATGGCGCAGGCAGCGAACCGGTCCCCCTAATTCCACCCCCACAAATCATGCAAAGCACTTGCACCTGTTACGCGGACTCCCACGTAACGTCTGTTCGCCTTTTTAAAGGTGCAATTCTGTCAGGAAACGTTCCACGTTTTTTCGAACACAATTTTTGAACCCGCGGCTTGACTTGATGACGAAAACGATTAACTTAACTTAAACTTCCTTAAAATCGCGTACCACGATTTCTTGTCGAAAAATCGGTTAACCCATTCGAGACGACGATTTTTTTCGAAGACGGTCCCCAGGAGCGAAATTTTTTTTTCCTTATATTGTTCATTTTTAATAAAAAAAAAACATGATTACTATGGGAATCACCCAATTCGTAAGTGAATTCACATAAATAAGATCATTGCACACCAGGTGTGCAGCTCGCTCCTCGGAAAATTTTTATTGCGAGGAACGGATTGAACACCATGTGTGCAACGTAAGGTAAAATGAAAATACATCATTAAAAAATTGATCAACATTTATTTCAGAAATAGTTAGATAATATAAAATCGTTATTTTGTTTTCAATAATAAAGAACAGAATATAATGCAAAGAAAATGTTTAAAAAGTAGTGAAAAGTTAAAAAAAGATAAGTTGAATAATGAAAAAAATAACAAACGAGAAATCAATTTTTAGAAAAATGTCTATAGATAACAAAGTAATGTAACTCAGTAATAAAAAAGAAAATATAATTTGTAAATAGACTTTTAGCAAATAGTACACTGATCGTAAAGTAATTATACATTAGTTGGTTGATGGTAGCGCTTGAAACATTCTCCCAAACATAATCCAGGATTACCGACACAAGCAGGACAAGAGTAATTATTACGTTTATATTTTCCTTCTTTGTAGGACTGTCGGCAATTCATAGTATTTTACATGTAAGAAAGGCTTCAAATAATTTTTAGATTTTTGGTACACAGTAAAACCAATGCCAAATTTTGTTTTCCTGTACCTTGCATATTTCATTAGTTGAAGGAAAATCTTATTTCGACGACTAGTTTACTCAGAATAACTGATCATTGCACATTACTGTTATTGCACACACGGTGTGCAAACCGTCTTATAGCCTCGAAAATCAATTGCACACACGGTGTGCAATCGGTCTCGAATGGGTTAAGTGTGAAATATCGGCGCGGGTAACATCATTTGTTGGTATTTTACAAAAAGTCGTTGCGGTATATATTTATGTACAAAAAGCGGTGGGACATATATTACATACAATACACTACATGTGCACTATATATATATAGAGAGAGAAATATTAGTTTGAAATAGAGGCAATAACGTCAAATTTTTAAACATACATATATATATATAATTAAATTTATGTGATAAAATGTATATACATGTACATATACGTAAATATTTTTCCTTATTTCCTCTACCTCAATCTATTTTCCGCAGTCCCATATTTACCATAAAAATTCCCTGCATTCCCATCTATTACATTTTTACCTTTTTACAATCTTCTTTTCATCACAAAAATTCACGTTAACCCATATACTCTCAATTTTTTTCCGTTGCCCTAATTACAAGAATCCCCCATCACTGCATCGATTGCCGTGAATTTTTCACCGCAACAAACCCGACCTCTTCGCCGGCAGTTTTGCCTGGAACATCGCGCGTGCCCTAAAGCCGGGCTTAGCGTTCGTCTAATCCGTCGTTAAGTCTTAGTTATTAGCCCCATGGGCGTCCGCCAACTTCGCATTTCGCCGCAACCCCCATACACGCGTTTAAATATTTAACCTGCGAACTCGCGGTCGGGGTAGACTACGTTTCTGACGCAAATCTGTGCGGAATTATTGACGTAGTTCTTTTAAAGCGAGTTTAAGTACTGAACAAAACGTTGAAAGATTTGCTATTGTCAAAATTTATGACGCACTGTATGCGTCATGAGGAAAAATTTAAATAAAGTTAATATTTGGTACCGCCACAATTAATGACGCACCTTATGCGTCATGATGAAAAATTTGAAAAATGTTGATATGTGTGTTTATCGAATTTGATGACGCACCATATGTGTCATCACAAAAAATTTGAAAAATTTTGATACATGTGTGTTTTTTGAAATTGATGACGCACTGTATGCGTCATGACGGAAAATTTGAAAAATTTTGATATGTGTGTTCGTCGAAATTGATGACGCACAGTATGCGTCATGACGAAAAATTTAAGAAATGTCAATATTTGGTACCGGCAAAATTGATGACGCACCGTATGCGTCATGGATAAAAATTGAAAAAATGTTAATATTTGTTACCGCCAAAATTAATGACACACCGTATGCGTCATGACGAAAAAATGGAAGAATGGTAATATTTGCTTTGGTCAAAATTATGTTGTAGTTTTTTTAAACCAAGTTTAATTATTGTACAAAACGTTGAAACATTTGCTACTGTCAAAATTAATGACGCACCGTATGCGTCACGGGGAGAAACTGTAATATTTGGTTCCGACAAAATTAATGACGCAGCATATGCGTCATGACGGAAGCGTTGAAAAATTTTAAATTTATTATATACCGACTACAATATTCGCCGACTATAGTCGACATGAAAATTTAAAATTCTCAACGTTCAAATCAACAACTTTCAAGAGTGCAGATATCAAATTACTGACTTTTAAATTTGCACTGAGCAAATTAGAGACTTTTAAATTTATAGCGATCAAATGAGCCACTTTCAATTTCACTGGGTAAAATTAGCGACTTTTAAATTCATGGTAATCAAATTATTGGCTTTTAAATTCACAGCAAACAAATTAGGGACTTTTAAATTTAGAGAAATCAAATTAGTTACTTTTAAATTGATCATAACATCAAATCAGTGACTTAAAGATTTGCAGCATACAAGTCAGTAACTTTCTATTTTTCAGTTATCAAATTAGTGACTTTTACAGTCACAATATTCAAACCAGCAACTTGTAAAATTTCAAAAATTCAAATTCACAACACTCAAATCGGTCACTTTAAATTAGCAATTTTGAAATTGGCAAATGTTAAATTCACAACATTTAAATCAGCAATTTTTAAATTCCCAAAATTAAAACTCACAACTACACTCACTCACTTTTAAATTCGCAACATTCAAATCAGCAACTTTTAAACTCCCGAAATTCAAATTCACAATACTGAAATCGGTCAGTTTTAAATATCCAACATTCAAACCAGCGAGTTTTGAATTTCCAACATTCAAATTTACAGTATTTAAATTCAAAGCATTCAAATTAGCAACTTTTATAATTCACAACACTCAAATTAGCAACTTTTAAATTCCCAATATTCAAGTCGACAGCATTTAAATCCAAAGCATTCAAATCAGCAACTTTTAAACTGACAACATCCAAATCAGCAACTTTCGCATTCACAACATTCGAGTTGATAGCATTTAAATTCAAACCTTTCAAATCAGCAACTTCTATAATTCACAACATTCAAATCAGCAACTTTCAAATTCTCGACGTTCAAGTCAGCACAATTTAAATTCGCAACATTCAAATCCGTCACTTTTAAATTAGCAATTTTGAGATCTGCAAATTTCAAATGCACAACATTAAAATGAGCTACTTTTAAATTTCCAAATTCAAGTTAACAGCATTCAAGTCAGCAATTTTTTAAATTCCCAGTATTCAAGTCGACAGCATTTAAATTTAAAGCATTCAAATCAGCAACTTCTATAATTCACAACATTCAAATCAGCAACTTTTAAATTCTCGACATTCAAGTCAGCACAATTTAAAGTCACAACATTCAAATCAGCAACTCCTATATTTCACAACAATCAAACCTGCAACTTTTAAATTCCCAAGATTTAAGTCGACAGTATTTAAATTCAAAGGATTCAAATCAGCAACTTTTAAATTACCAACATTCAAGTCAAGAGCGTTTAAATTCAAAGCATTCAAACCTGCAACTTTTAAATTCCCAACATTCAAGTCGACAGCATTTAAATTCAAAGGATTCAAATCAGCAACTTTTAAATTCACAACATTCAAATCAACAAATATTAAATTCCGAACATTCAAGTCGACACCATTTAAATCCAAAGCATTCAAATCAGCAACTTTGAAATTCCCAACATTCAAATCGACACCGTTTAAATTCAAAGCATTCGAATCAACAACTTTTAAACTCCTAACATTCAAGTCGACAGAACTTAAATTCGGAGGATTCAAATCAGCCAATTTCAAATTCACAATATTCAAGTCCAGAGCGTTTAAATTCAAAGTAATCAAATCAGCAACTTTTAAATTCGCAAAATTCAAGTCGACAGCATTTAAATTCAATGCATTCGCATGAGCAACTTTTAAATTCCCATAATTCAAATTCACAAAATTCAAATCAGCAATTTTTATATTCACAACATTCAAATTGGTAACTTTTAAATTTTCAATATTTAAATCAGCAGCTTTTAAATTCGCACCATTCAAGTCAACAGCATTCAAATTCAAAGCACTCAAATCAGCAACTTTTAAATTCACAACACTCAAATCAGCAACTTTTACATTCACAACATTCAAATTGGTCACTTTTAATTTCCCAATATTTAAATCAGCAGCTTTTAAATCCACAACATACAAATCAGCAACTTTTAAATTTACAACATTCAAATCAGCAAATATTAAATTCCGAAAATTCAAGTCGACAGCATTTAAATTCAAAGGATTCATATCAGCAACTTTTATATTCTCAGAATTTAAATTCACAACACTCAAATCAACAACTTTTAAGTACCCGTAATTCAAATTCACAACACTCAAATCGGTCAATTTTAAATTCCCAACATTAAAATCAGCAATCTTTAAATTCACAACATTCAAATCGGCAACTTTTTTACATTCACAACATTCAAATTGGTCACTTTTAAATTCCCAATATTTAAATCAGCAGCTTTTAAATCCACAACATTCAAATCAGTTACTTTTAAATTCTCAACATTCAAGTCGACAGCATTTAAATTCAAAGCATTCAAATCAGCAACTTTTAAATTCACAAGATTCAAATCAGCAACTTTTAAATTCCCAACATTCAAATCAGCAACTTTTAAATTCTCACCATTCAAATCAGCACCTTTTGAAATCCCAACATTCAAATCAGCATCTTTTAAATTCTCACCATTCAAATCAGCAACTTTTAAATTCTCAACATTCAAATCGGCAATTTTTACACAACATTCAAATTGGTCACTTTTAAATTCCCATTATTTAAATCAGCAGCTTTTAAATCCGTAACATTCAAATCAGTTATTTTTAAATTCTCAACATTCAAATCGACAGCATATCAATTCAAAGCACTCAAATCAGCAACTTTTAAATCTACAACACTCAAATCAGCAACTTTTAATGCCCCAGTTTTGAAATCAGCAACTTTTAAGTCCCCAACATTCACGTCATCAGAATTTTAATTCAAAGCATTCAAATCAGCAACTTTTAAATTCGCAACATTCAAGTTGACAGCATTTAAATTCAATGGATTCATATCAGCAACTTTTATATTCTCAAAATTCAAATTCACAACACTTAAATCGGTCAATTTTAAATTCCCCACATTCAAATCAGCAACTTTAAATCCACAACATTAAAATTAGCAACTTTTAAATTTCCAACATTCAAATCGGCAGCATTTAAATTCAAATCATTCAAATCAGCAACCTTTAAATTCACAACATTCAAATCGGCAACTTTTTTTCATTCACAACATTCAAATTGGTCACTTTTAAATTCCCGTTATTTAAATCCGTAACATTCAAATCAGTTATTTTTAAATTCTCAACATTCAAGTCGACAGCATTTAAATTCGAAGCATTCAAATCAGCAACTTTTAAATTCGCAACATTCAAGTCGACAGCATTTAAATTCAAAGCATTCAAATCAGCAACTTTTAAATTCACAACATTCAAATCAGCAACTTTTAAATTTCCAAAATTCAAATTCACAACATCAAATCGGTCACTTTTAAATTCACAAGATTAAAATCAGCAACTTCTAAATTCCCAACATTCAAATTTAAAGCATTCAAATCAGCAACTTTTAAATTTCCAACATTCAAATTCGCAACTTTCGAATTCATAACATTCAAATCGGCAACTTTTAAATACACAAAATTAAAATCAGTAACTTCTAAATTCCCAACATTTAAATTTAAAGCATTCAAATCAGCAACTTTTAAATTCACAATATTCAAATCAGTAACTTAAAAATTTCCACCATTCAAATCAGCAACTTTTAAATTTCTAAAATTCAAATTCACAGCACTCAAAGCGGTCAGTTTTAAATTCACAACATTAAAATCAGCAACTTTTAAATTCCCAACATTCAAATTTAGAGCATTCAAATCAGCAACTTTCAAATTCACAATATTCAAAACAACAACTTTTAAATTTCCAAAATTGAAATTCACAACATTCAAATCGGTCACTTTTAAATATACAAAATTAAAATCAGCAACTTCTAAATTCCCAACATTCAAATTTAAAGCATTCAAATCAGCAACTTTTAAATTTACAATATTCAAAAGAACAACTTTTAAATTTCCAAAATTCAAATTCACAACATCCAAATCGGTCACTTTTAAATTCACAAGATTAAAATCAGCAACTTCTAAATTCCCAACATTCAAATCAGCAACTTTTAATTTCCCAATATTCAAATCAGCAACTTTTAAATTTCCAACATTCAAATTCGCAACTTTTGAATTCATAACATTCAAATCGGCAACTTTTAAATTCGTAACAATAAAATCAACAACTTTTAAATTCCCAACATTTAAGTCGACAGCATTTAAATTCAAAGCATTCAAATCAGCAACTTTTAAATTCACAACATTCAAATCAGCAACTTTTAAATTTCTAAAATTCAAATTCACACCATCCAAATCGGTCACTTTTAAATTCACAAGATTAAAACCAGCAACTTCTAAATTCCCAACATTCAAATTTAATGCATTCAAATCAACAATTTTCAAATTCACAACATTCAAATCAGGACTTTTAAATTTCCAAAATTGAAAATCACAACATTCAAATCGGTCCCTTTTAAATTTACAAGATTAAAATCAGCAACTTCTAAATTCCTAACATTCAAATTTAAAGCATTCAAATCAACAACTTTTAATTTCCCAACAATCAAATCAGCAACTTTTAAATTCCCAACATTGCAAATTTGCGATTCTCAATCCACCGCATATCTTCATCATTCGCCGAATTAAAAAATTCACACCCCGTGCATCGATGAGCCGAAAATCAGTGAATTTTTTTCCGCCAATGAACTCTCATGTCGGTGTTCCAGGATATTGCGTGAGTCGGTCGTAAAATCGTCTTCCACCGATATTCCGTTTCTCGTTTATTGCTCCGGACGTCGTGTTCCGGGTCGAATTAATTGGCTGGCCTCGCGAAACAGGGAAAATTGACGAAATTTCCCGAAAAATCTCGTTTACTCGATTTATTACGCAACTGACCCGGCGTGCGTGAAAAAATCTGCACTAAAATGTGTCGCAAAATATTTAAAAGTAGTCACGAGAAAAATTGTTGGTGTCAAGTAAACATTTTATGAAACACAGAATGTGTATTTTTTACACGTTAAAAATTTTGCAGGCATTTTTTTGTACTTTCGTATCCGTATTTAAAATTCAGGTGCACTTTCGGGGTAAATTCAAAAATTTGCTTGGTCTCGCAATTTTTTTGCACGTATATATTTAATTGTTGCATTTTCGAAATGATTGAAAATTCGGCTATTATGGAATGATCAGTTTTCATTAATATTGACATTTTTTACTATATGTTAAAGCCATTCGCATTCACATTTTTTTTTTTTATATTTCATATTTAAAATTCTTCCTCCCCTATATTTTTGACCGGATCCCACGTATATTAAAAATTCTCCTAGCACCCCACCCAATTCTGCACACCCCCATTTTTATTTTTCCCCAAAAAGCCCAGCTACCCTTCCCCGTTTCATTTTTATTGAAATAATTTCAACCTTTAAACGCTTCTTCGACAACTATAAGTCCCATAAGACTTTTTTCATTGTACTCTATCTACTATTATGGATGTCCCAATGTAAAAATGAATATTGACATTTTCATCAATTTTTCTGCTTATTTTAAGTTCGCTATTTTCTATTTTTTAAATCATATTCAAAATTCTTCCTCCCCCATATTTTTGAAATTTTTAATTTGTTATATATATTATTTAAAATTTTTATTTAAATAAAAAAATTATCAAAAATTTGATCCCACGTATATTAAAAATTGTCCTAGCACCCCACCCAATTCTCGACACCCCCATTTTTATTTTTCCCCAAAAAACCCAGCTACCCTTCCCCGTTTCATTTTTATTGAAATAATGTCAACCTTTAAACGCTTCTTCGACAACTATAAATCCCATAACACTCTTTTCACTGCACTCTGTATACCAATACGGGTGTCCCAATGCAAAAATGAATATTGACATTTTCATCCATTTTTCACCAATTTTTCTCCTTATTTTAAGTTCACTCTTTTTCTATTTTTTATTTCATATTTAAAATTCTTCCTCCCCCATATTTTTGACGGGATCCCACGTATATTAAAAATTCTAGCACCCCACCCAATTCTCGACGCCCTCATTTTTATTTTTTCCCCCAAAAAGCCCAGCTACCCTTCCCCGATGCATTTTTATTGTCCTCTCACGTTTAAATTGTTCTCCATCGGCCTCCGCGACACTTTTTTGGGGCGACTTTCGTTCGTAAACACGCATGCATATGCATGCATATGCATGTAGATGCATGCGGGTGCCGACAAAGGGGAAACAGGGATCGCGGATAATCGCGTTTGGCGGAAAATTAGGCGCGGATCGATTCCCGCCTGATTGCGCAGAAATTGACCTAGCTAGAAGCTTTTTTTTGGGAGAGGCGCGCAGGAATTCGAAGCCGAATTTTTTGGGGAGTGATACGTGGCATAGGAAATAATGCATGGGGTGGGGTGGTGAGATTTTTTGAATGTTTAATGGTTCCTTTTTTTTTAATTTTATTAATTCTTTGGACTATTTTCACGAGTGTGACTCGGGATGAAAGTTTTAGGCCAAACTTGAATATTTTGAGTCGGACTCGTTTTTTAATTTCATGTCAAACTTGAGTATCACGAGTCAGATTCGTTGTTTAATTTTATGTCAAACCTGAATTTCACGAGTCAGACTCGTTGTTTAATTTTATGTCAAACTAGAATATCACGAGTCAGACTCGTTGTTCAATTTCATATCAAACTTGAATATCACGAGTCAGACTCGTTGCTTAATTTCAAGTTAAACTTGAATTTCACGAGTCACACTCGTTGTTTCATTTCGTGTCAAACTTGAATATCACGAGTCAGACTCGTTTAGTTTCATGTCAAACTTGAATATCACGAGTCAGACTCGTTGTTTAATTTCATGTCAAACTTGAATATCACGAGTCAGACTCGTTGTTTAATTTCGTGTCAAACTTGAATATCACGAGTGAGACTCGTTGTTTAATTTTATGTCAAACTTGAATATCACGAGTCTGACTCGTTGTTTAATTTCATGTCAAACTTGAATATCACGAGTCTGGCTCGTTGTTTAATTTTATGTCAAACTTGAATATCACGAGTCAGACTCGTCGTTTAATTTCATGTCAAACTTGAATATCACGAGACAGACTCGTTGTTTAATTTCTCGTCAAATTTGAGTATCACGAGTCAGACTCCTTGTTTAATTTCATGTCAAACATGAATATCACGAGTGAGACTTGTTGAATTTCATGTCAAACTTGAATATCACGAGTCTGGCTCGTTGTTTAATCAGTTAACTGTGTCGATCATTTTGCAAAGTGCGCCCCAGTGTGTGTCGCGATAATCAAGCGATGACGGATACAGTCGTCACACACATAGTAAGAGGCGCTGTTGAAATATTGGGTCAAAATGACGACTTTATTTTAGAAAATGGATGAATTTATTAGTAATATTTACACAATGGATCAACGTAAAGCTATATTTACACATAATTAACGAAAAACCAAAAAAAAATCAAATATTTGTAGAAATTAAAAATTTATAATGTTGCTTTCGTCTGATATGTTCTGAAACAGGGAACGATGCACAGTGGCACTTTGCATGTCGGACACCAATACCGAGAGTCTTTTCTAATTTTATTTTTATAACGAATAGAACATCTTCGGGATGGATTTTTTGTTGTTGAAGTGTCTGGTATGTAATCCGGGAAATGTTTATCGATCAAACATGAAACATTGGATGTCATTGGGCGAGGTTCTGATGATTTTTACTCAAATTATCTATAATTTTCATTTGTTTACTTTATTTCGTCCTGACCCCTAAACATTCTAAACATATTAAAATTTACGAATATAATTTAGTTTTCGCCAGAATTACAATTTAAATATCAAATTGTAACAAAATTTTACGCGTGACGGATATAGCCGTCATAACACAAAATTCTGCTATTCTTCCATGACGGATATAGTCGTCAAACACACTGAACTGGTTAATTTCATATCAAACGTGGATATCACGAGTCAGATTCATTGTTTAATTTCATGTCAAACTTGAATATCACGGGTCAGACTTGTTATTTAATTTCATGTCAAACTTGAATATCACGAGTCAGACTCGTTGTTTAATTTCATGTCAAACTTGAATATCACGAGTCAGACTCGTTGTTTAATTTCATGTCAAACTTGAATATCACGAGTGAGACTCGTTGATTAATTTCATGTCAAACTTGAATATCACGAGTCGGAGTCATTGTTTAATTTCACGTCAAACTTGAATATCACGAGTCTGCCTCGTTGTTTAATTTCACGTCAAACTTTAATATCACGAGTCAGACTCGTTGTTTAACACTTTAAGGACCGCTCACGATTTTTTTCGTGTTTCTACACGCTATGTTTAGATGCCATCTACTTTGATCCATTGTATCTATTTTGTCTATTTAAGTATTTACATCAATATTCAATGGCAAATTCAATACTTAAAAAAACTCCTAGAAACTCTGATGAAATCGACATTTAAATAAAATTTTATAAGAATTTCTGTAAATAATTTTATAAACAATTTTTGAATTAATACCTAAAATATATCCTCTTTTACAATTTCTATAAATTTCATACAAATTTACTTTTTAAATAAGAAAAGATAAGATAATTATTAAAAAACAAAATTTTTATTCCACAAAAATTGCTTCATCAATGACAAAGTTATGATTTTTTCTAACGTACACGTTTCCCAAAAATGTGCGGTCTCAGGCGTATTTCTTACAGATTTCTTTGCGGTACTTAAAGTGTTAATTTCATGTCAAACTTAAATATCACCAGTCGGACTCGTTGCCTAATTTCATGTCAAACTTGAGTATCACGAGTCAGACTCGTTGTTTAACATTTTAAGGACCGCTCAAGATTTTTTTCGTGTTTTCTACACGCTATGTTTAGATGCCATCTACTTTGATCCATTGTATCTTTTTGTCTATTTAAGTATTCACGTCAATATTCAATGGCAAACGAAGCTAATTACGATACATATGTAAATTTTTTATGCTTCCTCTTCATAGAGAAAAATGCTTCACGCAATATCATACTTTAAAAAACTACTACAAACTCTGATGAAATTGACTTTTAAATAAAATTTTTTGATAGTTTCGTTAAATAATTTTTCAAAAAATTGTTGCAATAATACTTAAAATGCATCCCGTTTGACAATTTCTATAAACTTAATTTTCAAATATTTTTTTCAAATTTATAATTTAATCAAATTTATAATTTTCAAATTCAAATTTATTTTTTAAGTAAAAAAGTTATGATTATTAAAAAACAAAATTTTTTGCAATAATGCCGAAAATACTTCCAATTATACAATTTCTGAAAGTTCCACAAAAATTGCTTCATCAATAACAAAGTTATGATTTTTTCTAACGTACAAGTTTCCCAAAAACGTGCGGTTTCAGTCATATTTCTTACAGATTTCTTAGCAGTCCTTAAATTGCTAATTTCATGTCAAACTTGAATATCACGAGTCAGACTCGTTGTTTAATTTCGTGTCAAACTTGAATATCACGAGTCAGACTCGTTGCTTAAGTTCAGGTCGAACTTGAATATCACGAGTCGCACTCGTTGTTTTATATCATGTCAAACTTGAATTTTACGAGTCAGACTCGTTGTTTAATTTTATGTCAAACTTGAATATCACGAGTCAGACTCGTTGTGTACTATCATGTCAAACTTGAATATCGGAATTATAAGTATTATAATGTTTTATTTCAAATGTGCATGATGTGTAATATAATGTTTGATACATTAATCAGGGAGATGTAAGGCTAAATAAAATGCGAAATGTAATTGATTTTTTTTTTATTTTTCGTACAAAATCGGAATATGGAAAATTATGAGTAGGATTTTTGTCTAAATGTTAATGCGGGTATTATTGGGAAATATAATATTTGATATATTAATAATGCAAATATGGTATAAAATAATATATGAAGTGTTATTGTAACAATTTTTAATAATCTAGTATTTGGAATATGAGTGATAAGAATTTCGGGGAATGTTATATTTGAAATATGCATGATGAGTAATATAATGTTTGATATATTAACGATGGAGATTTGATTAAAATTAAATTCGAAATGTAGATGTAACAATTTTTTCCATCGTTCGTTCGAAATAAAAATGCCAAAAGTTTCGAATATAATATACTATATAATTATATTATTTATAATTATAAAATACTATATAATTATATAGATTTCGTATAATGTAATATTTAAAATATGACTGATAAGAATTTCGAATAATATAATATCTCAAATATTAATGACGGTAATATTGTATAATATTAATATTCGAGAAATTAATGATGGAAATTTAGTATACAATAAAATGCGACATCTAATTGTAATATTTTTTTCTATTTTTCGTTTAGTGTATTAATAGTAGGAGTGTGGGATAAAATAAAATAAAATAAAATAAAAATTTCCAAAAATCTATATTATATATCCATATTATAATGTATATAAATCTATATCATAATCTATATATAAGCCGTTGATTTTATCAGCGTCAATTTCAAAGCCGATATGATTTTTAAAAGTGCGAATTTGAAAGCCTCTTTTTCGGTGAGAGTGAATTTAAAGCCGCTAATTTGATCAGAGGGAATTTAAACATCGCAGATTTGACTGCTGTAAATTTGCAAGCTGCTAATTTCACCGCAATGGGTTTAACGGGGATTAAAAAGTCGCTAATTTGATTTCTATGAATTCGAAACCTGCCGTTTCAGCAACTGTGAATTTAAAACCGATGTATTGGAATGTTATAAATTGCAAAACTTTTGTTGTTTGACGAATTAAAAATAATGATAGCTGGTGTTTATTCAGGGAAATTGAGTAATTAGCAAATTTCACGAATACTGTGTCACTCGAAATGATTCTCATGGATATTGTTTATATCAAATAACTGCGACGACTATAGTCGGCATTCATTTTTTCAATTTTTAGATACCTGCGCCGACTATAGTCGGCATTCATTTATTATATTTTTATATACCTGCGCCGACTATAGTCGGCATTCATTTATTAAGTTTTTGATACTTGCGTCGACTATAGTCGGCATTCTTTTATTAGATTCTTTGATACCTGCACCGACTATAGTCGGCATTCATTTATTACATTTATGATACCAGCGCCGACTATAGTCGGCATTCATTTTTTCAATTTTTAGATACCTGCGCCGACTATAGTCGGCATTCATTTATTAGATTTTTATATACCTGCGCCGACTATAGTCGGCATTCATTTATTACGTTTTTGATACTTGCGTCGACTATAGTCGGCATTCTTTATTAGATTTTTATATACCTGCGCCGACTATAGTCGGCATTCGTTTATTAGATTCTGATACGAGCGCCGACTATAGTCGGCATTCATTTATTATACTTTTATATACCTGCGCCGACTATAGTCGGCATTCATTTATTACGTTTATGATACCAGCGCCGACTATAGTCGGCATTCATTTTTTCAGTTTTTAGATACCTGCGCCGACTATAGACGGCATTCATTTATTAGATTTTTATATACCTGCGCCGACTATAGTCGGCATTCATATTAAGTTTTTGATACTTGCGTCGACTATAGTCGGCATTCTTTATTAGATGTTTATATACCTGCGCCGACTATAGTCGGCATTCGTTTATTATATTTTTATATACCTGCACCGACTATAGTCGGCATTCATTTATTAAGTTTTTGATACTTGCGTCGACTATAGTCGGCATTCTTTATTAGATTCTTTGATACCTGCGCCGACTATAGTCGGCATTCATTTATTACATTTATGATACCGGCGCCGACTATAGTCGGCATTCATTTATTAAGTTTTTGATACTTGCGTCGACTATAGTCGGCATTCTTTATTAGATTTTTATATACCTGCGCCGACTATAGTCGGCATTCATTTATTACATTTATGATACCAGCGCCGACTATAGTCGGCATTCATTTTTTCAATTTTTAGATACCTGCGCCGACTATAGTCGGCATTCATTTATTAAGTTTTTGATACTTGCGTCGACTATAGTCGGCATTCTTTATTAGATTTTTATATACCTGCGCCGACTATAGTCGGCATTCGTTTATTAGATTCTGATACCAGCGCCGACTATAGTCGGCATTCATTTATTATATTTTTATATACCTGCGCCGACTATAGTCGGCATTCATTTATTAAGTTTTTGATACTTGCGTCGACTATAGTCGGCATTCTTTATTAGATTCTTAGATACCTGCGCCGACTATAGTCGGCATTCATTTATTATATTTATGATACCAGCGCCGACTATAGTCGGCATTCATTTTTTCAATTCTTACATACTTTCGCCGACTATAGTCGGCGTTCACTTATCAGCATTTATTGTTACAACAATGCATAATAAAGAGTTAATAATCCACGGCCAGTTAGGCAACCGCATCCAGCCTACATGGTCTCTCCATCGATCGGCCTTTAACACAATCCGCACGCGGCCACAAACCAACAGATCTACTGACTCGTTGTTCCGTACGACAAACCGCTCCCGACGGCATTGTCAAACGGAGTGAGATCTACAATCGGAGCACACGTCGGTTACAGACGCAGAGTCAGAAACGGAACCACGAAGTTTTTTGAGGTTGAATATCGGTGGAAGTGCGTTAACGATAAATATTAACTCTTTACTACGCATTGTTGCAATAATAAATTATGTTAAGTACACGCCGACTATAGTCGGCGCAGGTGTTTAAGAATGTAATAAATGAATGCCGACTATAGTCGGCGCTGTTATTAAAGTTGCATAAGTACATGCCGACTATAGTCGGCGAGGTGTTGAATCTAATAAATGAATGCCGACTATAGTCGGCGCTGGTAACAGAATCTAATAAACAAATGTCGACTATAGTCGGCGCAGTTATTTAAGATTTCATAAGTATATGCCGACTATAGTCGGCGTAGTTATTTAAGATTTCAAAAGTATATGCATATATGCTCGTACCACAATTTTATCCTGTCGAAAAGTCCGTTAACGGTAAATATCAAAACTTATGACGCATACGGTGCGTCATTATATTTGATCGAGTCAAATATCAAAATTTGTCAAATTTTTGGTCATGACGCATACAGTGCGTCACTATATCTAATCGAGTCAAATATTAAAATTTGTCAAACTTTTCGACGTGACGCATACGGTGCGTCATTATATTTCAGGAAAACAAATTTTTCGCTGTGACGCATACGGTTCGTCATCAGTTTTAGTCAAGCAAAATTTGTCAAATTTTTCGTCATGACGCATATGTTGCGTCATTATATTTGATCGCGTCAAATATGAAAATTCGTATAATTTTTCGTCGTGACGCATACGGTGCGTCATCAATTTTTGAAGGAAATGAATATTAAAATTTGTTAAATTTTTCGTCATGGCGCACACGGTGCGTCATTATATTTGATCGAGTCAAATATTAAAATTTGTCAAATTTTTTGTCATGACGCACACGGTGCGTCATTATATTTCATGGAGTGAAATTTTTTGCCGCGACGCATACGGTGCGTCATTATATTTCAGGAAAGCAAATTTTTCGCTGTGACCCATACGGTGCGTCATCAATTTTGGTCAAGCAAAATTTGTCACATTTTTCGTCATGACACATATGTTGCGTCATTATATTTGATCGCGTCAAATATGAAAATTCGTATAATTTTTCGTCGTGACGCATACGGTGCGTCATCAATTTTTGAAGGAAATAAATATTAAAATTTGTTAAATTTTTCGTCATGACGCACACGGTGCGTCATTATATTTGATCGAGTCAAATATTAAAATTTGTCAAATTTTTTGTCATGACGCACACGGTGCGTCATTATATTTCATGGAGTGAATTTTTTTGCCGCGACGCATACGGTGCGTCATTATATTTCAGGAAAGCAAATTTTTCACTGTGACGCATACGGTGCGTCATCAATTTTGGTCAAGCAAAATTTGTCAAATTTTTCGTCATGACGCATATGTTGCGTCATTATATTTGATCGCGTCAAATGTGAAAATTCGTATAATTTTTCGTCGTGACGCATACGGTGCGTCATCAATTTTTGAAGGAAATGAATATTAAAATTTGTTAAATTTTTCGTCATGACGCACACGGTGCGTCATTATATTTGATCGAGTCAAATATTAAAATTTGTCACATTTTTTGTCATGACGCACACGGTGCGTCATTATATTTCATGGAGTGAATTTTTTTGCCGCGACGCATACGGTGCGTCATTATATTTCAGGAAAGCGAATTTTTCGATGTGACACATACGGTGCGTCATCAATTTTGCTCAAGCAAAATTTGTCAAATTTTTCGTCATGACGCATATGTTGCGTCATTATATTTGATCGCGTCAAATATGAAAATTCGTATAATTTTTCGTCGTGACGCATACGGTGCGTCATCAATTTTTGAAGGAAATGAATATTAAAATTTGTTAAATTTTTCATCATGACGCATACGGTGCGTCATTATATTTGATCGAGTCAAATATTAAAATTTGTCACATTTTTTGTCATGACGCACACGGTGCGTCATTATATTTCATGGAGTGAAATTTTTTGCCGCGACGCATACGGTGCGTCATTATATTTCAGGAAAGCAAATTTTTCGATGTGACGCATACGGTGCGTCATCAATTTTGGTCAAGCAAAATTTGTCAAATTTTTCGTCATGACGCATATGTTGCGTCATTATATTTGATCGCGTCAAATATGAAAATTCGTATAATTTTTCGTCGTGACGCATACGGTGCGTCATCAATTGTTGAAGGACATAAATATTAAAATTTGTTAAATTTTTCGTCATGACGCACACGGTGCGTCATTATATTTGATCGAGTCAAATATTAAAATTTGTCACATTTTTTGTCATGACGCACACGGTGCGTCATTATATTTCATGGAGTGAAATTTTTTGCCGCGACGCATACGGTGCGTCATTGTATTTTATCTAGTTAAACATTAAAATTTGTCAAATTTTTCGCCATGACGCATATGGTGCGTCATCAATTTTGGTCAAGCAAAATTTGTCAAATTTTTCGACGATTTTGCGGCTGAAAAGGTTTATGTAATTTTTGGGTAGTGGTGACGCACCGTGTGCGTCATGTGAAAAATTGCAAAAATGTCTGTCAGGAAATATTTTGCAAACTAGACGAGTTTACGGTGGAAAATGTTAATGTTAATTTTTTGGAGAGCGGTGACGCACCGTATGCGTCATGTGAAAAAATCATGTGGAAAAAATGTTTGCAATGAAATATTTGTAATTTCAACAATTTTACGGCGAAAAAATGTTTACACGAATTTTGGATAGTCATGACGCAGCGTATGCGTCATGTAAAAAAATCATGACAACAAATTCTACAAATATTTGTGATTTCGACGATTTTACGACGGAAAATATTTATGTGTATTTTGAGTAGTACTGACGCACCATGTGCGTCATGAGAAAAGTCATGAGAAAATTGTAAAACTATTTCCAATTTCAACGATTTTGGGACGGAAAATATTTTTGTGAATTTTTAATAGTGGTGACGCACCGTATGCGTCATGAGAAACAATTGTAGAAATATTTGTGATTTCAAAAATTTTACGACGGAAAAATGTTGATGTATATTTTTGAGTAGTACTGACGCACCGTGTGCGTCATGACAAACCTTCTAAACCCGTTTCCACCGAAATATTCGCTTACAAGATGGCCGCCACTGACAAAATGGCCGCCGTCCGGCACAAAACCACGCGTCAACCGCAGGGCACGCGTTCGTAACGGACATTTTCGGCGCGATTGATATCGCAGCAGCAAATTGATGTGCCTGGCACGCGGCCCAACAGATTTCCATCGATTTCCCTCGATTTCCACCGCCGTCGGCAGGAATTTATTTCCCGGATCTGTTTATATTGGCATTTGCGGCGGGTTATTTATCAGTTGCGGGGGGTGTCGAGTTCCTCGGCTTTCGATTGCGGTGTTATACTGATGTACTATGGTGCGTGGAAATATTTATACGGTGTTCCGGTGGAAATGGTCCAGACGAAGTAAGATCTCTTATGGTGGTATATGGTGACATTATTTGGGTTGATTTTTTGATAAAAATAAAACCAGGAACGAGGTTTCTTGTCTTTAAATATTTTCTCTGAAAATGATGTGTGCTTACAGTAATTGCATGGTATTATGAAGTATTTTCATGAATTCATTTATTACAAGATTTGGTGCAAGGGTTTATTTGAGTTTGGTATTCCCGTGATAGTTTCAATTTAAAGGAAATTATTCACTTGAATAATGTCAAGAAAGAACTCTAATAGTTGTAATTTGACAAATGTTGATTATTGACGTGATCAAATATAATGACGCACCGTATGCGTCATGACGAAACATATAACAAATTTTAATATTTGTTTCCTTTAAAATGGATGACGCATCGTATGCGTCATGACGAAAAATTTGACAAATTGTAAAACTTGTATGCACCAAAATTGATGACGCACCGTATTGTAGCAGCAGTACCAGGTTGTTCAATAAGTTTTATTTTGTTTTGTTGAGGGCGTTGCTACTAGTTCAAATTTGTTTTTGTTTTGTTGGTTCACTCTTCTTATCAACGTATGTGAAGGTTCATTTCAATCGGTCAATTCATTCTTTGTTTACAAGCCATTTAGTGTCGCCGTGTCACAGTATTTTCGACAATGGAAAAAATTGAATATCGTGCAGTGATAAAATTCTTATTTTTCGAAGGTGTAGCACCAAAAGAAATTCACGAACGAATGTTAAGAGTGTATAATGAACGTTCACCTTCAATTAGAACAGTAGAAAGATGGGTTGCTGAATTTAAACGTGGTCGAACAAGCCTTGAAGACGATCCACGTGAAGGACGTCCAAAAAGCGCATCAACACCAGAAATCGTAGCCAAAGTACAGGATATGGTTTTGGAAGATCGTCGATTGACTGAGAGGGATTTAGTAGAGGCTCTACACATCTCATTAGGCAGTGTGAGTCATATTTTAAATGAAATTTTGAGTTTTAAAAAGCTGTGTGCACAATGGGTGCCGCATTCGCTAACAATTGAACAAAAACACATTCGAATGCGACTTTCTCAACAACATTTGGAGCGTTTTAAAAGGGATAAAGTGGATTTTGTGCGTCGATTCATCACTATGGATGAGACTTGGGTCTATCACCATGATCCTAAATCAAAACAAGAGGCTAAAGAGTGGTGTGAACCTGGTTGTTCGGCTTCGAAACGAGTTCGTGTCCAGAAATCGGCCAAGAAGGTTCTGGCATCAGTTTTTTCGGATGCGAAAGGAATTTTATTTGTGGATTACTTGCAAACTGGTAAAACAATTAATTCTGAATATTATTGCAACCTTTTGGACCAGTTGAAGGAAAAAATTCGTGAAAAAAGACCCGGTTTGCAGAAGAAAAAAATCCTTTTTCATCAGGACAACGCACCGTGTCACAAGAGCATTTTGACAATGGCTAAAATCCATGAATTAAAGTTCGAATTGTTGGATCATCCGTCGTGTTCACCAGATTTGGCCCCCAGCGACTTCCATTTGTTTCCAGAACTCAAAAAATGTATGCGTGGCAAGCGTTTTTCGTCAAATGAAGAGGTCATAACGGCTGTTGAAGCGTATTTTGCAGACCTTCCGGAATCTCACTTCAGGGATGGGATCCACAGATTGGAGGATCGTTGGAGCAAGTGCATTAATGTTCAGGGAGATTATACTGAATAATAAAGTGTATTTTGAACCATAACATTGTGTTTTTCTTATCGAACGAGAAAACTTATTGAACAACCTGGTATTTTCATGAATTCATTTATTACAAGATTTGGTGCGAGGGTTTATTTGAGTTTGGTATTCCCGTGATAGTTTCAATTTAAAGGAAATTATTCACTTGAATAATGTCAAGAAAGAACTCTAATAATTGTAATTTGACAAATTTTATTTATTGACGTGATCAAATATAATGACGCACCGTATGCGTCATGACGAAACATATAACAAATTTTAATATTTGTTTCCTTTAAAATGGATGGCGCATCGTATGCGTCATGAGAAAAAATTTGACAAATTGTAAAATTTGTATGCACCAAGATTGATGACGCACCGTATTGTAGCAGCAGTATTAGTAGTAATAGAAGCATTAGTAGTAGAAGCAGTGGTGCTAGTAGCAGTAATAATAGTAGCAGCAGTAATAGTAGTAGCAACAATAATAGTAGCAGCAGTAATAGTAGTAGCAATAATAATAGTTGCAACAGTAGCAATACTAACATTACTACCACTACTAGCAACACCTACAGTGACTCCAGTACCATTACCCTCATCAACAAATCACTCCCAACATCACATACCTCCGCAATTACACCAAAACCACTGCCATTACCACCACCCACACCCTCACTCCCCCACATAATTTCCCCAAACACCCCTTCCTCAAAACCCCCATTGTCCCCCACAGCCTCGCGCCTCCCGTCATCACATTTCGCCAGGCCGGCATATTTGAATGACACCCCCGCGGGTCGCTGCACTCGTAATCGGGCCATTAATTAACGACGCCACTTTCGTCCGCGACTGCCGAAGATCAAAGCTCGCTGCCTTTGCTCGCAGGACTCCTTCAACCGCCTCGAACGGCGGTTATTACGGCCTCGGCTCGTTTCCCCAAATTAATTGGAAAATTAGCATGACAAAGCCGCGCGGCGTTTTCGCGAGAATGTCGGCTTTGTCACACAAATTCGCCGGATCCAGGCCGATCGCGAGGCAGAGACGCGGAAAACGGCGGATGAGAGTCGAGAAATTGTTATTGAGGCGCGATTGAATTGCAATTGAGGGGTGAGCGTGTTTGGAGGGCTGTGACGCACCGTGTGCTTCATGGGAGTGAAACAGGAGGAACCATTGTAAGAATGGCGATTGTGAGATAATTGGGAATTCGATGACTTTATGGCAGAAAGTGTTTACTGCTACTACTACTAGTAGTTTTACTACTGCTACTATTACTATTGCTTCTACTATTACTACTGCTGCTACTATTACTACTACTATTATTATTGCTTCTACTATTACTACTACTGCTGCTACTACTACTACTACTAATTTTACTACTGCTACTAGTACTTCTATTGCTTCTACTATTACTACTGCTGCTACTACTAATTTTACTACTGCTACTAGTACTTCTATTACTTCTATTATTACTACTGCTGCTATTACGACTACTATTACTGCTCCTACTATTAATACTGCTACGAGTACTGCTATTGATTCTACTATTACTACTACTACTAGTACTATTACTGCTTCTACTATTAATATTGCGACTACTACTTCTGCTGCTACTATTATTATTGCTGCTACTACTACTACTACTACCATTCCTACTGGTGCTACTACTGTTACTAATGGTGCTGCTACTACTACTATTGCTTCTACTATTAATACTGCTACTACTACTTCTGCTGTTACTATTATTATTGCTGCTACTACTACTGCTACTATTCCTATTGCTAGTACTACTACTGCCGTTGCTCCTAGTGATACTATTATTATTGCTACTACTACTAATACTACGGCTACTAATCCCATTACTAGTACTATTGCCACAACTACTACTACTACTACTACTATTAATGCTACTACCACTACTAATGCCACTACTACTACTACTGTTTCTACTGCTGCTACTATTATTAATGGTACTACTACTACTGCTACTATTCCTATTACTAGAACTATTACCATAATTACTACTACTAGTACCACTGCTGCTATTACTACTGCTACTGCTGTTATTACTACTCCTACTAATACCACTACTGCTGCTATTATTATTGCTACTACTACTACTCCTATTACTACTGCGTATGCAAATTTTCAGCTATGATGACGCACCGTGTGCGTCATGCAAGAATATTGTGAACATGTTTCCAATGAAATGTTTGCGAATTCGATGATTTTACGGTGCAAAAGATTTTTGTGAAATTTAGATAGTGGTGACGCACCGTATGCGTCATATGAAAAAATCATAGGGAAAAAAAGTTTTGCAGTGGAATATTTGTGATTTCAAAGAATTTACGGCGGAAAATGTTTGTATAAATGTTGGTAGTGATGACGCACCGTGTGCGTCATATAAGAAAATTCTAAAAAAAAAATTGTAAACATGTTTTTAATGAAATATTTGGGTATTGGACGATTTTACGGCGGATGAGAATCGAGAAATTGTTATTGGGGCGCGATTGAATTGCAATTGAGGGGTGAGTGTGTTTGGAGAAAGATGACGCAGCGTGTGCGTCATGGGAGTAAAACATGAGGAACCATCGTAAAAATGTCGATTATGAGATATTTGGGAATTCGATGATTTTATAGCAGAAAATGTTAACTACTACTACTACTAGTTTTACCACTGCTCCTATTACTACTAGTAATATTGCTTCTACTATTACTACTGCTGCTACTACAACTACTAGTACTATTACTACTCCTACTAATACTACTGCTACTAATCCTATTACTAGTACTATTACCATAACTACTACTACTACTGCTATTATTACTGCTGCTACTACTACTACTATTACTGCTTCTACTATTACTATTATTACTACTACTCCTACTATTACTATGGCTTATGTGAATTTTTGGCGGTGGTGACGCACCGTGTGCGTCAAGTCAAAACATCATGAGGAGAAAACTGTAAATATGTTACCAATGCAATGTTTGAGTATTCGACGATTTTACGGCGGAAAAGGTTTATGTGTATTTTGAGCGGTGGCGACGCACCGTGTGCGTCATAGGAGTAAAACATGAGGAAAAATTGTAAAAATGACTCACCGTGTGCGTCATGTGAAAAAGTCATGAGGAAAAAATTGTAGAAATATTTGCAGATTCGACGATTTTGTAGCTGAAAATATTTATGTGAATTTTAGTTGGTGGTGACGCACCGTGTGCGTCATATTAGAAGTTTATCGAAGAAAAATGTAGTTATATGTTTACAATGAAATATCTGCAAATTCGACGATTTTGCGGCCAAAGTGTTTATATGAATTTTGGGTAGTGGTGACGCACCATTTGCGTCATATGAAAGAAATTTTAAAAATGTTTGCAACAAAATATTTGTAATTTCAACGATTTTGCGACGGAAAATGATTATCTGAACTTTTCGGCGGTGGTGACGCACCGTGTGCGTCATAGGAATAAAACATGGGGAAAAATAATAAAAAGATCTGCAATGGAATATTTGCAAATTCGACGATTTTACGGCGGAAAATGTTTTTGGGAATATTCGATGGTGGTGACGCACGGTGTGCGTCATTTGAAAAACTTGTAAAAATGTTTGCAAAGAAATATCTGCGATTTCAAATTTTGAGACTTTGGAATTTTTTGGAAAATGTTTACGCACCATATTTTAGATCATGAAAACAAATGGCAAAAATGTTTGCAAAGACATACTTGCGATTTCAACGATTATGCAACAGAAAATGTTTTTGTGAATTTTGGATAGTGGTGACGCATCGTATGCGTCATAGAAGTAAAACATGACTTTTAATTGTTAATTAATTAAACAGTTTAATTGTATTTCAACAATTTCATGAGGAAAAAATAATAAATATGTTTCCAATAAAATGTTTGAGATTTCGACAATTTTACGGCGGAAAATGTTTATAGGAATTTTGGGCAGTGACGCAACGTGTGCGTCACGTAATAAAGTTGTGATAACAAACCATTGAAATGTCTGCAATTAAATATTTGCGAATTGGACGATTTTACGGCGGAAAAGATTTACTACTACTACTACTACTTGATTCTCAAAAAAAAAAGTGAACACCCGCATACTATTTTTTTTTATTTTTTCATAAACCTCCATAATAACTTACACATAACAAAATGTTTTATGGTAAAAATGAAAAAATCATGCATCTAAGTGTTAAAGTCTAGCCTAGTACCAAACACACCCCAAAAGACCTCATTTTCTTCAACTACGCACAATTCGGCGAATTTTTCGAGGATACCCGAAGCAAAAGTCGTGGCGATCGATTCGTCGAAAGTGAAGCGTCGACGATGCAATAACGCGCGCACGCTAATGAGGGCGGCCCCACCCACGCATGGGGACCTGCGACTTCCGCGCTTCATTAAGCGTAATGGATATTTAGCGGGACGCTCCTAATGAACGCGGCTCGGCATTTCTCGTTTTCCCGCGTATTATGATGAACGGAGTTCCGAATTGGGCAGTAGAGTATGTATATATATATATATATGTATATATATATATATAACATATAACACCACTATTATATATATATATATATATGTTGGTGTTTTTTGTTATATATGCATTGATTATGATGTTTTTATGGGGAATGGAAATGTGACCGGTAAATGTATAGGAGTGTCGATGGAGTAGGATCATGGTGTGGGGGATGCTGATGTGTGAATTGGCGGTTATGGTGTTTTTATGGGGAATGGAATTATGTTGGTTCAATGAATTGGAGTGACGGTTTAATCCAATCCGGCGCTGCGACGCTGGTGTAGGAGGGTGCTAATGTGTCAATGGGTGGTTATGGGGTTTTTATGGGGAATGGAATTGTGGTGGGTCAATATGTTAGAGTGGCAGTTTAAAATTGTCAAGGATTACAGTGATGGTGTAGGAGGGTGCTGATGTGTTAATGCACGGTTATGGGGTTTTTATGGGGGATGGAGTTGTTGTGGGTCAATGCGTAGGAGCGGTGATTTAGGAGTGTCGATGGTGTAGGATCATAGTGTAGAAAGATGCTAATGTGTGAATTGGCGGTTATGGTATTTTTATGGGGAATGGAGTTGTGGTGGGTGTCAACGTATAGGAGTGGTGATTTAGGCGTATCGAGGGAGTATGGTGATGACTTGGGAGGGTGCTGATGTGTTAATATGCGTTATGGTGTTTTTATGGGGAATGGAAATGTGATGGGTCAATGTATAGGAGTGGTGATTTAGGCGTATCGTCCGAGTATGGTGATGACTTAGGAGGGTGATGATGTGTTCATAAGCGTTATGGGATTTTTATGGGGAATGTAGTTAAGGTGGATCATATATCCATCATATATATATACATGTGTATATGTACGTATGTGCATGATTAATATGCACTGTATATATATATATATATATAAAATAAGTAAATAAATGAAATAATACATATTGTATATTACATACTTTTATTAATCCATATATATATATATATATAATGTTTGGTATGATTTTTATAAACTTATAAACTTAATTATAGTTATATAGTTATAATAAGTGCACATACATAGATATACATTTATGTATTTATTGTTATAATAATTACATATGTAGGCATAGGTACGAATGGTGATCGAATGCGTCCGAGTGTGTGTGTGTGTATGAGTGGCTGCGACCGATTGTTGCGAGTGAGGTATAACGATAGCGTGGTTTTGTTTGAAGAATGCGTGACGTATGTCTCATTATTGCGCGTGTCGACTGTAACGCATTATACAGTGAGCGAGAGAGAATGTATATAAGAATGAGAGGATGCGTGTTTTTACGAATGATTGGATGCCGAATATATATGGACGGGGGTGCATAGCAACGGCCCGGCGAGGAGATATATATACGTATATATATATTGAGTATATATATAGAGAGTTTTATATTGTCGAGCAGTCAAGTTCTAAAAGTATGCAGACCAAGACACACGAAGACTTTTTTTTTTATCTCAGACTTTTTTCGATTGTGAATATCCATAGATCTTTTTGTTAATACTAAATAAACCTTTGCACAAAACTTGTTCATGCACAATTACCACCACAATATCCCATACATATAAATAATTATATTGTATTATATATGTATGTATGTGTATATGAAATAAATATACAGTATACTATATAATATATGTACTATAATACTATATATATATATATATACTGAATGCATATATAATAATAAATATGTACATATGTACTAATAAAAGTGTGTAATAAAGAATATGTATTAGTTTATTTATTTATTTCATATATATGTACACTAGATATTAATTGCGCATGCAAAATATTCGTATATTTTTTTCTACAATACACTGTACTACGTCGTTAAACTATTGAAAAGTTATGATTACTCTTTATTATAATATATATATATATATATATATATATATATGACAATGCTTTATATATGTTACAATAATTTTGTGATGTGTACATATATGGTAGAGGCAGAATGATATATATATCATTCTATATTTTGTCAACTTTATTCCACCTTCAAACACACGAAATACATATTGCCGTTTAAACAGACACTGAATGCTGCTTCATTTATTGGACTGTTTCTACGAAACAATTTTACTGTATTTCAAATCGATTATTATTATTTTGCTGTATTTCAAATAGACGCATAAAATTTTCCTGTATCCCAAAATTCGCCCCCGAAATATTTCCCTAATCTTTAAATTTGTCCCGTAACACTTCTCTATCTTTCAAAATTCCGCAAAAGGTTTCGCTACACTTCAAATTCTATGAATATACATTTATTATTATATACATATATACATAGATTATTTATATAATTATTCTTATTTCAAATTATATATTCTCAAATTATATAAATATATATTCTCACACAATGAATCAGATATCACCATACATTAATGACTGTGTCCTTTCATTCCTTTTTTCAATCACCATAATAAATCCCCATCGACCCCCATGGTTTTCCAAAAACCAAACATTCTTCCTTTCTCAAATTCTCGCATTTCGACTGCACACAAACACTTTGAAACACACACAAACCAACAACATATATATATAGATATAGACACGTCTAATAAACTACCCGATATATACTGACACTGCAAAGTGCCGTAAAGGACACACACTATAGTATCCGCACGTTACACACTATAGAATCCGCACGATTTCCCAGCGCAATACGACACTTCAGAATACAGACATAAACACAGTCGAGGCTCAGTTCGATGAACTCGATGCCGTGTGTGAACACGTCTTATATTTACAAACTACCCCCAAGTTGAGGACGCACATTGTGTAGAGAGTTACGAATGGATCCATTATTTATGCGAATTTCTGTAGGAAACTGTTTGTAGACAACAGCCAGTTTCGGTGCAGACGTACTATGGGGCGGTTGGAAATCGGTGAGAGTCGCTGAATATGGTGTTTTATGGTCAGTGGAATACGGCGGTTTTGGTTTATGGGGATTTTTTAATGTTATGGCTGTTTCGGGGTGAATGGGAACACCATGAGGGCAAAGTAATGTGTCAGGCCATGATTGATGGTTATTTTAGGGTTTGCAGGGATTAATGCATGGTAGTTTGGTTTGAAACGGATTTTTTATGGGAACACCATGGTAGCGTAATGAAATTAATAATGGGTGGAGTTGGTTACAGGGTGGGGAAAGTGCACTGTTGTTTTGGGATGATGGAGGCGATCCCATAAGAGCGTCATAGAGGCGGAGTAATGTAAACCCGTAAAAACACCATAAGAGCGTATTGGCGTTAATTCCCTTACACACACAATACCACTCCATCACTAAGATCGGCAATCCTAACGTCTATAAAATTCCCATAACGACTCACGAATAAACCCCATGAAAACACCATTAGGGCCCATTAATGTTAATTTCGCCATACACAATGGCCCTCTATCACTAATATGGACAATTTCAACGTCTATAGAAATTCCGTAACGACTCACGGACAAACCCCATAAAAACACCATAAGGGCACAGTAATGTTAATTTCGCCATACAAAATACCACTCTATCACTAATATCGACAATTTCAACGTCTATAGAAATCCCATAACGACTCACGGACAAACCCCATAAAAACACCATAAGGGCGCAGTAATGTTTATTTCACCATATAAAATACCACTCTATCACTAAGATCGGCAATTTCAACATCTATATAAATCTCATAACGACGCACGGACAAACCCCATTAAACACCATAAGGGCACAGTAACGTTAATTTCGTTATACGAAATACCATTCCATCACTAAGATCGATAATCCCAAGGTCTATAGAATTCCCATAAAGGCCCACTGACAAACCTCATAAAAATACCATGACAACCATAACATTAGCGTGAAGTAATTATCACACCGAAAGCAAAATACACCTTATTCTCGCATCAACAACTACAACCCCATAAACCCCATAACAATTATTTGACTCAATTCCATAAAAAACTACACAACATAGCACACCGTTGCCAAAATCCACAATTCCCGTGTTAATCTCACCAACCCCATAAAAACCCCATAACCACCAAATAACACGCCAGTACACACCTACATCATCGCCGTAGCCCTTGACAATAATAAACCTTCAACTAAATACATTGATCCACTATAATACCATACCCCATAAAAACACCATAACCACCAATTCATACATCAGTACCCTCCTACATTATCACCGTAGCTCTTAACAGTCTTAAACCGTCACCCAACACATTTACTCACCATAGCTGAATTTCCCATAAAAACCCCATAACCACCAATTTCAACATCAGCGCCCTCCTGCACCATCATCCTACTCCCTCGACACTCCTAAATCACCATTCCAACCCATTGACACCCCATGAAAACCCCATAAACGCCCATTGATACATCAGCACCCTCCTAGGCTATCACCGTAATCCTTGACGATCTTGAGTCTCCACCCCAACATACTGACTCACCACAACTCTATCCCCCATCCCCCATAAAAACCGCATAACCGCCAATTAACACATCAACACCCTCCCACACTATCGTTGGAGCGACAAATGTGATTAAACCGGCACCACAGTAGATTGAACCATAAAAACACCATAGCCGCCAATTAACACATCAGGACCCTTCTACACCTTCGTCATAGCGACGAATTCGGTTAAACCGTCACCCCAACACATTCAACCATCATAACTGCATTCCCCATGAAATCACCATAACAGTCCATTAACACAATAGCACCCTTTTACACCATCATCGTACTCCCTTGACTCTCCTAAATCATCACTCCAACAGATTAAGCCACCACAACTCCATTTACCATTCCCCATAAAAACACCATAACCGCCAATTAACACATCAGCACTTTCCTACATCATCGCCATAACCTTTGACAATAATAAACCACCACCGCAACACATTGACCCACCATATCTTCATTCCCCACGAAAACACCATAACCACCTATTACCTCATCAGCACTTCCTACACCATGATCGTAACCCTTGACAATAATACACTGTCACCGTAATCCTTGACAATCTTAAACCGCCACCCCAACATACTGACCCACCACAACTTCATTCCCCATAAAAACACCATAGCCGCCAATTAACACATCAGCACCCTTCTACACCTTCGTCATAGCAGCTGATTCGATTTAACCGTCACCCCAGTGCATTGACCACCTCAACTTCATTCCCCATAGAAACACCATAACCGCCAATTATCACATCAGCGCCCTCCTACATCATCGCCATAGCCCTTGACAATAATAAACTACCACCGCAACACATTGATCCACCATATCTTCATTCCCCACGAAAACACCATAACCACATATTATCTCATCAGCACTTCCTACACCATGATCGTGACCCTTGACAATAATACACTGTCACCGTAATCCTTGACAATCTTAAACCGCCACCCCAACGCATTGACCCACCATATCTTCATTCCCCATAAAAACCCCATAACCGCCAATTAACACATCAGCACCCTCCCACAACATGATTCTACTCTCTCGACATTCCTAAATCACCATTCCAACACCTTAACTCACCACAACTCAATTCCCCATAAAAACCCCATAACTGTCCATTAACACACCAGCACCCTCTTATACAATCGCCATAGTCCTTGACGATAATAAACCGTCACTTCAACACATTGACCAACCACAACTCTATTCCCCATAAAAACACCATAACCACCAATTAACATGTTAGCACCCTTCTACACCATCGCCGTAGCCCTTGACAATAATAAACCGTCATCCGAACGCATTAATCCACCATAACCCCATTCCCCATGAAAACACCATAACCACCAATTAACATGTTAGCACCCTTCTACACCATCGTCGTAACCCTTGACAATAATAAACCGTCATCCGAACGTATTAATCGACCATAACCCCATTCCCCATGAAAACACCATAAACGTCCATTAACACAATAGCACCCTGTTACACCATCATCGTACTCCCTTGAAACTCCTAAATCATCACTCCAACACATTGACCTACCACAAATTCATTCCCCATAAAAACACCATAACCGTCAATTAACACATCAGCACCCTCCTACACACGACATTGTCATAGCAGCTGATTCGATTTAACCGTCACCCCAGTACATTGACCACTACAACTCCATTCCCCATAACACACCATAACCGTCAATTAACACATCAGCACCATCCTACATCATCGCCATAAACCTTGACAATAATATACTATCACCGTAATCCTTGACAATCTTAAACCGCCACCCCAACGCACTGACCCACCACAACTCCATCCCCCATCCCCCACGAAAACCCCATAACCGCCAATTAACACATCAGCACCCTCTCACACCATGATCCTACTCCCTCGACACTCCTAAATCACCCCAACAAACCCTCGCCCCATTAGCCGAAGCCACCTCACCAACCCCATGAAAAAACAGCTTCGCCCATCAAGCCACTTCATCGAAACTGCGTTCAATAATTCTCCCATCAGCCTGCCACCATCCACCCCCACTTCTACCCGCCATTAATCACCACCCGTCGACGCCCACACAATGCCGCGCAATTTCTCGCCGACGCAAAAAGTCACCGCTGGGAAATCTTAATTGTGGGGGGGAAAAATGAATGTGTAATTTCTGCGGGAATTAATTTATGCGCGCGTAGACTGGGAGTAATTGTATTTGTATATATGTATGTATGTATGTATGTGTGTGTGGCGGAATGAATTGTATCGGTGGAGGTAATAGAATTAGTATGTAGATACCGTCAGAAGGAAAATCAATATGTGCTATATATATGTACTCGTATATATATAATAAAACAGGTCGGAGCCGTTTATATGCATGTATATGTATATATCATTTCTGTAGGAATTAATTGTATATGCGCATGTAGTGGAAATAATTTTATTTGTACGTGCAGTGGAATGAATTTTGCTGGTAAATGTGATGGATTACTTGTATATATATGTCATGTGTTGGAATTCAGTGTATATGGATATAATGTGGAATTAATTGCAAATGTACGTGCTGTGAGAAAAAAAATCAGTGTATGCTGTATATATGTGTATATATATATATTATACAACAGCTATTCATTAACGTCAATATTCGGTAAATTTAAAAATTCAGCCTTTCATTACTGAAAGTATTGAAATGATATTTATTTCAGCGAAATTCTATACAACATTTGTTCATTCACGTCAACATTCGGAAAATTTAAAAATTCAGCCTTTCATTATTGAAAGTATTGAAATTCTATTCATTCCAGCAAAATTCCGCAATTCATGCCACTCTCGTAAACATTTAATAAATTAAAAAAAAAAATGTATCTATGTCACATATACACTTTAACTCGTTACTACATAATAATCTAATTCTTCTCATCAATTTTAATATTTGACAATCTCAAAAATCGTTCTTCACAGATTAAACATTTATATTATGAATTAGCATTTATTTATGTTAAAAAATTATCTAATTTTATTAACATAAATAAATTCCGTAATTTAAAAAATGCAGCCTCCTACTATTGAATTTTCTGTAATTCTATTTACTCCAATAAAATTCTGCAATTCATTCCACTCTCATAAAAATTCAGTAAATTGGAAATGTATGTATTAATGTTAATTAATTTTACTGAAATTACCTAATTTTACTTATTTGTTTTACCGATTCAGAAAATTGAAAAATGCAGCCTCCCATTATTGAAATTATCGAAATTCAATTTACTCCAGCAAAATTTTGCAATTGACTTAATTTACATATACTTTCAGTAAATTAAAAAACTTGTAGCTTTATCATCTATACAATTTTTTTTATTATTACACAACACTAATTTCGTTTTCATCAATTTTAATCTTCCACGAATTTAAAAAATCCAAACCTTTTCTATGAATTAAAATTTATTTGTGTTAATAATTAAATTCATTTATGGTCATAATTAAAATTCGTTCTTTTCACCAATCCAGAAAATTAAAAAACGCAGCCTCCTGCTATTCAAATGATTGAAATTCTATTTATTACAGTAAAATTCTCCTATTGACTTTATTTACATTTACACATTCAGTAAATAAAAAAATGTGTACTTTCGGCATGTACGCAATTTGTTTTATTATTACATAACACACTAATTCTTCTCATCAATTTTAATTTTCACTATTTAAAAAATCCGAACCTCTTGTATATATTAATATGTATTTGTTTTATCAGAACCAACTAATTTTATTTATCCATTTTTTCAAATTTATGTATTAATATTTATTTCTTTTACTGAAATTAACTAATTTTACTTATTCATTTTACCAATTTGGTAATATAAAAAATGCAGCCTCCCATTATTAAAATTAACATTAATTCGTTTTACTAAAATTAACTAATTTTATTTATTGATTTTACCAATTTGTAAAATTAGAAAAATTCGACCGCTCATAATTGAAATTATTAAAATTGTATTTGCTCCAGCAAAATTTTGCAATTTCTAAAAATCGTCCTTTGTACATAAAAAAGGAAATCCGAATCTATGTTATGAATTAATATTTATGTATGTTAATAAAATTATTTATTATGTTAATAATTACATTTATTTATGTTAATAATTACAATTCATTCGTTTCACCGTTTTGGCAAATTAAAAAATGTAGCCTTCCATTATTGAAATTATTAAAATTGTAGTTACTCCTAAAAAATGTGAACCTCTTGTATGTATTAATATTAATTCCTTTCACTGAAATTAACTAATTCTATTTATCCATTTCACCAATTTGGCAAATTAAAAAATGTAGCTTCCCATGACTGAAATGATCGAAATTCAATTCTCTCAACAAATCACTCAATAAATGCAAAAAATTGTAAACACCTCACATATGCACTTTAACTCGTTACACTAATTATGTTAATAATTAAAATTCATGCATCTTACCGGTTCTGCAAATTAAAAAATATAGCCTCCCATTATTGAAATTATTAAAATTGTATTTGCTCGAGCAAAATTTTGCAATTTTTAAAAATCGTCCTTTGTACATAAAAAAGGAAATCCAAATCTATGTTATGAATTAATGTTTATGTGTGTTCATAAAATTATTTATTATGTTAATAATTACATTTATTTATGTTAATAATTAAAATTCATTCGTTTCATCGATTTTTACCACAGCAAAATTCTGCAATTCATTGGGTAAACGCAAAAAATTGTACCCACCTCACGTATGCACTTTAATTCGTTGCAACATAACCCTAATTCTTCTGGTCAATTTTAATTTTAACGTATTAAAAAACCCGAACCTCTTGTATGTATTAATATTTATTGATTTCACTGAAACCTTGTCAATTTAAAAATTTGGCCTTCCCATTATTGAAATTATTGAAATTTAACTCACTCCAGCAAAATTCTGCAATTCTTCCACTGTCATAAAGATTCAGTAAATTGATAATGTATGCAAAATTTTGCAATTTATCCCACTCCCCCAACACTCACTAAATGCAAAAAATTCTCACCACTTCACGTATGTACTTTTTAAAAAATTATTTAATTTTATTAATTCGTTCCAACAATTTTGCAATTTAAAAAATGCAGCCTCCCACTATTAAAATTATCAAAATTCAATTTACTCTTACAAAATTCTGCAATTCATCCCACTCCTCTAAATACTCAAAAAATGTAAAAAATCGTAACCACCTCACGTATGTACTTTAAATAATTACTATTTACATAGCACTCTAATTCTCCGCGTGAACTTGCAATGTCGCATCTATAAAAAATTCATGCCCCCCATGAAATCGTCGAGAGCCTCGGCACACCCCATTCGTCGGCACGTGCCGATAATTTGCATCGACCGCGAAGCAAACGTGCGGCAAATTTTCATAAACGCCCGCCCACGCACGCGCATATTTCCGCTTAGGCGTTCCGCAATCGGGGAAATATCCTGAAAACCGATCATTCCACCATTTGTCGGCGACGGGAATCGATTCGCGTCTGCACCCGCCGCCACCCACTACCCCATCGACCGTGCTTATGGCGGTATACCGGGTGGCGGAGCAAAATTACGGAATGGGACGCGTTGCAGGGGGTTGATCGAAGGAAATGGGAGGGGAAGGGGTTTGGGGAGAAATTGTTCAGATGAAAGTTGTGGGGGGTGAAGTGTGCTATCTTTTTTGTCTAAAAAGCTTTTTGATGGAATGCACTGTTTGAAGGATATTTGAGGATTTATGGGATGAACATGTAATTCGGCCGATTTCATGAGTTTGTTATGAATCGTTCGAATATTATGGTAAATAATTGATTTTTGAGCAAAATGTTTCAGATGAAAGTTGTGGGGGGTGAAGTACTCTATCTTTTTTGTCTAAAAAGTTTTTTGATGGAATGCACTGTTTGAAGGGTATTTGAGGATTTATGGGATGAACATGTCATTTGGCCGATTTCATGAGTTTGTTATGAATCGTTCTAATATTATGGTAAATAATTGATTTTTGAGCAAAATGTTTCAGATGAAAGTTGTGGAGGGTGAAGTGTTCTATCTTTTTTGTCTAAAAAGTTTTTTGATGGAATGCACTGTTTGAAGGATATTTGAGGATTTATGGGATGAACATGTAATTCGGCTGATTTCATGAGTTTGTTATGAACCGTTCGAATATTATGGTAAATAATTGATTTTTGAGCAAAATGTTTCAGATGAAAATTGTGTAGAGTGAAGTGTTCTATCTTTTTTGTCTAAAAAGTTTTTTGATGGAATGCACTGTTTGAAGGGTATTTGAGGATTTATGGGATGAACATGTAATTCGGCCGATTTCATGAGTTTGTTATGAATCGTTCGAATATTATGGTAAATAATTGATTTTTGAGCAAAATGTTTCAGATGAAAGTTGTGGGGGGTGAAGTGGTCTATCTTTTTTGTCTAAAAAGTTTTTTGATGGAATGCACTGTTTGAAGGGTATTTAAGGATTTATGGATGAACATGTAATTTGGCCGATTTCATGAGTTTGTTATGAATCGTTCGAATATTATGGTAAATAATTGATTTTTGGGCAAAATGTTTCGGATGAAAGTTGTGGGGGGTGAAGTACTCTATCTTTTTTGTCTGAAAAGTTTTTTGATGGAATGCACTGTTTGAAGGGTATTTGAGGATTTATGGGATGAACATGTAATTCGGCCGATTTCATGAGTTTGTTATGAATCGTTCGAATATTATGGTAAATAATTGATTTTTGAGCAAAATCTTTCAGATGAAAGTTGTGGGGGGTGAAGTGTTCTATCTTTTTTGTCTAAAAAGTTTTTTGATGGAATGCACTGTTTGAAGGGTAGTTTAGGATTTATGGGATGAACATGTAATTTGGCCGATTTCATGAGTTTGTTATGAATCGTTCGAATATTATGGTAAATAATTGATTTTTGAGCAAAATGTTTCAGATGAAAGTTGTGGGGGGTGAAGTGTTCTATCTTTTTTGTCTAAAAAGTTTTTTGATGGAATGCACTGTTTGAAGGGTATTTGAGGATTTATGGGATGAACATGTAATTCGGCCGATTTCATGAGTTTATTATGAATCGTTCGTATAAAATAATAAATACTTGATTTTTTAGCAAAATGTTTGAGATGAAAGTTATGCGGAGTAAAGCGTTCTATTATTTTTGTCTGAAAGATTTTTTGATGCAATGCACAGTTTGAAGGGTATTTCATATTTTATGTGGTCTATGTACGATTCAGCCGATTTCATTGAGTTTGTCAGAGATCGTTTGTATAACATAATAAATACTTGGTTTTTTAGCAAAATGTTTGAGATAAAAGTTTTGCAGGATGAAGCATTCTATTATTTTTGTTTGAAACTTTTTTTTATGAAAAGCACTGTTTAAAAGATAATTAATATTTTGCGTGTAAAACGTACCATCGAGCCGATTTTGTTGAGTTTGTCATAGATCGTTCGTGTAATATAGTAAATAGTTGATTTTTAAGAAAAATATTTCAAGTGAAAGTTGTGGGGGGTGAAGCATTCTATAACTTTTGTCTCAAATTTTTTTGTAAAAAATGCACTGTTTAAGGAGTATTTTATGTTTTATATGTGGAACGTATAATTAAGACGGTTTCATTGAATTCATCACATATCGTTCGTGTAACATTGTAAACAGTTGATTTTATAGGAAAATGTTTGAGATAAAAGTTGTGGGGGGTAAAGTGTTCTATCTTTTTTGTCTGAAACTTTTTTTCAGGAAATGCACCGTTTGAAGGGTATTTTATGTTTTACGTGTGGAACATATGATTGAGCCGATTTTGTTGAGTTTGTTATAGATCGTTCGTGTAATATAGTAAATAATTGATTTTTTAGAAAAATGTTTGAAACGGAAGTTATGCGGAACTAAATATTCTATTATTTTTGTTTGAAACTTTTTTTGGTGGAACGCACCGTTAAGCTGGTAGTAGCTATTTTATGAGATGAACATGTAATTCAGCTGATTTCGTGAGTTTATTAGGAATCGTTCGTATAAAATAATGAATAGTTCATTTTTTAGCAAAATGTTTCAGGTGAAAGTTGTGGGGGGTGAAGCGTTCTATCATTTTTGTCTGACACTTTTTTTTGTAGAATGCACCATTAAGCAGATAGTAGCTATTTTATGGGATAAGAATGTAATTCAGTCAGTTTCATGAGTTTCTTATGAATAGTTCGTATAATATGGTAAATTGTCGATTTTTCAGAAAAATGTTTGAGATAAAAGTTATTCGGATTGGAATATTCTACAATTTTTGTCTGAAACATTTTTTTGTGGAATGCACTGTTAAACCGGTATTTAGTGTTTTATGGGATGAACATGTAATTCGGCCGGTTTCGTGAGTTTGTTTTGATTCGTTCGTATAATATGGTAAATAGTTGATTTTTTAGCAAAATGTTTGAAATGAAACTTATGCGGAGTAGAATGTTCTATAATTTTTGTCTGAAACATTTGTTCGCAAAATGCACCATTTGAAGGATATTTGCTGTTTTATGGGATAAATATGTAATTTGGTCGGTTTCGTGAGTTCGTTATGAATCATTTGTTTAACATAATAAATAATTGATTTTTGAGCAAAATGTTTCAAACGAAAGTTTTGCGGAGTGAAACGTTCTATCTTTGTTGTATGAAAGATTTTTTGTTGGAATGCACCATTTAACGAATATTTAAAGTTTTACGCGTGGAAAGTACGGTTGAGCCGATTTTGTTGAGTTCGTCATATGTTGTTTGTATAACATAATAAATAGTCGATTTTTTAGCAAAATGTTCCAAATGAAAGTTTTGCGGAGTGAAACGTTCCATCTTTTTTGTCAGAAAGATTTTTTGGTAGAATGCACCGTTAAACCGGTATTTCCGGTTTTATGCGGTCTATATACGATTCAGCCGATTTCATTGAATTCGTGATAGATGTTCGTATAACATAATAAATAGTTGATTTTTTAGCAAAATGTTTGAAACGAAAGTTGTGCGGAGTCAAGCGTTCTTTTATTTTTGTTTGAAACTTTTTTTGATAAAATGCACCGTTAAGCGCATAGTAGCTATTTTATGAAATAAATATTTAATTCGGTCAGTTTCATGAGTTCGTTATGATTTGTTCGTATAACGTAATAAAAAATTTACTTTTCAGCAAAATGGTTTAAATAAAAGTTATGTGGGGTAAAGCGTTCTATCATTTTTGTCTGAAACTTTTTTTCGTGAAATGCATCCTTAACCGAATATTTGCTATTTTATATGTTGTACGTACAATTGACCTGATTTCATAGAATTCATCATAGATCGTCCGTGTAATATGGTAAATAGTTGATTTTTCATAAAAATGTATGAAATAAAAGTTGTGCGGGATGAAGTGTTCTATCATTTTTGTCTGAAATTTTTTTTTCTGAAATGCACCGTTAAGCAGATAGTAACTGTTTCAGGGAATGAACATGTAATACGGCCAATTTCATGAGTTCATTATGATTTGTTCGTATAACGTAATAAAAAATTGACTTTTGAGTAAAATGTTTGAAATGAAAGTTATGCGGGATAAAGCGTTCTACCATTTTTGTCTGAAACCTTTTTTTATGGAATGCACCCTTAACCGGATATTTGCTGTTTTATATGTTGTACGTACAATTTACCTGATTTAATTGAATTCGTTACGGATCATTCGTTTAAAATAGCAAATAGTTGATTTTTCAGCAAAATGTTTGAAATGAAAGTTGTGCGGGGTGAAGTTTTCTATCATTTTTGTTGAAACCTTTTTTTCGGAAAATGCATCGTTAAACGTGTATGTGCTGTTTTATGCAATGTGCACACAATTCAGCCGATTACGAAAAGTTCATCTAGGGTCCTCCATGTAAATTTATAATACGCGATTTTCCGGCAAAATGTTTCAGATGAAAGTTGTGCGGAGTGAAGTGCGCTTTGATTTTTTTCTGACGCGTTTTTTTATAAGACGCATCGTTGAGCGCGTATTTGCAGTTTTTTATGCTCTGCACACATTTCAATCAATTTTGTTGACACCATCAAAAAGTCGTTCGTTAATATCATAAATACTGCATTTTTTGCAAAACGTTTCAAACAAAAGTCGTTCGGTATGAACTACTCTACAACTTTTACCTTAAATAATTTTCGCTGAAATTAACGGATAACCTGATATTGCACTATTTTATGTATGATGCACAGATTATGTTCAATTTTGATGATATCATAAAGAATCGTTTCTATAATTTTATAAATACTTAATTTTCGAAAAAACATTTCAGACAAAACTTGTTCACTATAATCCCTTCTACATCTTTTACTCGAAACATTTTTCGCAGAAACCAGGCGTTAAATTTATATTAATTATTTTCTGAATTAGAGATATCCTGCTTTTGATTTCTTTGATATCAGTTAAAAACGTTTGTTTAACTACGCAAATATTTAGTTTCCGAAAAAATGTTTCAGACAAAAGTTATTTAGTATATTCCCCTCTACAAATTTTATTTGAAACATTTTTCGCGGAAACCAGCCGTTAAATTTATATTAATTATTTTCCGAATTAAAGGTATACTGCTTTTGATTTCTTTGATACCAATTAAAATTGCTTCTCTAATTCTGTAAATGCTTAATTTTCCAAAAAATGTTTCAGACAAAAGTTGTTCCGTATAATGCCTTCTACAACTTTTATTCGAAATATTTTTCGCGGAAACCAGCCGTTAAATTTATATTAATTATTTTCCGAATTGAAGATATACTGCTTCTGATTTCTTTAATACCAATTAAAAAAGTTTCTCTTATTACGTAAATATTTAATTTCCGAAAAAATGTTTCAGACAAAACTTGTTCACTATAGCCTCCTCTACAAATTTTATTGGAACCATTTCTTTCCAAACCCACCCTTTAAATTTATATTTATTATTTTCGCATTACGCGTATACTGCTTTCGATTTTTTCCACATCAATCAAACTCGCTTCTCTAATTACGTAAATACTTAATTTTCGGAAAAACATTTCAGACAAAACTTGTTCACTATAATCCCCTCTACATCTTTTACTCGAAACATTTTTCGCAGAAATCAGGCGTTAAATTTATATTAATTATTTTCTGAATTAGAGATATCCTGCTTTTGATTTCTTTGATATCAATTAAAAACGCTTGTTTAATTCCGTAAATATTTAATTTCCGAAAAAATGTTTCAGACAAAAGTCGTTGGATATAATCCCCTCTACAACTTTTGTCTAAACCATTTCTCTCCAAACACACCGATCGAATTTATATTAATTATTTTCGCATTACGCATTTACTACTTTCGATTTCTTTGGTATCATTTAAAAACGCTTCTCTAATTCCATAAATACTCAATTTCCGAAAAAATGTTTTAGACAAAAATCGTTCATTATGATCCCCTCTATAACTTTTATTCGAACCATTTCTCTCCAAACATACCGATCGAATTGATATTAATTATTTTCGCATTATGCATATACTGCTTCTGATTTTTTTAATATCAATTAAAAACGCTTCTCTAATTCTGTTAATACTTGATTTCTACAAAAATGTTTCAGATAAAACTTGTTCACTATAAACTCCTCTACAAGTTTTATTGGAAGTATTTCTCTTCAAACTCACCGTACGAATTTATATTAATTATCTTCGTATTACGCATGTACTGTTTCGAATTTCTTTGATATCAATCAAAATAGCTTCTCTAATTCCATAAATACTTAATTTCCGAAAAAATGTTTCAGACAAAAGTCGTTCATTATAATCCCATCTACAACTTTTATTCGAAACATTTTTCGTGGAAACCAGCCGTTAAATTTATATTAATTATTTTCGGAATTGCACATATATTGCTTTTGATTTTCTTGAAATAAATTAAAAACGCTTCTCTAATTCTATAAATACTTAATTTCCGAAAAAATGTTTCAGACAACAGTTGTTCATTACAATCCTCTCTACAACTTTTATTTGAACAATTTTTCTAAAAACCCACTGATCAAATTTATATGAATTATTTTTAAATTACGCATATACTCCTTCTGATTTCTTCGATATCAATTAAAAACGCTTCTCTAATTCCTTAACTACTTAATTTCTGAAAAAATGTTTCAAACAAAAGTCGTTCAGTATAATCCTTTCTACAACTTTTATTTGAACCATTTTTCTTCAAACCCACCATTCGAATTTGTATTAATTATTTTCGCAATACGCATTTACTACTTCCGATTTCTCATATTTCAATTAAAATCGCTTCTCTAATTACATAAATATTTAATTTCCGAAAAAATGTTTCAGACAAAAGTTGTTCATTATAAACTCCTCTACAGCTTTTATCTAGACCATTTTTCTTCAAACCCATCGTTCGAATTTATATTAATTATTTTTGGAATTGCGCATTCACAGCTTCCGATTTTTCTACATCAATCATAATAGCTTCTTTAATTACGTAAATACTTAATTTACAAAAAAATGTTTCAGATAAAAGTTGTTTCGTATAATCTCCTCTACAACTTTTATTTAAACCATTTTTTTCCAAACACACCGATGGAATTTATATGAATTATTTTCTAAATTATGCATATACTTATTCCGATTTCTTTAGTACCAATCAAAATAGATTCTCTAATTCTGTAAATACTTAATTTACAAAAAAATGCTTCAGACAAAAGTCATTCACTATAATCCCTTCTACAACTTTTATCCGAAACATTTTTCGCAGAAACCTGCCGTTAAATTTATATTAATTATTTTCCGAATTAGAGGTATACAGCTTTTGATTTCTTCGATATCAATTTAAAAAGCTTCTCTAATTCCATAAATACTTAATTTCCGAAAAAATGCTTCAGACAAAAGACATTCACTATAATCCCCTCTATAACTTTTATTGGAGACATTTTTCGCGGAAACTAGCCATTAAATTTATATTAATTATTTTTGGAATTACACATACACTGTTTCTAATTGTTTTGATACCAATTAAAATAGCTTCTCTAATCCCATAAATACTTAATTTACGAAAAAATGTTTTAGACAAAAGTTGTTCCGTATAATCCCCTCTATAACTTTTATTCGAAACATTTTTCGTGAAAACCAGCCAGTAAATTTATATTAATTATTTTTGAAATTATGCGTATACTACTTCTAATTGCTTTGATACCAATTAAAATAGCTTGTCTAACTCCATAAATATTTAATTTCCGAAAAAATGCTTCAGACAAAAGTCATTCCGTATAATCCCCTCTACAACTTTCATGCGAAACATTTTTCGTGAAAACCAGCCATTAAATTTATATTAATTATTTTTGAAATTATGCGTATACTACTGCTAATTGCTTTGATACCAATTAAAATAACTTGTCTAACTCCATAAATACTTAATTTCCGACAAAATGCTTCAGACAAAAGTAGTTCCGTATAATCCCCTCTACAACTTTTATCCGAAACATTTTTCGTGAAAACCAGCCATTAAATTTATATTAATTATTTTTGAAATTATGCGTGTACTACTTCTAATTTCTTTGATACCAATTAAAATAGCTTGTCTAACTCCATAAATACTTACTTTTCGAAAAAATGTTTCAGACAAAAGTCGTTCCGTATAATCTCCTCTACAACTTTTATTCGAAACATTTTTCGTGAAAACCAGCCATTAAATTTACATTCATTATTTTTGAAATTTCGGATATACTGCTTCTGATTTCTTTAATACCAATCAAAATAGATTCTCTAATTCCATAAATACTTAATTTTCGAAAAAATGCTTCACACAAAAGTCGTTCCGTATAATCCCCTCTACAACTTTCATCCGCAACATTTTTCTCTGCAACGAACCGTCGAGGTCATATTTACCGTTTCCCGATCCCGCACGCAAAATAGCTCGCGAGCGTTCGTTCGACGCGAAAAAATGTTGCACTTCGGTCGGAAGTGCATTCGGACACATCGGTTGATTCCACTGAAGCATCGGAGCGCGGACCGTCCGTCAAAAATTCCGCACATTCGCGGAGAGTGCACTTTCTCGTTTGACCGGAGGGTCGGTAAAAATTTTTCGCCGAAAAACCCACGGACTCGTAAAATCGCGCGTCGGCTACTCAAAGAACAATTTCAGGTATTTTCGATGTGTAAACGAAGGTTTTTTTTTTTGTAGTGTAAATATGGAATTATTGCATTTCGATATTTTTTTTTCTTTCAATAGCATATAATATTTTGTTATAATCGAAACACATATACATGGCAATATTTTTTTTTCTTTGAATAGCTTATGATAGACTTATTTTGTTTTAATCGAAACATATACATGGCAATATTTTTTTTTGAACATCATTAATTTTTTTTTTTTTTTTCTTTGAATAGCATTAATATTTGTTTTTCTTTGAATAGCATACAATAGACTTTTATTTTGTTTTAATCCAGGCATATATATAGCAATATTTTTTTTTCTTTGAATAGCATATGATAGACTTATTTTGTTTTCATCGAAACACATACATGGCAATATTTTTTTATTTTTGAATAGCATATAATAGACTATTTTGTTTTAATCGAAACATATAGATGGCAATATTTATTTTTCTTTTAACAGTATATAATAGACTATTTTGTTTTAATGAAAACATATAGATGGCAATATTTGTTTTTCTTTTAACAACATTAACAGACTTATTTTGTTTTAATCCAAACACATATACATTGCAATATTTTTTTTTCTTTGAATAGCTTATAATAGACTTATTTTGTTTTAATCGAAACATATACATGGCAATATTTTTTTTTCTTTGAATAGCATATAATAGACTTATTTTGTTTTAATCCAAACACATACATATGGCAATATCTTATTTTTTCTTTAAATAGCATATGATAGACTTATTTTGTTTTCATCGAAAGATACATGGCAATATTTTTCTTTTCTTTCGACAGTATATAATAGATTTATTTTGTTTTAATCGAAACACATATATATGGCAATATTTTTTTTCTATTAATAGCATATAATAGACTAATTTTGTTTTAATCGAAACACATATACATGGCGATATTTTTTTTTCTTTCAATAGTATATAATAGACTCCTTTTATTTTAATCGAAACATATATACATATCAATATTTTTTTTTCTAGTGTAATACAGCGTGTGACTATATATGGAATTAATGCATTGCAATATATATATATTTTTTTTTTAATAGCTTATGATACACTTATTTTGTTTTGATCGAAACATATACATGGTAATATTTTTTTTTCTTTTAACAGCATATAATAGACTTATTTTGTTTTAATCGAAACACATATACATGGCAATATTTTTTTTTTCTTTTAACAGCATATAATAGACTTTTATTTTGTTTTAATTGAAACACATATACATGGCAATATTTGTTTTTCTTTGAATAGCATATAATAGACTTATTTTGTTTTAACTGAAATATATAGATGGCAATATTTTTGTTTCTTTCGACAGTATATAATAGACTTATTTTGTTTTAATCCAAACACATGTACATAGCAATATTTTTTTTTAGACTTATTTTGTTTTAACCGAAACATATACATGGCAATATTTTTGTTTCTTTCAACAGTATGAAATAGACTTATTTTGTTTTAATCCAAACTAATAGATGGCAATATTTTCTTTTTCTTTTAACAAGATATAATACACTTATTTTGTTTTCATCGAAACACATATATATGGCAATATTTCTTTTTTTCTCTGAATAGGATATAATAGACTTATTTTGTTTTAATCGAAACATATAGATGGCAATATTTTTTTTTCTTTGAATAGCATATAGTAGACTTTTATTTTATTTTCATCAAAACACCTATACATGGCAATATTTTTTTTTTCTTTGAATAGCATATAATAGACTTATTTTGTTTTAATCCAAACATATACATATGGCAATATCTTATTTTTTCTTTAAATAGCATATGATAGACTTATTTTGTTTTCATCGAAAGATACATGGCAATATTTTTTTTTCTTTCGACAGTATATAATAGATTTATTTTGTTTTAATCGAAACACATATATATGGCAATATTTTTTTTTTTTTTTTTTTTTAACAGCATATAATAGACTAATTTTGTTTTAATCAAAACATATGCATGGCAATATTTTCTTTTTCTTTTAACAGCATATAATAGACTTATTTTGTTTTAATCGAAACACATATACGCGGCAATATTTTTTTTCTTTGAGTAGCATATGATAGACTTTTATTTTGTTTTAATTGAAATATAATGTACAGTTGTAGGTGTATTTATAGGGTGGCAATTTTTATTTCGATCAATAGTGTGTAATAGAATTTGCATTTTTGGAATATGAACCCAGACAATGACTATATATACTATTATTGGATTGCTATATTTTTTTTCATTGAATACCATATAAGAGACTTTTTATTTCGATCATTTTTATTTCGACCAGTAGTGTATAATAGAATTCGCATTTATTGGAATATAAATGTAGTGAGTGACAAGACAAGCAATTATTACACTGCAATTTTTTTTCCCTTACAACAGCATATAATAGACTTTTATTTTGTTTTAATTTAAATATAATGTACGGTTGTAGGTATAATTATAGGGTGGGAATTTTTATTTCGGTGAATAGTGTGTAATAGAATTTGCATTTATTGGAATATAAATCTAGTAAATGACTATATATGCAAACAAACATTGCGTGGCAATATTTTTTTTTCATTCAACAGCATATAATGGAACTTTATTTCATTTTATTATATTGTATTATATAGAATTATTGACTCACAACTTGAATTTTGATCAATAAGTGTATAATAGAATTCGTAATTATTGGAATGTAAATCTAGTGTATGACGGTATGTGTAAATAATTGCATTGCAAAATTTTTTTCAGTTCAACTTAATAGAATGGAATTGTTTTAATTTTTTTATATTGTATTACATAGAATTATTGAGTGACAATTTTTGTTTCAATCAGCAGGGTATAATAGAAGTTGCATTTATTGGAGTATAAATCTAGTATGCGAATGTATATACACGAATTGCTTTGCAATATTTTTTTGTCTTTCGACAGCATATAATGGAATTTTATTTTAATTTATTATATTGCATTTTACACTGTAATTGCGCTACAATCTTTATTTCAATCAATAGTACATGGTAAAATTTAAATTTATCTGAGTACAGGTCTGGTGAATTACTATATATATATACAATCATTGCAGTGCAATATTTTTTTCTTTATCCAGCAGCGTATATTAGATATATTAATTTTGTTTGAACCGGAACATAATGAATGACAATGACTATGATGAATGATAGTATATATACATTGCTGCAGTTTCTTTACATATATACATATATATATGTCATATTTTTGTTATATATATATATACATATGCATATGATATATGTATATGTATATACGCATATAGATATACCTAATACCTGTTACAAATTTAATACTATTTAGTCAACGTATTCAATTTTTTTTCATGTCAAATCGGCATCCCTTAAATATCGTCTCCACATATAATGAATGACTATTACTATAATGAATGAAAATATATATATAATATTGTACATGATATATGTATGTAGTTTGTATTATATTGTCGCTGTTTCTTTATACATATATATATATATATTTTTTTTTAAAAACTGCAGCAATATATACACATACATGTATCATATATATATACGAATATAGATATATTTAATTTATGTTACATATTCAACATTATTTAGTCAACGTATTTAATTCTTTCCCCACCTCAAATCGACACCCCCTAAATATCGTCTTCACACCTTTTGAATATCGCCCGAATATTTCTCACCATCACATTTACCGTTCTTTCCAACTGCCCACCGTATGACATAACGCTTCGCATATCTGCCCGTCATCAGTTCTTCGACGTTTCACGCAATCCACCCACACTTCCCCACCCCTGGTCTCGTCTCTGCTCCGAAAAACGACACATCCGTCCTCCGAATTTCCAGGCACTTTCTCCCGAAAAGAAGGAACGAGCCGGCGATGGCCGTGCGCGATAAGACAGTTAATTATGCCATTTACGACACCTCCTACTCGGAGACGCGCGCAACGCGAAACAATGACAAAGATGAAAGTGAAACTTCGGCGGCGAACCTGGCCGAGGACGATAGCGCGGATGAGAAAAGACCTTTTCTCCGCGGAAAGATTAATTGCGACGATAGCGCCCGCGGAACAAAGAGCGGGAGGCGTCTTGGCAAACGCGAATGTAAATCGCCCGGCGCTGCTGCTAATTACTGTGGGATGGAATGCGGACGGTTCGGGGAAAGTGACGAAATACTGGTCGAGACGTCGTGGAGGAGGAACGTGACCCAGCAGGTGGGTCATGAAATTTTTGAGCATGACCCAGCAGGTGGGTCATGAGATTTTGAGTGTGACTCAGCAGGTGGGTCACAGGATTTTTACGTGACTCAGCAGGTGGGTCATAAGGTTTCGGTGGATATGAAGGGTTGTAACTAAGTTTTCATGTGACCCAGCAGGTGGGTCATGAGATTTTGGGCCTGACCCAGCAGGTGGGTTATAGAGTTTTTACGTGACTCAGCAGGTGGGTCATAGGATTTTTACATGAGTCAGCAGGTGGATCACAGGATTTTTACGTGACTCAGCAGGTGGGTCATAAGGTTTCGGTGGATATGAAGGGTTGTAACTAAGTTTTCATGTGACCCAGCAGGTGGGTCATGAGATTTTGAGCATGACTCAGCAGGTGGGTCACAGGATTTTTACGTGACTCAGCAGATGGGTCATAAGGTTTCGGTGGATATGACATTGAGCTAAATAATGTTAAATATGACCAGCAGGTGGGTCAAATATTATATATATATATATATATATATATATATATCAGATACAATGTTATAGATATATATACCATGTACCCAGCAGGTGGGTCATGACTTTTGAGGTGACTCAGCAGATGGGTCATGAATTTTTACGTTGAGATGGGTCTAAGGTAGTATTAAACAGGTATTAAGTATATCTACATGCGTATATATATACAAGGTGGGGAAAAATTGGATACATTGACTAAAAATTATTATTAAAAAAGTATTAGATATGTAAGAAATATTAAATGTATCTATATGCATATATCCATGTGACCCATATATTGGGTCATATAATATATATACTACTCAGCAGTATATATGTATATTATACATGTGACAGCATATGGTCATATATATGCAGGTATAGGTTTCGGTGGATTGAAGGGTTGATTCATTATAGTCATAGTCATTCATTATGTTCGGATTGAAACCAAATAAATTCACAAACTTTTGAACGTTCCACATCGTATGGATCACGAAAATGTTCTTATGACCCACCATTTGAGTTATGAACATTTTAAAGCATTGTATCTTTTTAATGTGACCCATCTGTTGGGTCATGAAAAATTTTAGAGTTTTTAGGACTCAGCAGGTGGGTCATGAGATTTTTAATGTGACTCAGCAGGTGGGTCATAAGGTTTCGGTAGATATGAAGGGTTGAAATTAAGTTTTCATGTGACTCAGCAGGTGGGTCATGAGATTTTGGGCCTGACCCAGCAGGTGGGTCACAAGGTTTTAATATGAATCATTTTTCCCAGCGGGTGTGACCCACCGTTTGGTGTCGTCAAAAATTTTAAAGCAGGTCAGCATTTTTAATATGACTCAGCAGGTGGGTCATGAGGTTTCGGTGTTCTCATGACCCAGCAGGTGGGTCATGGGTCACTCAGCAGGTGGGTCATAAGGTTTTAAATATGAAGGGTTGTAACATTTTTAATGTGACCCAGCAGGTGGGTCATGAGGTCATCAAGCAGGTGGGTCAAAATGTTTCTAATGACCCACCGTTTGGGTCATGAAAATTTTAAAGCGTCGGCATTTTTAATGTGACCCAACGTATGGGTCATGAAAATCTTTATAATGACCCACCTTTTGGGTCATGAAAATTTTGAAGCGTCGGCATTTTTAATGTGACCCAACGTGTGGGTCATCAAAATGTTTCTAATGACCCACCGTTTGGGTCATGAAAATTTTAAAAGCAGTGGGTCATTTTTAATGACTGAGCAGGTGGGTCCAATTTTTACGTGTCAGGGTGGGTCATTAAAATGTTTGTAGTGATCCAGCAGTTTGGGTCATAAGCATATTTTATAAAGGGTCGGAATTTTTAATGTGACCCAGCAGGTGGGTCATGAGATGTTGAGTGTGACTCAGCATGACCCAGCAGGTGGGTCATAAGGTTTGGGTCATGAAGGGTTTAATTTTTTATGTGACCCAGCGGTGGATCATTTTTAATGTGACTCAGCAGGTGGGTCACGTGTGGGTCATTAACCCAGCAGGTGGGTCATTTTTGAAATGACCAGCAGGTGGGTCACAGTTTGGGCAGGTGGGTCATAAGGTTTCAATTTGAAGGGTTAAAACTAAGCGTCCCATCAGGTGGGTCATTTTTAAGCAGGTGGGTCATAGACCCAACAGGTGGGTCATCAAATGAAGGGTTGAAACTGAATGACCCAGCAGGTGGGTCGTTTGGGTCAGCAGGTGGGTCACAGGATTTTTGCATGACTCAGCGTGGGTCAGCATTTTTATGAAGGGTTGAAACTAACTTTTCATGTGACCCAGCAGGTGGGTCATCAAAATTTTCTAATGACCCAGCAGGTTGGGTCATGAAGATTTTGCGTGACTCAGCAGTCCACATTTTGAAGCTAATGTGACCCAGCAGGTGGGTTATGAGATTTTGAGCATGACTGGGTCATTAAAATGTTTGTAGTGACCCACCGTTTGGGTCATAAATATTTTCCCAACGCGTGGATTATGAATTTTGAATATGAAATACATTGCGAATCGTCAAATTTTGGATGTGTTTTTTTTTTTTTAAGGTGTCCCACGTCGGAGTTCATAGAATTTTGCATATGACTCACCGTGTGAGTCATGAAATTTTGAATGTAGTTGGGGTTTTGAAAGTGTCGTTTTTAATGTGACCCACCGTTTGGGTCATCAAAAATTGTAAAGCATCAGCATTTTTAATATGACCCAACGTATGGGCCACGAAAATGTTCTTATGACCCACCGTTTGGGTCATGAACATTTTAAAGCATCAGCATTTTTCATGTGACCAACCGTTTGGGTCATCAAAAATTGTAAAGCATCAGCATTTTTAATGTGACCCAACGTATGGGTCACAAAAATGTTTGTAATGACCCACCGTTTGGGTCATGATGATTTTAAAGCATCAGCATTTTTCATGTGACCCACCGTTTGGGTCATCAAAAATTGTAAAGCATCAGCATTTTTAATATGACCCAACGTATGGGTCATGAAAATGTTTGCAATGACCCACCGTTTGAGTCATGAAAATGTTAAAGCATCAGCATTTTTAATATGGCCCACCGTTTGGGTCATCAAAAATTTTAAAGCATCAATATTTTTAATGTGACCCACCGTATGGGTCATCAAAATGTTTCTAATGACCCACCGTTTGGGTCATGAAAATTTTAAAGCGTCGGCATTTTTAATGTGACCCAACGTATGGGTCATCAAAATGTTTCTAATGACCCACCGTTTGGGTCATGAAAATTTTAAAGCGTCGGCATTTTTAATGTGACCCAACGTGTGGGTCATTAAAATGTTTGTAATGACCCACCGTTTGGGTCATGAAAATTTTAAAGCGTCGGCATTTTTAATGTGACCCAACGTGTGGGTCATTAAAATGTTTGTAGTGACCCACCGTTTGGGTCATAAATATTTTAAAGCGTCGGCATTTTTAATGTGACCCAACGTGTGGGTCATTAAAATGTTTGTAATGACCCACCGTTTGGGTCATGAAAATTTTAAAGCGTCGGCATTTTTAATGTGACCCAACGTGTGGGTCATTAAAATGTTTGTAATGACCCACCGTTTGGGTCATGAAAATTTTAAAGCGTCAGCATTTTTAATGTGACCCAACGTGTGGGTCATCAAAATGTTTCTAATGACCCACCGTTTGGGTCATGAAAATTTTAAAGCGCCGACATTTTTAATATGACCCAACGTGTGGGTCATCAAAAGGTTTGTAATGACCCACCGTTTGGGTCATGAAAATTTTAAAGCGTCGGCATTTTTAATGTGACCCAACGTGTGGGTCACGAAAATTTCATGACCCACCGTTTGAGTCATGAACATTTGTAATATGACCCACGGTCTGAGTCATTTTTAATGACCCACCGTTTGGGTCATGAACATTTATAATATGACCCACCGTATGAGTCACGAAAATATCATGACCCACCGTTTGGGTCATGAACATTTATAATATGACCCACCGTATGAGTCACGAAAATATCATGACCCACCGTTTGGGTCATGAAAACTTAAAGCATTTTTACTATGACCCACCGTACGGGTCATGAAATATCTACCACAGTCCACGGTACGATTCCCAAACTTTTGATCGTTTCTTTTTATTCAATAATAATCTCCATTTCATTCGAACTGTAGACTTTCTCTCTTTCGTTATCCACTTCCGTGGCCTCCCACGCGTTTCACCCCCTGCAGCCACCGACGTCGACAATTTTATCGTCGGCCGCCTAATGATTAGCCGCCGTTTAGTGACTCTCGAAAATTGGCATGACCCACCGTTGGCATGAACATTTGTAAACATGACCCAAAGGTATGAGTCACGAAAATATCATGACCCACCGTTTGGGTCAAGACAAATTTTAATGGGAAATATCGAGAGAATATTGAGTCTTTTGAAAATATCATGACCCACCGTTTGAGTCAAAAATTCTGATGTGAAAATTATGAAAATTTCCACACAGGATCGGAAAATGTAATAGAAAATAATGAATATTACGAAAATGTTGAGCAATTACGGAAAATCGAAAATTATCCAAAATTATTTAAATTTTATGAAACATTAATATTTCCTATTTTTTTTATGTCATTCGAAGCAGTAGAAAGTTTCTCTCTTTATCGTTATCCCAATGTCCAAATATCTCCCAGTTTTTCTTAAAAAAAAAATTGTCTACTTTTTCCAAAGTTTTTTTTGCCCACATCATTACACATTTTATAAAAAAATTTGCAACGGTTTGATCATTCACCCCACTCCATCGATTTTTTTTATAATTCTCCTAAAAAGAAAAAAAAATACATTTCTACCCACAATTTTCCGAAATTTTTAATGTATCATAATTAATACAATAATTTAATAAAAAATTATGCAGAATTTCGATTCACCTTTCCACATTTTTTTTTTGAATCGTCGGGGGTCAAAAAAATATTTCCACCCCAAAATGATGTGTCATAAAATTTTGTAATAACGATTGCTTCAAAATATTTGGAAAACCATTTTTGTACTAAGAAATAATGAATATTACGAAAATGTTGAGCAATTACGGAAAAATCGAAAATTATCCAAAATTATTTAAATTTTATGAAACATTAATATTTCCTATTTTTTTATATATATTTCATGAAGCAGAAGAAAGTTAGTATAGAGACACTTTATCGGTTTATCATCCAATTTCACAAATATTTCAATTTTCCTAAAAAAAAATTATCTATTAATTTTCCTAAACCTTAAAATCTCGCATTTTTTACCCACATCATTACACGTTTCACAAAAAAAAAATTTGTTAAGCTCTGATCAATTATCTCACTCCACAATTTTTTTTATAATTCTCCTAAAAAAAAAACATTTTCATCTTCAATTTTCAGAAATTTTGGACATCACCCAGAATGTCTCGTTTGTTGAGCAAAAATCGCCGACTTCTGGCTGCCGAATCGAAAACTGGCACGCGGAAGCGTTTCGTAAGAATCGCGGGAAAAAAAAGCGGCGGCACTAAAGGCGGAGACTAATTCGCAACTTTCCCATTTCGAGCCGTCCTCGGCGGCTTCCTATTCGTCTTCGTTCTGTGGTCGAATCGTCGGTTTCTTCATTTTTTTCCCCCGGCGAATTGATGAGATCGAAGTTTTGCGGGCGATTTGCATAATTGCGTTTTCGTCGGGAGCCGATTGCCGGCGGAAAGAGTTGAGGTTTTTCGGGTGAGAAGCTGTGGGTTGCCTGATTATGGGGGATTCGGTTGTGGGAATATAGTGGGAGAATGTTTTGGGAAGGTTGGGTGAGAGGAGAAAAATATGATGTGACGGAATGATGGATTAATTCGGTGTTAATGTTAAAATTATGTTGATATTAGTCTTATAATATAAAGTAATAATATATAGTAATAATAAGTAATAATTTATTGGGATTCTTGTGTAACAGTGTGCTAATATAAGAGTATGATGATATATTGGGATCTTTATATATTGGCGTGGTAATATAGTGGCATAAGAATACTATATAGTTATTATAGTATTAAATAATAATATAAATAGTATTAAATAATAATATATAGTATTAAATAATACTATGTAATACTAATATAATACTAAGAATACTATAGAGATTAATCCCTTGCACTATTTCCACGAGTCTGACTAGTGATGAAAATAAGAGGTCAAATTCGAATATCACGAATCAGACTCGTCTAATTTTAAGTCAAACTTGAATATCACGAGCCAGACTCGTTGTATAATTTCATGTCAAACTTGAATATCACGAGTTAGACCCGTTGCTTAATTTCGAGTCAAACTTAAGTACCACGAGTCAGACTCGTTGTTTAATTTCGTGTCAAACTCGAATATCACGGGTCAAACTCGGTGTTTAATTTCATGCCAAACTCGAATATCACGAGTCAGACTCGTTGCTTAATTTCATGTCCAACTTGAATATTACGAGACTGGCTCGTTGTTTAATTTCGTGTCAAACTCGAATATCACGGGTCAAACTCGGTGTTTAATTTCATGCCAAACTCGAATATCACGAGTCAGACTCGTTGCTTAATTTCATGTCAAACTTGAATATTACGAGACTGGCTCGTTGTTTAATTTCATGCAAACTTGAATATCATTAGTCAGACTTATTGTTTAATTTCATGTCAAGCTTGAATATCACGAATCAGACTCGTTGCTGTTTAATTTCATGTCAAACTTGAATATCACAAGTTAGATTCGTTTGATTTCATGTCAAAGTTGCATATGACGAGTCAGACTCGCTGTTTAATTTCATGTCAAACTTGAATATCACGAGTTAGACTCGTTGCTTAATTTCGAGTCAAACTTAACTACCACGAGTCAGACTCGTTGTTTAATTTCGTGTCAAACTTTATCACGGGTCATCGGTGTTTAATTTAAATATCACGAGTCAGACTCGTTGCTTAATTTCATGTCAAACTTGAATATTACGAGACTGGCTCGTTGTTTAATTTCATGCAAACTTGAATATCACTAGTCAGACTTATTGTTTAATTTCATGTCAAGCTTGAATATCACGAATCAGACTCGTTGCTGTTTAATTTCATGTCAAACTTCAATATCACAAGTTAGACTCGTTTGATTTCATGTCAAAGTTGCATATCACGAGTCAGACTCGCTGTTTAATTTCATGTCAAACTTTAATTTTACGACTCAGACTCGTTGTTTAATTTAATTTCAAACTTGCATATCACGAGTCAGACTCGTTGTTTACTTTCATGTCAAACTTGAATATCACGAGTCGGACTCGTTGTTTAATTTTATATCAAACTTAAATATCAGCAGTCAAACTTGTTTAATTTCATGTCAAACTTGAATATCACGAGTCAGACTCGTTGTTTAATTTCATGCCAGACTTGAATATCACGAGTTAGACTCGTTGTTCAATTTAATCTCTAACTTGAATATCACCGAGTTAGACTCGTTTAATTTCATGTCAACTTAAATATCACGAGTTTGGCTCGTTGTTTAATTTCATGTCAAACTTGAATATCACGAGACAGACTCGTTGTTTAATTTCGTGTCAAACTTAAATATCACGAGTCAGACTCGTTGATTAATTTTATGTCAAACTTGAATATTATGAATCAAACTCGTTGTTTAATTTCATATCAAACTTGAATATTACGAGTCAGACTCGTTGTTTAATTTCTTGTCAAATATTGAATATTATGAATTAGACTCGTTGCTGTTTAATTTTATGTCAAACTTGAATATCACTAGTCAGACTCGTTGTTTAATTTCGTGTCAAACTTGAATATCACGAGTCTGACTCGTTGTTTAATTTCATGTCAAACTCGAATATCACGAGTTAGACTCGTTTAATTTCATGTCAAACTTGAGTAGCACGAGTCAGACTCGTTGTTCAATTTTATATCAAACTTAAATATCACGTGTTACATTTGTTTTTTTAATTTCATGTCAAACTTGAATATCACGACTCAGACTCGTTTAATTTCGTCTCAAACGTGAATATCACAAGTTAAACTCTGTTAATTTCATGTCAAACTTGAATATCGCGAGTCAGACTCGTTGTTCAACATTTTAAGTACCGCTCACGAGTTTTCACGTGTTTTCTATATGCTGTCTTTAAATGTCACTTACTATGATACATTGTATCTATTTTGTCTATCTAAGTATTTACATCAATATTCAATGGCAAACGAAGCGACTCACGACACATATATACATTTTTTATGCTTCCCCTTCATAGAGAAAAATGTTTGACGTAATTATTATACTTTATACAACTACTAGAGACTCTGATGAAATTGACATTCAAATAAAATTTTATGATAGTTTCGTTAAATAATTTTTTAAAAAATTGTTGCAATGATAGCTAAAATGTATCATATTTGACAATTTCTATAAACGTCATTTTCAAATTTATTTTTATCAAATTTATAATTTAATCAAATTTATAATATTCAAATTCAAATTTATTTTTTAAAGACAAAATTGTTTGATAATTATTAAAAAATATAATATATATAACAAATGGCATAAAAAACTAATTATACAATTTCTGAAAGTTCAACAAAAATTGATTTATCAATAACAAAGTTATGATTTTTTCTAACGTACAAGTTTCCCAAAAACGTGCGGTCTCAGGCGTATTTCTTACAGATTTCTTAGAAGTCCTTAAATTGTTAATTTCATGTCAAACTTGAATATCACGAATCAGACTTGTTGTTTAATTTCACGTCAAACGTGAATATTACGGGTCAGACTCGTTCTTTAATTTCATGTCAAACTTCAATATCGGAATTATAAGTATTTCGGAGAATGCTTTATTTGAAATATTCATGATGTGTAATACAATGTTTGATATATTAATGATGAAGATTTAGGGTAAAATTAAATACGAAATGTTGTTATAACATTTTTGTCCATTGTTCGTTCGAAATAAAAATGCCAAAAATGTTAAATATAACACATAAGTGTATACGTAAATAATTATATCGTTTAATTTCAAAACTTTTCACGAGCTCCGATGATTATTTGACTTTTAAATCAAATTTTATATTAAAATTTCGTTGTTTAATTTTATAAACAGTTGAATAATCACCTAAAATATATCTCGTTTTACAATTTCATGTCAAACTTCAATATCACGATTTATTTTTTAAATAAATGTCAAACTTGAATATCACGAGTGAGACTCGTTGTTTAATTTTATATGAAACTTAAATATCTGCAGTCAAACTTGTTGTTTAATTTATGTCAAACTAAAATATCACAAGTCAGATTCGTTACATAATTTCATGTCAAACTTGATTATCACGAGTCAAACTCGTTGTTTAATTTCACGTCAAACTTGAATATCGCAAGTCTGGCTCGTTGTTTATTTTTTCGTCAAACTTGAATATCACGAGTCTGCCACGTGATGAAAATTTCAGGCCAAACTTGAATTTCACGAGTCAGACAAGTTTAATTCTAGTTCCAGCAGTGTCATCATTAATGAACAATAAAATCATAAATTCTTCCCCGCAACTATTAGAACCCCAACCCACTCCTTTCATTTCCAAAAGAAAGTCGGTTCACCCGAAAAATATCTCTGCTTCTCCGTAAAATATTGAGTCCATCGCGTGTCAACCGCGCAACAAACTCGATACATTCGCTCCCTCCAGGATCCTACCGCTTCGTCCCATTAAGGACCCCGCAAACCGTCCCGTCTGCAATCAATTACCGGCTAATAACAAACCGGCGGTAGCAATCGCGAACATGCGCTTTCACAAATCGCTGGCAAACGTCGCTCATGTCGGCATCCAAACACGCGGACGCCGTTGGGTCAAAGTCAGGAGAGACGCAAATTGCCGCGTTTCGCAAAGATCGAACGTCGACGACCTCCGTCGATTTAAGAATGGGTTCCGTACGCGTAATGACACATTTTCGCATCGAAACGGACTGACGAAAGAGTGAGCGGCGAAGACTTTGAAGGCTGAGGTGCTTGGCAAATTTTGTATGGGAAATATGGGGGGTGGGAGGAAAATGTGTTAAGGGAAGGTATACTGTATGTAAGTATGTAAAATCGTATTTGAAGAAAGAAAGAGAGAGAGAGAGAAAGAAAGAAAGAAAGAGAGAGGGGGTAAAAATGATATATATATATACATATATGTATATATATATATGCAAATATACTAGTCTCATGTAGTGTAACTAATATGATAGACTAGTGATATATATATATATATCACACTGGTATATTTGCGATGGTATGCAAGAATACTAGTATAATATATTAACGTGCCGTCATGTTGAATTATTCATATATATATACTTTTTTTTTCAATATAATGGCACGTTAATATACTAGTATTTTTGCATACTATCCCACTATACATACTACACATTACTGTATATATATATATATATATATATATATATATATATATATATATATAATAGTGTAATAGTATGCAAGAATACTAGTATATGAACATGTCATTATGTTGAAATAAAAATATGTTAGAATTTATGTGTACCAGTACGCCTAGTATAATGAGGCTACTAAATAAATAAAATAAAATAAAATATATATATATGTTTATTTATTACGAAATAATAATATTTTATAATTACTAATATATATAATATATATACAATTACTAATATAATAGAAATAAATATATAATTACTAAATGTAGGTATATACGTATTTCTTTATTTATTTAGCAACCTCAATGTATTAGTGTACTAGTACACAAGGATTCTAACATATTATTGTTTCGACATAATGGCATGTAAATATATTAGCATTCTTGCATATCATCACACTAGTATATTTGCATACTACTATATATAGATGTGAATACACATTAGGGGTGGGGAGGAAAATGTATATATATTTTTATACAGTTTTATTCAGCGCATTTTAATACGTGACGCACAGGATGCGTCATGAAGTGACAGAATTTTCAATATTTTTTGTACAGATTTCTGTGCAGCGTATTTTATTATGTGACGCACACGTTGCGTCATATTTTTACAAAATTTCAATATTTTTTATAGAATTCACTTCAACGTGGTTTATTATGTGACGAACACATTGCTTCATTAATTCACAATTTTCAATATTTTTTGAACGGATTTTTGCTCAGCGCATTTTATTACGCGACGCACACGCTGCGTCATTAATTGACAGTTTTTAATCTTTTTTTTACGGGTTTTGTTTTGTGCACTTTAATGAGTGACGCACACGTTGCGTCATAAATTTAAAAATTTCAATATTTTTGTACAGATATTTGTTCAGCGCATTTCATTTATTACGTGACGCACACAATGCGTCATAAATCGACAATTTTTCATTTTTTCCTACGGATTTTGTTTAGTGTATTTTAATGCATGACGCACACGGTGCGTCATCAATTTACAAAATTTAAATATTTCTATATCGATTTTTGTTCATCGTATATCATTACATGACGCACATGTTGCGTCATTAATTGACAGTTTTCAATTTTTTTTATACAGATTTCTGTTTAAAGCATTTTATTACGTGACGCATTTTATTACATGTTGCGTCATAAAATAACAAAATTTGAATATTTTTTGTAATCAGTTTATTTCAGCGCATTTTATTACGTGACGCACGCGTTGCGTCATAACTACGAAGAATGTTCAATTTTTTTTGTATGGACTTCTGTTTAGTGCATTTAATTACGTGACGCACACATTGCGTCAGTAATTGACAGACTTTTCATTATTTTTTGTACAGATTTTTGTTCAGGGCATTTTATTACGTGACGCACACGTTGCGTCATTAATTAACAGTGTTCAATGTTTCTGTACAGGTTTTTTCAGCCCATTTTATTACTTGACGCACACGTTGCGTCATTAATTTACTTCTTTTAATATTTTTTTCTACGAGTTTTATTTCGTTTATTGTAACGCGTGACGCACACGTTGCGTCATTAATTTACTCTTTTCAATATTCTTTTACGCGAATTTTTGTTCAGCACATTTTATTAAGTGACGCACACGTTGCGTCATTAATTTACAACTTTTAATATTTTATTATAGATTTCTCTTCAGTGAATTTTATTACGTGACGCACACGTTGCGTCATTAATTGACAAAATTTCAATATTTTTGTACTGATTTATGTTTAGCGCAATTTATTACGTGACGCACACGCTGCGTCATTAATTAACAGTTTTCAATATTTCTGTACAGGTTTTTTTCAGCCCATTTTATTACTTGACGCACACGTTGCGTCATTAATTTACTTCTTTTAATGTTTTTTTTCTACGAATTTTGTTTCGTTTAATGTAACGCGTGACGCACACGTTGCGTCATTAATTCACTGTTTTCAATATTCTTTTATGCGAATTTTTGTTCAGCACATTTTATTAAGTGACGCACACGTTGCGTCATAAATTTACAACTTTTAATATTTTATTATAGATTTCTCTTCAGCGAATTTTATTACGTGACGCACACGTTGCGTCATTAATTGACAAAATTTCAATATTTTTGTACTGATTTATGTTTAGCGCAATTTATTACGTGACGCACACGCTGCGTCATTAATTAACAGTTTTCAATATTTCTGTACAGGTTTTTTCAGCCCATTTTATTACTTGACGCATACGGTACATCATTAATTGCCTGTTTTCAATTTTTTTTTATGCAAGTTTCTGTTTAACGCATTTTCTTATATGGCGCACACGTTGCGTCATTAATTGACGGTTTTCAAATTTTTTTTCTACATGTTGCGTCATCAGTTTACAAAATTTCAATATTTTTGTATATATTTTTGTTCTTCGTATTTCATTGCATGACGCACATGTTGCGTCATAAATTGACAAAATTTCAATATATTTTGTGCAGATTTTTGTTCAGCATATTTTATTGCGTGACGCACACGCTGCGTCATTAATTGACAATTTTGAATATTTTTGTACAGATTTTTATTCAGCGAATTTTACCACGTGACGCACACGTTGCGTCATTAATTCACTGTTTTCAATATTCTTTTACGCGAATTTTTGTTCAGCACATTTTATTAAGTGACGCACACGTTGCGTCATTAATTTACAACTTTTAATATTTTATTATAGATTTCTCTTCAGCGAATTTTATTACGTGACGCACACGTTGCGTCATTAATTGACAAAATTTCGATATATTTTGTGCAGATTTGTGTTTACCGCAAATTAATTACGTGACGCACACGCTGCGTCATTAATTAACAGTTTTCAATATTTCTGTACAGTTTTTTTTCAGCCGATTTTATTATTTGACGCACACGGTACATCATTAATTGCCTGTTTTCAATTTTTTTTATGCAAATTTCTGTTTAACGCATTTTCTTATATGACGCACACGTTGCGTCATTAATTGACAGTTTTCAAATTTTTTTTTCTACATGTTGCGTCATCAGTTTACAAAATTTCAATATTTTTGTTCTTCGTATTTCATTACATGACGCACATGTTGCGTCATAAATTGACGAAATTTCAATATATTTTGTGCAGATTTTTGTTCAGCATATTTTATTGCGTGACGCACACGTTGCGTCATTAATTGACAATTTTGAATATTTTTGTACAGATTTTTATTCAGCGAATTTTACCACGTGACGCACACGTTGCGTCATAAATACACTGTTTTCAATATTCTTTTATGCGAATTTTTGTTCAGCACATTTTATTAAGTGACGCACACGTTGCGTCATTAATTTACAACTTTTAATATTTTATTATAGATTTCTCTTCAGCGAATTTTATTACGTGACGCACACGTTGCGTCATTAATTGACAAAATTTCAATACTTTTTGTACTGATTTATGTTTAGCGCAATTTATTACGTGACGCACACGCTGCGTCATTAATTAACAGTTTTCAATATTTCTGTACAGGTTTTTTTCAGCCCATTTTATTATTTGATGCACACGGTACATCATTAATTGCCTGTTTTCAATTTTTTTTATGCAAATTTCTGTTTAACGCATCTTCTTATATGACGCACACGTTGCGTCAGTAATTGACAGTTTTCAAATTTTTTTTTCTACATGTTGCGTCATCAGTTTACAAAATTTCAATATTTTTGTATATATTTTTGTTCTTCGTATTTCATTACATGACGCACATGTTGCGTCATAAATTGACAAAATTTCAATATATTTTGTGCAGATTTTTGTTCAGCACATTTTATTGCGTGACGCACACGTTGCGTCATCAATTTATAAAATTTCAATATTTTTTTAACAGATTTTTGTTCAGTGTACTTTATTACGTGACGCACACATTGCGTCATAAATCGGCAGAATTTTCAATATATTTTCTATGCATTTCTGTTCAGTTCATTTTATTACGTGACGCACACGATGCGTCATAAATTTTACAAAATTACAATTTTTTTTTTACGGATTTCTGTTTAGCACATTTTCTTACTTGATGTACACATTGTGTTTTAAATCGACAGAATTTTCAATTTTATTTTTTATTCATTTCTGTTCAGCGCATTTAATTACGTGACGCACACGTTGCGTCATAAATCGACAGAATTTTCAATATTTTTTCTATGTATTTCTGTTTAGTGCATTTTATTACTTGACGCACACGATGCGTTATAAATTTACAAAATTACAATTTTTTTTTACAGATTTCTGTTTAGCACATTTTCTTACTTGATGTACACATTGTGTTTTAAATCGACAGAATTTTCCATTTTTTTCGTATGTATTTCTGTTTAGCATTTTATTACGTGACAGATATACAAGAATCCCAATACCCTTTCAATACATCTACACGCTCGTATCGAATTGCATTATTATTCACTATATTCGAATTGAGGCAGGTTTCGAGATCGAGGGCAGCGATGTCGATTAATCATCCGGCTGATCTGTCGGCCACCTCGGATTTCCCTATCGCCGTTTATTGGCCGAGCCCCGAATTCTCTCGGGACGCGCGAAATAACTTATGCCCTTGCCTGAATCGCCGCTCTAATTAAATTAATCTACGGATTCCCGGCCATTTGCGCGAAAACAGTTGTCCGAGCAATTTCTCAAAGTCTGTGGACAATTTGCACCCTGGTTTATTGCGGGTTATGCTTGATAAAAGGAAGATGGTGGAAATTGGATCAGTAAGTGACGCACCGTGTGCGTCATGTAGAAAAAAGTTGAATATATAAATGATAAACGTGTATATAGTTGATATGACAGATCTTAAATTATTATGACGCACCGTGTGCGTCATGTAATAAAATTTATTCAACCGAAATTTGTATGAACAGATTTCATACTTGTGCAAAATTATGACGCACCGTGTGCGTCACGTATAAAAATGTTGAATTTATAAATGGTGAATAACATAAATAGTAAATAATATAAATGGTAAACATTATAAATAGTTGATATGGAAAATCTTAAAATGTTATGACGCAACGTGTGCGTCATATAAAATTTATACAACAGAAATTTGTATGAACAGATTCTATACTTGTGCAAAATTATGACGCACCGTGTGCGTCACGAAATAAAATTCGCTGAAGAGAAATTATAAAAAAATATGAAAAGTTGCAAATTGATGACGCAACGTGTGCGTCAAATAATAGGATGCATTGGAAAAAAATCAGTAGGAGAATATTTAAATTTTGTAAATTGATGACACAACCTGTGCGTCACGCATTAAAATATACTAAACAAAATCCGTATTAAAAAAGAAATTTAAATTTTGTAAATTAATGACGCAACGTGTGCGTCAGGTAACAAAATTCGCTGAAGAGAAATCTCTAAAAAAAATATAAAAAGTTGCAAATTAATGACGCAACGTGTGCGTCACTTAATAAAATGCACTAAACAGAAATTAACATAAAAGAATATTGAAAACAGTAAATTAATGACGCAACGTGTGCGTCACGCGTTACAATAAACGAAACGAAATTCGTAGAGAAAAATATTAGAAGAAGTAAATTAGTGACGCAACGTGTGCGTCAAATAATAGAACGCATTGGAAAAAAATCAGTAGGCGAATATTTAAATTTTGTAAATTGATGACGCAACGTGTGCGTCACGCATTAAAATTCACGAAACAAAATCCGTATAAAAAAAAAGTGAAATTTGTAAATTAATGACGCAACGTGTGCGTCACGTAACAAAATTCGCTGAAGGGAAATCTATAAAAAAAATATTAAAAGTTGTAAATTAATGACGCAACGTGTGCGTCACTTAATAAAATGCGCTAAACAGAAATTCGCATAAAAGAATATTGAAAACAGTCAATTAATGACGCAACGTGTGCGTCACGCGTTACAATAAAGGAAACAAAATTCGTAAAAAAAAAAAATATTAAAAGAAGTAAATTAGTGACGCAACGTGTGCGTCAAATAATAGAATGCATTGGAAAAAATCAGTAGGAGAATATTTAAATTTTGTAAATTGATGACGCAACGTGTGCGTCACGCATTAAAATACACTAAACAAAATCCATATAAAAAAAAGTTGAAATTTGTAAATTAATGAGGCAACGTCTGCGTCACGTAATGAAATTCGTTGAAGTGAAATCTATAAAAAAATATTAAATGTTGTAAATTAATGACGCAACGTGTGCGTCACTGAATAAAATGCACTAAACAGAAATTCGTATAAAAAATATTGGAAACAGTGAATTAATGACGCAACGTGTGCGTCACGCGTTACAATAAACCAAACAAAATTCGTAGAAAAAAGTATTAAAAGAAGTAAATTAATGACGCAACGTGTGCGTCAAATAATAGAATGCATTGAAAAGAAATCAGTACAAAAATATTTAAATTTTGTGAATTGATGACGCAACGTGTGCGTCACGCATTAAATTATACTAAACAAAATCCGTATAAATAAAAATTGAAATTTGTAAATTAATGACGCAACGTGTGCGTCAAATAATAGAATGCATTGGAAAAATCAGTAGGAGAATATTTAAATGTTGTAAATTGATGACGCAACGTGTGCGTCACGCATTAAAATATACTAAACAAAATCCATGTAAAAAAAAATTGAAATTTTTAAATTAATGACGCAACGTGTGCGTCACGCAATAAAATGCCCTAAACAGAAATTCGCATAAAATAATATTGGAAACAATCAATTAATGACGCAACGTGTGCGTCACGCGCTACAATAAACGAAACAAAATTCGTAAAAAAAAATATTAAAAGAAGTAAATTAGTGACGCAACGTGTGCGTCAAGTAATAGAATGCATTGGAAAAAAATCAGTAGGTGAATATTTAAATTTTGTAAATTGATGACGCAACGTGTGCGTCACGCATTATAATATACTAAACAAAATCCGTACAAAAAATATTGAAATTTTGTAATTGATGACGCGACATGTGCGTCACGCATTAAAATATACTAAACAAAATCCGTACAAAAAATATTGAAATTTTGTAAATTAATGACGCAACGTGTGCGTCACGCGCTACAATAAACGAAACAAAATTCGTAGAAAAAAAGATTAAAAGAAGTAAATTAGTGACGCAACGTGTGCGTCAAGTAAAAGAATGCATTGAAAAAAAATCAATGGAAGAATATTTAAATTTTGTAAATTGATGACGCAACGTTTGCGTCACGCATTAAAATATACTAAACAAAATCCGTACAAAAAAAAATTGGAATTTTTATATTAATGACGCAACGTGTGCGTCACGTAATGAAATTCGCTGAAGTGGAATCTATAAAAAAATATTAAAAGTTGTAAATTAATGACGCAACGTGTGCGTCACGCAATAAAATGCACTAAACAGAAATTCGCATAAAAGAATACTAAAAACAGTCAATTAATGACGCAACGTGTGCGTCACGTGTTACAATAAACGAAACAAAATTTGCAGAGAAAAATATTAAAAGAAGTAAATTAATGACGCAACGTGTGCGTCAAATAATAGAATGCATTGGAAAAAAAACAGTAGAAGAATATTTCAATTTTGTAAATTTATGACGCAACGTGTGCGTCATGCATTAAAACATACTAAACAAAATCCGTACAAAAAAATTGGAATTTTGTAATTGATGACGCAACATGTGCGTCACGCATTAAAATATACTAAACAAAATCCGCACAAAAAATATTGAAATTTTGTAAAATAATGACGCAACGTGTGCGTCACGCGCCACAATAAACGAAACAATATTCGTAGAAAAAAAATATTAAAAGAAGTAAATTAGCGACGCAACGTGTGCGTCAAATAATAGAATGCATTGGAAAAAAAATCAGTAGAAGAATATTTAAATTTTGTAAATTGATGACGCAACGTGTGCGTCTCGCATTAAAATACACTATACAAAATCCGTACAAAAAAAATGGAAATTTGTAAATTAATGACGCAACGTGTGCGTCACGCATTAAAATACACTAAACAAAATCCGTATAAAAAAAAACAGAAATTTGTAAATTAATGACGCAACGTGTGCGTCACTTAATAAAATGCGCTGAACAAAAATCTGTGCAAAAATATTGAAATTTTGCAAATTGATGACGCAACGTGTGCGTCATGGTATAAAATTATTGTATGTATAAATAGTGAGAACATAAATGGAAATATTAATAATAAATAATACAAATAGTGAAATTATAAAGATTCGATAGGGAAAAGCGCAAAATATTATGACGCAACTCGTGCGTCACGTATTAAATGATTGAATATACAAATAGTGAAAATATAAATGGTATAATAAAATTCATTGAACAGAATTCTGTATAAAAATAATTGAAATTTTCGCAAAATAATGACACACCGTGTGCGTCACGTGTCAAATTGTTGAAGTAAAAATATAAATTGTTGATATGGAAAATTGTAAAATATGACTCAGCGTATGGGTCATCTAATAAAATTCATTGAACAGAACTTTGTATAAAAATTATTGAAAATAATTATTGCAAAATAATGACGCACCGTGTGCGTCATGTGTCGAATTGTTGAGGTAAAACTATAAATAGCTTATATAGAAAATCGTAAAATATTATGACTCAGCATATGGGTCACCTAACAAAATACATTGAACAAAAATCTGTATAAAAATGATTAAAAATTTTATAAAATAATGACGCACCGTGTGCGTCACGTGTCAAATTGTTGAAGTAAAAATATAAATAGCTTATATAGAAAATCGTAAAATATTATGACTCAGCGTGTGGGTCATCTAATAAAATGTTTGAACAGAAATCTGTATAATAATTATTGAAAATGTTATAAAATAATGACGCACTATGTGCGTCACGGGTCAAATTGTTGAAATAAAAATTTGAATAGTTGATATGGAAAATCGTAAAATATTATGACTCAACGTATGGGTCATCTAATAAAAATATTTGATCAGAAATCTGTATAATAATTATTGAAAATGTTATAAAATAATGACGCACCGTGTGCGTCACGGGTCAAATTGTTGAAATAAAAATTTGAATAGTTGATATGGAAAATCATAAAATATTATGACTCAACGTATGGGTCATCCAATAAAATACATTGAAAAGAACTCTGTATAATAATTATTGAAAATATCGCGAAATAATGACGCAACGTGTGCGTCACGCATCAAATTGTTGAAGTAAAAATATAAATAGCTGATATAGAAAATCGTAAAATATTATGACTCAGCGTATGGGTCTTATAATAAAATTGATAAAACAAAAATGTCTATAAAAATAATAATGAAAAATTCACGCAAAATAATGACGCACCGTTTGCGTCACGTATTATATAGCTAAAGCAAAAATATAAATTATTGATTTGGAAAGTCGTAAAAAATGATGACGCAACATGTGCGTCACGCAATAAAATAGCCTAACAGAAATCTGACTATATAATTCTAAAAGATAGAATTATTAAATATTTACATTATAACCACATCTAAATTCAAGTTATTCCACATTATGCCTGTTTACAAAATCATATAACAATAATAACATAAAATAATTACATATAGTTCTACATCCAACCCAATACTTGTATTAAACATTCTATTACCCCTGCCCGCAATTTAAATTTATCTAATTTTATTACATAAATCAACATATGTATGATATCATATAAAATCATCTAAAATGTTGATATTTTTTATTTTTGCAGGTGGATCTGATGATTAACAATTTTCCGCGGACTTTGCCTCCTTCGGTGAGTAATTTACAAGAATTACCTATGAAATTATTTGCAACGAACTTTTTTGCGCATTGATTATATATTCCGACATGAAATTTTTGCGAGACATCAAAATAACAATGGAACGTTGAAACAATTAACGGACGACCTTTCATTTTGCCGCACGGAAAACAGACGTTGTCGGAAGAGCAATGATTAATTACTGTAATTGTAATGTAATTAAATTGCGGAGTACCTCTTCGGCGAACGAAGTTTATTTGCGATTTTATGTTGCAGTAGGCTTTATGTGTTTTTGCGTTTATACAGCTAGTCATATTTTGTTATGACGGTTTTGTTACGTGACGCACACGTTGCGTCATTAATTTACAAATCAATTTTTTTTATACGGATTTTGTTTCGTTTATTGCAACGCGTGACGCACACGTTGCGTCATTAATTGACTGTTTTCAATATTTTTTCATGCGAATTTCTGTTTAGTGCATTTTATTAAGTGACGCACACGTTGCGTCATTAATTTGAGACTTTTTATATTTTTTTATAGATTTCTCTTCAGCGAATTTTGTTACGTGACGCACACGTTGCGTCATTAATTTACAAATTTCAATTTTTTTTTATACGGATTTTGTTTAGTATATTTTAATGCGTGACGCACACGTTGCGTCATCAATTTACGAAATTTAAATATTCTTCTACTGATTTTTTTCCAATGCATTCTATTATCTGACGCACACGTTGCGTCACTAATTTACTTCTTTTAATATTTTTTTTCCTACGAATTTTGTTTCGTTTATTGTAACGCGTGACGCACACGTTGCGTCATTAATTGACTGTCTTCAATATTCTTTTATGCGAATTTCTGTTTAGGGTATTTTATTAAGTGACGCACACGTTGCGTCATTAATTTGCAACTTTTAATATTTTGTATAGATTTCTCTTCAGCGAATTATATTACGTGACGCACACGTTGCGTCATTAATTTATAAATTTCAATTTTTTTTTTATGCGGATTTTGTTTAGTACATTTTAACGCGTGACGCACACGTTGCGTCATCAATTTACGAAATTTAAATATTCGCCTACTGATTTTTTTTCCAATGCATTCTATTATTTGACGCACACGTTGCGTCACTAATTTACTTCTTTTAATATTTTTTTCTACGAATTTTGTTTCGTTTATTGTAACGCGTGACGCACACGTTGCGTCATTAATTGACTGTTTTCAATATTCTTTTATGCGAATTTCTGTTTAGTGCATTTTATTAAGTGACGCACACGTTGCGTCATTAATTTGCAACTTTTTATATTCTTTTATAGATTTCACTTCAGCGAATTTTGTGACGTGACGCACACGTTGCGTCATGAATTTACAAATTTCAATTTTTTTTATACGGATTTTGTTTAGTATATTTTAATGCGTGACGCACACGTTGCGTCATCAATTTACAAAATTTAAATATTCGCCTACTGATTCTTTTCCAATGCATTCTATTATTTGACGCACACGTTGCGTCACTAATTTACTTCTTTTAATATCTTTTTCTACGAATTTTGTTTCGTTTATTGTAACGCGTGACGCAAACGTTGCGTCATTAATTGACTGTTTCCAATATTCTTTTATGCGAATTTCTGTTTAGTGCATTTTATTATGTGACGCACACGTTGCGTCATCAATTTCCAAAATTTCAATATTTTTGTTCCATATTTTTGCATAGGAAATTTTATTTCATGACGCACACGTTGCGTCATTAATTGACAATTTTCAATACTTTTTGTACAAATTTTTTTTCAGCGCATTTTATTACATGACGCACACGTTGCGTAATAATTTTCTACGACTTTCCAGATCATTAATTTATATTTTTGCTTCAACTATTTAACACGTGACGTCATAAATTGACATAATTTTCAATATTTTATATGCAGAGTTTTGTTCAACGCACTTTCTGACGTGACGCACATGTTGCGTCATTGAATGACAATTTATGATTTTCTATTTTGTAGAGATTTCTGTACAGCAATTTTTTTATGTGGCGCATTGACAGAATTTTTAATATTTTATATACGAATTCCTGTTTAGTGCATTTCGTGTTAAAATCATTAAATTCAAATCGTGTCATAGTTGAAATCGCAAATGTTTCATTGCAATATTTGTACAAGTTTTTTCACATGACGCACACGGTGCGTCACAACCGTCTAAAATTCCCATAAACTTTTTCAAACATCTTTTATTATAATTTTCTTACATGACGCACACGTTGCGTCACTGACATCAAAAATCCACATGGAAATTTTCAAAAACTGTCGAAGTTACGCTATTTAATTCGAATAAAAATAGAAAAATATAATGTAATTTTTTTCTTAGATTTTTTTCACATGACGCACACGTTGCGTCATCACCATCCAAAATTCCTATAAACCTTCTTAACCACAAATTTATCGAATTCGCAAATATTTCATTGCAAACATTTTTACAATTTTTTCACATGACGCACACGGTGCGTCACCACCGATCGAAATTCACATAAACATTTTTTACCGCGAAATCATCAAATTCGCAAATATTTCGAAAATTTTTCACGAATTTTGATCATGACGCACACGGTGCGTCACTGTCAACAAAAATCCACATAATTCTTTTCAGCCGGAAATTCGCGCTATTTAATTGGAATAAAAACTATTTTTTTCGGTATTTTCTTCCATGGCACACATGTTACGTCACCACCATGCAAAATTTTGAAATATCGTTGAAATCACAAATATTTTATTGCAAACGTTTTTACAATTTTTTTCCTACAATTTTCTTACATGATGACGCACACGTTGCGTCACCGACATTAATAAAAAGAATAAAATAAAAATCAATAATAACACATAAACCTTACCAGCCGACAAACTGTCAAATTCACGCTATTTAATTCCAATAAAAACAGGAAGAAAAATATAATTTGCTTCGGTATTTTCTTCCATGACGCATACGGTGCGTCACGACCATCAATAATTTCTTTAAACATTATCCACTGCGAAATCGTCAAATTTGCAAATATTTAGAAAAATGTTTACAATCTTCTGACATGACGCACACGGTGCGTCACAACCAGCCAAGATTGCCATAAAAATGTTCAACCTCAAAATCATCGAATTCCCATATATTTCATTGCAAATGTTTATACCATTTTTGTTCTCAAAAATGTTCTTAGATGACGCACACAGTGCGTCACAGCCATTCAAAATTCCCATATACATTTTTAACCGCAAAGTTATCGAATTCGCAAATATTTAATTGCAAACGTTTATGCAAAATGTTTCCCAGAATTTACTTACATGACGCACATGGTGCGTCACCACCACCCAAGCTTCACATAAACATTTTCAATCGCGAAATCGTCGAATTCGTAAATAATTCGAAAACATTTTTCACGAATTTCTGACTTGACGCACACGTTGCGTCATCACTTATATCAAGAATCCACGTAAACCTTCTGAAGTATAATTTACTTCGGTATTTTTTTTTTCATGACACATACGGTGCGTCATGACCATCAAAAAATTCCTATAAATATTTTCCCCTCGAAATTGTTAATTTCGCAAATATTTCGAAAAGCTTTCACAATCTTCTGACGTGACGCACACGGTGCGTTACCATGACCCAAAATTCAGAAACAATTTTCCACATCAAAATCATTCAAATTGCAAATTTTTCAAAGAATTGTTCACTTTTTTCTTCTATGACGCACACGGTGCGTCACAGCCACCCAAAGTTCCCATATACATTTTCAGTCGCAAAATTGGCGAATTTGCAAATATTTCGAAAAATGTTCACGATTTTCTTACATGACGCACACGGTGCGTCACACCCGCCTAAGATTCCCATATACTTTTTAAAAAAATTGTTATCACAATTTTCTTACGTGACGCACACGTTGCGTCACTGACATCAAAAATCCACACGGAAATTGTCGGAAACTGTCGAATTTACGTTATTTAATTCGACTAAAAATAGCAAAATATAATACAATTTTTTTCTTGGAATTTTTTCACGTGACGCACACGGTGCGTCGCAGCCATCCAAAGTTCCCATAAATATTTTCAGTCGCAAAATTGGCGAATTAGCAAATATTTCGAAAAATTGTCACGATTTTCTTACATGACGCACACGGTGCGTCACACCCGCTTAAAATTCTCATATGCTTTTAAAAAAAATTATTATCACAATTTTCTTACATGACGCACACGTTGCGTCACGGACATAAAAAATCCACATGGAAATTGTCGGAAACTGTCAAATTTACGTTATTTAATTCGACTAAAAATAGAAAAATATAATACAATTTTTTTCTTGGAATTTTTTCACATGACGCACACGGTGCGTCGCAGCCATCCAAAGTTCCCATAAATATTTTCAGTCGCAAAATTGGCGAATTAGCAAATATTTCGAAAAATTTTCACGATTTTCTTACATGACGCACACGGTGCGTCACACCCGCCTAAAGTTCCCATATACTTTTTAAGAAAATTGTTATCACAATTTTCTTACGTGACGCACACGTTGCGTTACTGACATCAAAAATCCACATGGAAATTGTCGGAAACTATCGAATTTACGTTATTTAATTCGACTAAAAATAGAAAAATATAATACAATTTTTTTCTTGGAATTTGTTCACATGACGCACACGGTGCGTCACAGCCATTCAAAATTCCGATTAACATTTTCAACCCCAAACCTATCGAATTCCCAAATATTCCATTGCAAACGTTTATACAATTTTTTCTCATAATTTTCTAATATGACGCACACGGTGCGTCACTTACATACAAAATCCACATATGAACCTTCTCAGCCGGAAATTTGCGCTATTTAATTCTAATAAAAAAAAAAGGAAAATATAATATGGTATTTTCCAGGTAATTTCTCGTGTGACGCACACGGTGCGTCACGACCATGCCAACATCACATTAATATTTCCGTCGCAAAATCGTTAAAATCACAAATATTTTATTGCAAACATTTGTCAATTTTCTTACATGACGCACACGGTGCGTCACTGACATAAAAAATCCATACATAAACCTTCTCAGCCGGAAATTCACGCTATTTAATTCTAATAAAAAGAGAAAAATATAATATAGTACTTTCTAAGTAATTTCTCGTGTGACGCACACGGTGCGTCACGACCACGCAAACTACATTAATATTTCCGTCGCAAAATCGTTGAAATCGCAAGAATTTCATTGCAAACATTTTTCAATTTTCTTACATGACGCACACGGTGCGTCACTGACATAAAAAATCCACATATAAACCTTTTCAGCCGGAAATCTTGCGCTATTTAATTCAAATAAAAAGAGAAAAATATAATATAGTATTTTTCAGGTAATTTCTCTTGTGACGCACACGGTGCGTCACGACCACCCAAACTTCGCATTAATATTTCCGTCGCAAATCATTGAAATCACAAGTATTTTATTGCAAACATTTTTCAATTTTCTTACATGACGCACACGGTGCGTCATTGACATCAAAAATCCACATATAAACCTTTTCACCCGGAAATTCGCGCTATTTAATTCTAATAAAAAGAAAAAAATATAATATAGTATCTTTCAGGTAATTTCTCTTGTGACGCACACGGTGCGTCATGACCATGCAAACTCCGCATTAATAATTTCGTCGCAAAATCGCTGAAATCACAAGTATTTTATTGCAAACATTTTTCAATTTTCTTACATGACGCACATGGTGCGTCACTGACATAAAAAATCCACACATAAACTTTTTCAGCCCTAAATTCGCGCTATTTAATTCTAATAAAAAGAGAAAAATATAATATAGTATTTTTTAGGTAATTTCTCATATGACGCACACGGTGCGTCACGACCATGCAAACTTCACATTAATATTTCCGTCGCAAAATCGTTGAAGTCACAAATATTTGATTGCAAACATTTTTCAAATTTCTCACATGACGCACATGGTGCGTCACTGACATCAAAAATCCTCACATAAAACTTTTCAGTCCGATTTCGCGCTATTTAATTCTAATAAAAAGAGAAAAATATAATATAGTATTTTTCCGGTAATTTCTCGTGTGACGCACACGGTGCGTCACGACCACCCAAACTTCACATTAATATTTCCGTCGCAAAATCGTTGAAATCACAAGTATTTTATTGCAAACATTTTTCAATTTTCCTACATGACGCACACGGTGCGTCACTGACATAAAAAATCCACACATAAACCTTCTCAGCCGGAAATTCGCGCTATTTAATTCCAATAAAAAGAGAAAAATATAATATAGTATTTTTCCGGTAATTTCGCGTGTGACGCACACGGTGCGTCACGACCACGCAAACTTCACATTAATATTTCCGTCGCAAAATCGTTGAAATCACAAATATTTTATTGCAAACATTTTTCAAATTTCTCACATGACGCACACGGTGCGTCACTGACATCAAAAATCCACATATAAACCTTTTCAGCCGGAAATTCGCGCTATTTAATTCTAATAAAAAGAGAAAAATATAATATAGTATTTTTCAGGTAATTTCGCGTGTGACGCACACGGTGCGTCACGACCATGCAAACTTCACATTAATATTTCCGTCGCAAAGTCGTTGAAATCACAAGTATTTTATTACAAACATTTTTCAATTTTCTTACATGACGCACACGGTGCGTCACTTACATCAAAAATCCAGACATAAACATTCTCAGCCGGAAATTCGCGCTATTTAATTCCAATAAAAAGAGAAAAATATAATATAGTATTTTTCCGGTAATTTCTCGTGTGACGCACACGGTGCGTCACGACCACGCAAACATCACATTAATATTTCCGTCGCAAAATCGTTGAAATCACAAGTATTTTATTGCAAACATTTTTCAATTTTCTCACATGACGCACACCGTGCGTCACTGACATAAAAAATCCACACATAAACCTTTTCAGCCGGAAATTCGTGCTATTTAATTCGAATAAAAAGAGAAAAATATAACATAGTATTTTTTAGGTAATTTCTCGTGTGACGCACACGGTGCGTCACGACCACGCAAACATCACATTAATATTTCCGTCGCAAAATCGTTGAAATCACAAGTATTTTATTGCAATACATTTTTCAATTTTTTTACATGACGCACATGGTGCGTCACTAACATCAAAAATCCAGACATAAACCGTCTCAGCCGGAAATTCGCGCCATTTAATTCCAATAAAAAGAAAAAAATATAATACGGTATTTTTTAGGTAATTTCTCGTGTGACGCACACGGTGCGTCACGACCACGCAAACATCACATTAATATTTCCGTCGCAAAATCGTTGAAATCACAAGTATTTTATTGCAAACATTTTTCAATTTTCTTACATGACGCACATGGTGCGTCACTGACATCAAAAATCCACATATAAACCTTCTCAGCCCTAAATTCGCGCTATTTAATTCCAATAAAAAGAGAAAAATATAATATAGTATTTTTCAGGTAATTTCTCGTGTGACGCACACGGTGCGTCACGATCACGCAAACTTCAAATTAATATTTCCGTCGCAAATCGTTGAAATCACAAGTATTTTATTGCAAACATTTGTCAATTTTCTTACATGACGCACATGGTGCGTCACTGACATAAAAAATCCACACATAAAACTTTTCAGCTGGAAATTTGCGCTATTTAATTCCAATAAAAAGAGAAAAATATAATATAGTACTTTTTAGGTAATTTCTCGTGTGACGCACACGGTGCGTCACGATCACGCAAACGTCACATTAATATTTCCATCGCAAAATCGTTGAAATTACAAGTATTTTATTGCAAACATTTTTCAATTTTCTTACGTGACGCACATGGTGCGTCACTGACAAAAAAAATCCACATATAAACCTTTTCACCCGGAAATTTGCGCTATTTAATTCCAATAAAAAAAGAAAAATATAATATAGTATTTTTCAGGTAATTTCTCTTGTGACGCACACGGTGCGTCACGACCACGCAAATTTCACATTAATATTTCCGTCGCAAAATCGTTGAAATCACAAATATTTTATTGCAAACATTTTTCAATTTTCTTACATGACGCACACGGTGCGTCACTGATATAAAAAGTCCACATATAAACCTTCTCAGCCGGAAATTTGCGCTATTTAATTCTAATAAAAAGAAAAAAATATAATATAGTATTTTTCAGGTAATTTCTCGTGTGACGCACACGGTGCGTCACGACCACTCAAACTTCACATTAATATTTCCGTCGCAAAATCGTTGAAATCACAAGTATTTTATTGAAAACATTTTTCAATTTTCTTACATGACGCACACGGTGCGTCACTCACATCTAAAATCCACATATAAACCTTTTAAGCCGGAAATTCGCGCTATTTAATTCCAATAAAAAGAGAAAAATATAATATCGTATTTCTCAGGTAATTTCTCGTGTGACGCACACGGTGCGTCACGACCACGCAAACTTCACATTAATATTTCCGTCGCAAAATCGTTAAAATCACAAGTATTTTATTGCAAACATTTTTCAATTTTCTCACATGACGCACATGGTGCGTCACTGGCATCAAAAATCCACACATAAACCTTTTCAGCCGGAAATTCACGCTACTTAATTCTAATAAAAAGAGAAAAATATAATATAGTATTTTTCGGGTAATTTCTCGTGTGACGCACACGGTGCGTCACGACCACGCCAACGTTCACATTAATATTTCCGTCGCAAAATCGTTGAAATCACAAGTATTTTATTGCAAACATTTTTCAATTTTCTTACATGACGCACACGGTGCGTCACTGACATAAAAAATCCACATATAAACCTTTTCAGCCGGAAATTCGCGTTATTTAATTCTAATAAAAAGAGAAAAATATAATATAGTATTTTTCAGGTAATTTCTCGTGTGACGCACACGGTGCGTCACGACCACGCAAACTTCACATTAATATTTTCGCCGCAAAATCGTTGAAATCACAAGTATTTTATTGCAAACATTTAAAAATTTTCTTACATGACGCACACGGTGCGTCATTGACATAAAAAATCCAGACATAAACCTTCTCAGCCGGAAATTCGCGCTATTTAATTCGAATAAGAAGAGAAAAATATAATATAGTATTTTTCAGGTAATTTCTCGTGTGACGCACACGGTGCGTCACGACCACGCAAACTTCGCATTAATATTTCCGTCGCAAAATCGTTGAAATCACAAATATTTTATTGCGAACATTTTTCAATTTTCTTACATGACGCACATGGTGCGTCACTGACATCAAAAATCCACATATAAACCTTCTCAGCCCTAAATTCGCGCTATTTAATTCTAATAAAAAGAGAAAAATATAATATAGTATTTTTCAGGTCATTTCTCGTGTGACGCACACGGTGTGTCACGACCACGCAAACTTCACATTAATATTTCCGTCGCAAAATCATTGAAATCACAAGTATTTTATTGCAAACATTTTTCAATTTTCTTACATGACGCACATGGTGCGTCACTGACATAAAAAATCCACATATAAACCTTCTCAGCCCTAAATTCGCGCTCTTTAATTCTAATAAAAAAAGAAAAATATAATATAGTATTTTTCAGGTAATTTCTCGTGTGACGCACACGGTGCGTCACGACCACGCAATCTTCACATTAATATTTCCGTTACAAAATCGTTGAAATCACAAGTATTTTATTGCAAACATTTTTCAGTTTTCTTACATGACGCACATGGTGCGTCACTGGCATCAAAAATCCACATATAAACCTTTTCAGCCGGAAATTCGCGCTATTTAATTCTAATAAAAAGAGGAAAATATAATATAGTATTTTTCCGGTAATTTCTCGTGTGACGCACACAGTGCGTCACGACCATGCAAACTTCACATTAATATTTCCGTCGCAAAATCGTAGAAATCACAAGTATTTTATTGCAAACATTTTTCAAATTTCTCACATGACGCGCACGGTGCGTCATTGACATCAAAAATCCACATACAAACATTTTCAACCGTAAATTCGTGCTATTTAATTCTAATAAAAAGAGAAAAATATAATACGGTATTTTTTAGGTAATTTCTCGTGTGACGCACACGGTGCGTCACGACCACGCAAACTTCACATTCATATTTCCGTCGCAAAATCGTTGAAATCACAAGTATTTTATTGCAAACATTTTTCAATTTTCTTACATGACGCACATGGTGCGTCACTGACATAAAAAATCGACATATAAACCTTCTCAGCCGGAAATTCGCGCTATTTAATTCCAACAAAAAGAGAAAAATATAATATAGTATTTTTCAGGTAATTTCTCGTGTGACGCACACGGTGCGTCACGACCACGCAAACTTTACATTAATATTTCCGTCGCAAAATCATTCAAATCACAAGTATTTTATTGCAATACATTTTTCAATTTTCTTACATGACGCACACGGTGCGTCACTGACATAAAAAATCTACATATAAACCTTCTCAGCCGGAAATTCGCGCTATTTAATTCTAATAAAAAGAGAAAAATATAATATAGTATTTTTCCGGTAGTTTCTCGTGTGACGCACACGGTGCGTCACGACCATGCAAACTTCTCGTTAATATTTCCGTCGCAAAATCGTTGAAATCACAAGTATTTTATTGCAAACATTTTTCAATTTTCTTGCATGACGCACACGGTGCGTCACTGACATAAGAAATCCACACATAAACCTTTTCAGCCGGAAATTCGCGCTATTTAATTCTAATAAAAAGATAAAAATGTAATATACTATTTTGTAGGTAATTTCTCGTGTGACGCACCCGGTGCGTCACGATCACGCAAACTTTACATTAATATTTCCGTCGCAAAATCGTTGGAACCACAAGTATTTTATTGCAGACATTTTTCAATTTTCCTACATGACGCACATGGTGCGTCACTGACATAAAAAATCCACATACAAACCTTCTCAGCCGGAAATTCGCGCTATTTAATTCCAATAAAAAGAGAAAAATATAACATAGTATTTTTTAGGTAATTCCTCATATGACGCACACGGTGCGTCACGACCACGCAAACTTCACATTAATGTTTCCGTCGCAAAATCGTTGAAATCACAAGTATTATATTGCAAACATTTTTCAAGTTTCTTACATGACGCACATGGTGCGTCACTGACATAAAAAAATCTACATACAAACCTTCTCAGCCGGGAATTCGCGCTATTTAATTCTAATAAAAAGAGAAAAATATAATATACTATTTTTTAGGTAATTTCTCGTGTGACGCACACGGTGCGTCACGACCACACAAATTTCACATTAATATTTCCGTCGCAAAGTCGTTGAAATCACAAGTATTTTATTCCAAACGTTTTTCAATTTTCTTACATGACGCACACGGTGCGTCACTGACATTAAAAATCCACATATAAACTTTTTCAGCCGGAAATTCGCGCTATTTAATTCTAATAAAAAGAGAAAAATATAATATAGTATTTTTCAGGTAATTTCTCGTGTGACGCACACGGTGCGTCACGACCACGCAAACTTCGCATTAATATTTCCGTCGCAAAATCGTTGAAATAACAAGTATTTTATTGCAAACATTTTTCAATTTTCCTACATGACGCACACGGTGCGTCACTGCCATCAAAAATCCACACATAAAATTTTTCAGTCCGAAATTCGTGCTATTTAATTCTAATAAAAAGAAAAAATATAATATCGTATTTTTCTGGTAATTTCTCGTGTGACGCACACGGTGCGTCACGACCATCCAAACTTCACATTAATATTTCCGTCGCAAAGTCGTTGAAATCACAAGTATTTTATTGCAAACATTTTTCAATTTTCTTACATGACGCACATGGTGCGTCACTGACATAAAAAATCCACATATAAACCTTTTCAGCCGGAAATTCGCGCTATTTAATTCAAATAAAAAGAAAAAAATATAACATAATATTTTTCTTAGATTTTTCTCACATGACGCACATGTTGCGTCACTGATATCAAAAAGCCACTTATAAACCTTCTCAGCCGGAACTTTGCGCTATTTAATTCGAATAAAAACGAGAAGAAAAATATGATTTACTTCGGTATTCTTTTTTATGACGCATACGGTGCGTCACGACCATTAAAAATTCCTACAAATATTTTCCACCGCAAATTTCCGAATATTTTATTTGCAACATATTTACAATTTTTTCTCAAGATTTTCTGACATGACGCACACGGTGCGTCACCACCACCCAATATTCGTATAAACATTTTCAACCGCGAAATCGTCGAATTCGTAAATAAATCGAAAAATTTTTCATGAATTTCCTACATGACGCACACGGTGCGTCACTGACATCACAAATTCAGACAAACCTTTTCCGCCGTAAAATCGTTGAATTCGCCAATACTTTTACAATCTTTTCTTACGATGTTCTAATATGACGCACACGGTGCGTCACCGGGGTCCAAAATTCGTATAAACATTTTCCACCGCGAAATCGTCAAATTCGCAAATATTTCGAAAAACGTTCACGATTTTCTTACATGACGCACACGTTGCGTCACACTAACATAAAAAATCCGCATGGAAATTGTCGAAAACTGTCGAATTTACGCTATTTAATTTGAATAAAAAGAGAAAAATATAATACAATTTTTTTCTTAGATTTTTCTCAGATGACGCACACGTTGCGTCATTGGCATAAAAAATCCACATAAACTTCAGCCGGAAAACTGTCGAAATTCGCGCTATTTAATTCGAATAAAAATAAAAAAATATAATATAACCTTTTTCTTAGATTTTTCTCAGATGACGCACACGTTGCGTCACGCCTTCTCCGATTTTTGAGGGAACCCCCGAAAGATAGCCGTGAAAAGAGTGGACGCCGGCTGGTCCGAAGTGGCAGACAATGGGGTGCATTGTTTCGCTGGCTGTTGAATTTAGCGTGTGAGAAGATCTCGCGCCGGAAGAACATCCGAACACGTAACGCGCCGCGATAATAATTACGCCCGAATAATAATTACGAGCCACTCGGTGTCCTAAAACAATCAGCCGCTTTCTACGATTTTCCATCTAAACGAAAGCGACTTCCCGAATTTTTATGACTTTATCCTTTCTTATTCCGAGAATCGAAGTTTGGTAAAGCAGTGTTTTCTTGCTGTTCTTGCATTGTTTTGAAAAGTGTCTTTTTAAAATTTCCCCTTTTTTCGGGAATTATGATTTTTTTTTTATTCTTCTCTTCTGAAAAACAGAATTTCTTTAATTACGTTTTTAGTACTTTTAGTTTTCTTTTTATTTGCGTGGCTTTCGAAATATTCACACCTTTGCATTGATTTGAAAGGTTTCTATTTAAAATGTTCTTCTTTTTGAGGGGATTTTCATTTTTACCTGCCATTAAAAAGATTTTGTTTACATGCGTTCTCGGTATTTTTCGTTACTTTTAATTTAATTTGCATATTTACATTGTGTTGAAATGTTCTCTTAATTTTTCTTTGCTTTTTTTTATTCTTACGTTCTGAAAAACAGAATTTCTTTAATTACGTTTTTAGTACTTTTAGTGTTCTTTTTATTTGCATGGCTTTCGAAATATTCACATCTTTGCATTGGTTTGAAAGGATTCTATATAAAATGTTCTTCTTTTTGGGGGGATTTTCATTTTTACCTGCCATTAAAAAGATTTTGTTTACATGAGTTTTCGGTATTTTTCGTTTCTTTTAATTTAATTTGCATATTTACATTGTGTTGAAATATTCTCTTAATTTTTCTTTGCTTTTTTTTATTCTTTTGTTCTGAAAAACAGAATTTGTTTAAACACGTTTTCAACAATTTTCGGTCTTTTTTTTTGTGTTCCCGTGATTTCAAAATGTTTGCACCATTGCATGGCATTAAAAGTTTTCTTTCTTACATATTCCTCTTTTTTTGGTGTTTTGTATTTTTACTCGTCGATGAAGAGAAATTGTTTTGAAAAGTATTTTTCGTGAATTTTTTTTGTTCACGCCGTATCAATATGTTTGCATCTCTGCACTGTGTTCAAATATTTCTATATAATTAAAAAATGGTTTCTTTTTTCGTTTTTATTCTTCCTTTCGTGAGAAAAAAAAAACAGAATTTGTTTAATCACGTTTTTAGACGTTTTATTTATTTTTAATTTGGTTTTTATTGGCGCGGCTTTTGAAATGTTCACATCTGTGTATTGGTTTGAAAATATTTTTTTTTTTTTTCAAAATTTTTCTCTGTTTGGTATTTTTCATTTTTACCCGCCGATGAAAAGAAATTGTTTACATGCGTTTTGTATTAGTTTTGTACCGAAATGTTTTGCATCTCTGCACTGTGTTGCAATATTCTTTTAAAATTTAACATTTTTTTGTGTTTTATTCTTCCTTTCTGAAAAAAACAGAATTTGTTTAAATACTGTACAATAATTTTAGGTTTTTTTTTGTTGGCGTGGCTTATAAAATGTTCACATCTTTCTTTTTACAATTTTCTTCTTTTCTTGGTGTTTCCCATTTTTACATGCCGTTGAAAATAAATTGTTCTTATAAGTATTTTTCGTTAGCTTTTTTATTAACGCGGTATTAAAATGTTTTGCATCCCTGCACTGTGTTGCAATATTCTTATCAAATTTAACATTTTTTTTCTGGTTTATTTTTCCTTTCTTAAAATAAAACGGAATTTGTTTAAACACGTATTCAACAAAATTAGATTTTTTTATTGGCGTGGCTTTTAAAATGTTTGCATCTTTGCATTGGTTTGGAAAGTTTCTTTCTTAAACTTTCCTCTTTTTCGGGGGATTCTCATTTTTACCTGCCGATGGAAAGAAATTGTTTTGAAAAGTGTTTTTCATTAGTTTTTTTATTAAATTTTTATTATTAAATTTTTCTCTTGTTTTTTTATTGTTTTTTATTGTTTTTTATTTTTACCGGACGAAGAAAAAAAATTGTTTACATACGTTTCCGGAATTTTTCGTTACCTTTTTTTTTTATTGGCGCGGTATCAAAATGTTTGGATCTCTCCACTGTGTTGAAATGTCGTTTTTTTTTTGTTGTTTTTTATTCTTCCTTTTCCGGAAAGCAGTATTTGCTAAATTACTTTTTCAGTAATATTATTTTTTTTTTTTTGTTAGCGTGGCTTTTAAAATGTTTACATCTTTATATTTCTTTAAATATTTTCTTGCTTACATTTTCCTCTTGTTTTATTTTCTCTCATTTTTACCCGCCGATGAAAAGAAATTGTTTTGACAAGTATTTTTCGTTAGTTTTTTATTGGTTTTGTATCAAAATCTTTTGCATCTTTGCATTGTGTTCAAATATTCTTTTCAAATTTAACATTTTTTTTGTGTTTTAATCTTCCTTTCTGAAAAAAACACAATTTGTTGAAACACGTTTTCAATCATTTTAGGTTTTCTTTTTTGTAACGTGGCTTTTAAAATGTTTGCATCTTTGCATTGCGTTAAAAATTTTCTTTCTTCAATTTTTCTCTTTTTTTCTATTGTTTTTTATTTTTACCGGCCGGAGAAAAAAAATGCAATTTTTTTTCGTCATTTTCCCATCGGCACCCTTTCCAAAATATTCCGCAATTTCGCACTTCATAAAAAAGTATTCTTTCTAAAATGCTCCAACGTCATTCCAATATTATAATTTTCTATTTTTTTTTTTTTGCATTTCTGCACCCCATAAAAGTGCATTACTCCGAAAATATCTCCAATATTATTGTAATGTTATGATTTCAAATGTATGCCACATATTTTCGCACTCCATAAAATAAGCATTTCTTCGGAAATACTTCCAACATTATTCCGATATTATGTTTGCAAATTTTTGTTTCGCATATTCGCACCTTATAAAAAGAGCAGTCCCTCGAAAATACGTTCAATATTATTTCAAAATTATAATTTCAAATTTTTGTTTTGCATTCCTGTATTCCATAAAAAAAATGATTTTTTCGAAAATGCCCCGATATCATTCAAATTTCATTTCTGTTTCGCATTTCAAAAAAGTTCTTGTATTATTGTAATATTATGTTTTCAAATTTTTGTTTCGCATTTTCACATTTCATAAAAATCATTTCTCCGAAAACGTTTCCAATATTTTTCTAATATTATGTTTTCAAATTTTTGTTTTACATTCCTGCATTCTAGAAAAAATAATTTCTTCGAAAACCCTCCCACTATCATTCCATCGTTATAATTTCAAGTATTCATTTTGCATTCTCGCACTCCATAAAATCTCATATTTTTGAAAATTAAAACTCCCTCTGATTTTATAATCTTCAATAATCCCTCATCACTTCTCCTAAAATATTTCTCATTTCCGCGCTTCTCGAAAAAAAAAAAAAAACATAATCAAGATTCCGCGCGCACCGTCTGACTTTTGGGAATTCTTCGGCAGCTTTCGAACTAATTCTAATTCTCGCGACTGCGGGGCTCGAGGACGTGCCTCGAATTTTGACGAGCTCCGCGGCGATTTATGAAATGGCTAATGGAGCCCGTGAAAAATTGGCTCCGCCGCTCTTGGGATCCCATGGAGAAAAGACGGAATAATTCTCTGCCGCTCGAGACATTCTAAAATTGACCTAATAAAGTCTGATGCGGGTTGAGAAGAAAATTAATGTTTAATATGCGTATATTGTGTGGACTATTTATTTTGAAGATTGATACTTTTATTAAATTATATTATATATTATAATCATATATGAAAAATAATTTCATTAAATTTACTTAGGACTTTATTTATTAGAAATTCTTTTTTTTTAATTTAGAAGTACAAATGTAGACGTATATATAGGAGTAGAATGCGATAAATTGAAAAGTGGGATGTATTTAATTTAAGCAATCAATAAGTACTTTATAAAGCGGAATATTTCCATGTCCATCTTATATTACTTCACTTTTTTTCTTGTTTCGCCGCACCTCTTCGAATTTTTCTTCTTTCGCTGCCGGCGGGTATCAGAAAAGTTCCCTTTACTGGCGCGATATAAAAGTGCCCGCGGCAAAGTTTGACTCCTCTTTCAATTTGACCCCCATCGCCATTTTCTTCATGGCGAATTGTCCTGATACCGGGTGTACTCGTTCAAACATTTCATAAGTAAGGATTTCATGAAAAGAAATTCGGTGAATTACATGAAATGTGAATGGATTTTTAATTATTTCTGTTTTTGTAATTTTGAACATGACGCATACGGTGCGTCATGGTGATGAATTTTCAGAATTTTGCTTCGAAGTGGTGACTTCGAATGTGACGCATACGGTGCGTCATGATTATGAATTTTTCGGAAGTGGTAGATTTGAATGTGACGCAAACAGTGCGGCATGATTATGAGTTTTTCGGAAGTGGTAGATTTGAATGTGACGCATACGGTGCGTCATAGTGATGAATTGTCAGAATTTTTTTAGATGTAATAATATTGAATATAAAGCATGCGGTGATGAATTTTCATTATTTTTTTGGTGGTAATTTTGAACGTGACGCATATGGTGCGTCATGGTGATGAATTATCAGAATTTTTTAGATGTAATAATATTGAATATAAAGCATGCAGTGACATATTTTCATTATTTTTTTGGTGGAAATAATTTTGAACGTGACGCATACGGTGCGTCATGATGATAAATTTTTTGCAAGTGGTAAATTTGAATGTGACGCATACGGTGCGTCACAGTGACGAATTGTCAGAATTTTTTTAGATGTGATAATATTGAATATAAAGCATGCGGTGATGAATTTTCATTATTTTTTTGGTGGTGATAATTTTGAACGTGACGCATACGGTGCGTCATGGTGATGAATTTTCAGAATTTTGTTTGGAAGTGGTAACTTTGAATGTGACGCACACGGTGCGTCATGATGACGAATTTTTTGCAAGTGGTAGATTTGAATGTGACGCATACGGTGCGTCACAGTGATGAATTGTCAGAATATTTTTTAGACGTAATAATATTGAATATAAAGCATGCAGTGATAAATTTTCATTATTTTGTTGGTAGCGATAATTTTGAACGTGACGCATACGGTGCGTCATGGTGATAAATTTTTCGGAAATGGTAGATTTGAATGTGACGCATACGGTGCGTCACAGTGACGAATTATCATAATTTTTTAGATGTCATAATATTGAATATAAAGCATGCGATGATCAATTTTCATTATTTTGTTGGTGGTGATAATTTTGAACGTGACGCATACGGTGCGTCATGGTGATGAATTTTCAGAATTTTGTTTGGAAGTGGTGACTTTGAATGTGACGCATGCGGTGCGTCATGGTGATGAATTTTCAGAATTTTGTTCGGAAGTGGTAACTTCAATTGTGACGCATACGGTGCGTCATGGTGATAAATTTTTCGGAAATGGTAGAGTTTAATGTGACGCATACGGTGCGTCATAGTGATGAATTTTCAGATTTTTTTTTAGATGTGATGATGTTGAATATAAAGCATGCGGTGACGAATTTTCAGAATTTTGTTTGGAAGTGGTAATTTTTCAATGTGACGCATACGGTGCGTCATAATGATGAATTTATCGAAAGTGGTAGATTTGAATGTGACGAATACGGTGCGTCATGGCGATGAATTGTCAGAATGTTTTTAAATGTGATAATATTGAATATAAAGTATCCGGTGATGAATTTTCATCATTTTTTTGGTGGTAATTTTAAACGTGACGCATACGGTGCGTCATGATAATGAATTTTCAGAATTTTGTTTGGAAGTGGTGACTTTGAATGTGACGCATACGGTGCGTCATGATGACGAATTTTCAGAATCTTGTTTCGAACTCGTAACGTCAAATGTGACGCACATGGTGCGTCATGATGACGAATTTTTTGCAAGTGGTAAATTTGAATGTGACGCATATGGTGCGTCACAATGATAAATTATCATAATTTTTTTAGACGTAATAATATTGAATATAAAGCATGCGCTGATAAATTTTCATGATTTTGTTGGTGGTGATAATTTTAAACGTGACGCATACGGTGCGTCATGGTTATGAATTTTCAGAATTTTGCATCGAAGTGGTAACTTCTAATGTGACGCATACGGTGCGCCATAATGATACATTTTTCGCAAGTGATAGATTTGAATGTGACGCATACGGTGCGTCATGGTGACCAACTTTCAGAATTTTGCTGCGAAGTGGTAACTTCTAATGTGACGCATACGGTGCGTCATAATGATACATTTTTCGGAAGTGGTAGATTTGAATGTGACGCATATGGTGCGTCACAGTGACGAATTATCAGAATTTTTTTAGACCTGATAATATTGAATATAAAGCATGCGGTGATGAATATTCATTATTCTTTTGGTGGTGGTAATTTTTAATGTGACGCATACGGTGCGTCATGGTGACGAATTTCCAGAATTTTGTTTGGAAGTGGGGACTTCGAATGTGACGCATACGGTGCGTCATGATGACGAATTTATCGAAAGTGGTAGATTTTAATGTGACGCATACGGTGCGTCACGTTAATGAATTTTCAGAATTTTTTTTTATGTGATAATATTGAATATAAAGCATGCGGTGATGAATTTTCATTATTTCTTTTGGTGGTGATAATTTTGAACGTGACGCATACGGTGCGTCATGAGAAGAAATTTTTCACAGGTGGTAGATTTCAATGTGACGCATACGGTGCGTCATGGCAACGAATTATCACAATTTTTCAAGGCAGTAATCTTGACATGACGCACATGCTGCGTCACAGTGACGAATTTTTACACATTTTAGAAATTGTGATCTTGATATGACGCATACGGTGCCTCACAGTGGTGAATTTTCATTATTTTCTTCGGGGGTGGTAATTTCGAACGTGACGCATATGATGCGTCATGATGATGAATTTTCAGGATTTTGTTTCGAACTGGTCATTTCGAATGTGACGCGTATGGTGCGTCATGATGATGAATTTTTAGGATTTTGTTTCGAAGTGGTAGATTTGAATGCGACGCATACGGTGCGTCACGGTGACGAATTTTTAGATTTTTTGCAATTGTGAACTTGGTATGACGCACATGGTGCGTCACAGTGACGAATTTTTACATATTTTAGAAGTGGTGATCTTGATATGACGCATACGGTGCGTCACAGTGGTAAATTTTCATTATTTTCTTCGGAGGTGGTAATTTCGAACGTGACGCATATGGTGCGTCATGACGATGAATTTTCAGGATTTTGTTTCGAAGTGGTCATTTCGAATGTGGCGCATATGGTGCGTCATGATGATGAATCGTCAGAATTTTGTTACGAAATGGTAGATTTGAATGTGACGCATACGGTGCGTCACGGTGAAGAATTTTTAGATTTTTTGCAATTGTGAACTTGATATGACGCACGTGGTGCGTCACAGCGACGAATTTTTACACATTTTAGAAATGGTGATCTTGATATGACGCATACGGTGCGTCACAGTGGTGAATTTTCATTATTTTCTTCGGGGGTTGTAATTTCGAAAGTGACGCTTAACCCATTCGAGACGACGATTTTTTTCGAACACGGTCCCCAGGAGCGAAATTTTTTTTCTTTATATTGTTCATTTTTAATAAAAAAACATGTTTACTATGGAAATCACCGAATTCGTAAGTGAATTCACATAAATAAGATCATTGCACACCAGGTGTGCAGCTCGCTCCTCGGAAAATTTTTATTGCGAGGAACGGATTGAACACCATGTGTGCAATGTAAGGTAAAATGAAAATACATCATTAAAAAATTTATGAACATGTATTTCAAAAATAGTTAGATAATATAAAATCGTTATTTTGTTTTCAATAATAAAGAACAGAATATAATGCAAAGAAAATGTTTAAAAGGTAGTAAAAAGTTAAAAAAAGATAAGTTGAATAATGAAAAAAATAACAAACAAGAAATAAATTTTCAGAAAAATGTCTACAGATAACAAAGTAATGTAACTCAGTAATAAAAAGGAAAATATAATTTGAAAATAGACTTTTAGCAAATTTTACACTGATTTTAAAGTAATTATACATTAGTGGGTTGATGGTGCGTTGAAACATTCTCCCAAACATAATCCGGGATTAGCGAACACAAGCAGGACAATTGAGTAATTATTAATTTATATTTTCCTTCTTTGTAGGACTGTCGGAATTTTTTTCCGATAGTATTTTACATGAAGAAAGGCTTCAAACAATTTTTAGATTTTTTTACACAGGAAAACCAATGCCAAATTTTGTTTTCCTTACCTTTTTTCATTAGTTCAAGAAAAATCTTATTTTGACGACTAGTTTACGTCAGGTGATAACTGATAATTGCACATTACTTTGCATGTGACACACGGTGTGCAAGACCGATTTTTTTTGAATCGGAAATCATGACACACGGTGTGCAATCGGTCTCACGGGTTAAAATATTCAGATTTTTATACTCAATTAATATTTTTTACTGTCGGTAAGAAATGCTTTACTGTAGATATTCAATAAAAATGTTTCTGAATGCACTAATTCAACAATATTCAATGAATTCATTAGAATATAATAATAAACGTATACATACAAGAATACATTACTTTACAATTTTCTCCCCACATTCTTTACTTACTTTCAAATTTACAATTTTCTCCGCACATTACTAAAACGTTAATTTAAATCATTTCTCTCATTATGTCGTCTCCTTCCCATGTATCGCTTAAAATATTCACGAAATTATTATATTAAATTAATATTTTTTGTTCTCGGACCAGAATACTTTACTGTCGATATTCAATAAAAATATTTCTTATACCTTAAAATCCATACCTTTTGGCACCTAAAATAAACTTTCACAAAAAAATAATTTTCCACATTTTTTGCAACCCAAAATAACTATTTGTAAAAAAAAATACTCTTCGACTCATCGCTTAACCCATTCGAGACGACGATTTTTTTCACTAAATATCTCCCTGGCACGGGCGACACACACGTTTTTTCTTTATATTGTTAATTTTTAAAAAAAAAAACATGTTTACTCGGAAATCACCGACATTCGTAAGTGAATTCACGCGGCAAAAAATCATTGCACACCAGGTGTGCAGCGCGCAATGGTTTTTGGAAAATTTTTATTGCGACGAACGGATTGAACACCATGTGTGCAATGTAACGTTTGGTATGAGAAATACATCATTAAAAAATGTATGAACATTTATTTCAAAAATAGTTAGATAATATAAAATCGTTATTTTGTTTTTTATGCTTCGTTTATAATGCAAGGAAAATGTTTAAAAAGTTGTAAAAAGTTAAAAGAGATAAGGTGAATAATGAAAAAAATAACAAACGAGAAATAAATTTTTAGAAAAATGTCTACCGATAGCAAAGTAATGTAACTCAGTAATAAAAAAGAAAATATAATTTTTTTCATACACTTTTAGAAATAGTAACTGATCGTAAAGTAATTATACATGACGCACCGTATGCGTCACGTTGAGAACATTCTCCAAACAAATCCAGGATTAGCGACACAAGACGACAAGTAGTAATTATTACGTTTATATTTTCCAAAATTTTGTAGGATTGTCGGCAATTCATAGTATTTTACATGTAAGAAAGGCTTCAAATAATTTTTAGATTTTTGACGTAAAACCAATGCCAAATTTTGTTTTCCTGTACCTTGCAGATTTCATTAGTTGAAGGAAAATCTTATTTCGACGACTAGTTTACGTCAGAATAACTGATAATTGCAAACAAAATTCTGAAAATTATTGCACACACGGTGTGCAATGTCTTCAAAGCCACTTCGGAAACAAAATTGCACACACAATGTGCACGCGTCGAATGGGTTAAAATATTCACGAAATTATTATATTCAATTAATATTTTTTACACTCGGGCAAGAATACTTTACTGTAAACATTCAATAAAAATGTTTCTTATACCTCAAAATCCATACTTTTTGGTACCTAAAATAAATGTTTCACATCATTAACATCCCAAAATTATTATTCGTTTCCTTCCAATCGCTTATCGTCTTAAATTCCTAATTTTCTGCTATTTTTCTCACTAAATATCTCCTGTCTGGCACGTGGGTGACGCACACGTTGCGTCAGACGTTCATCGCTCGTAAAAGAAGGAAAAACGTCCGCTCCCGTAAAAACGCACGTGCGACATGAAACGAATTTATGCGCGGCAAAAAATTCAATTACCCGTAATGGCGAAGTCGCGCAATGGTTTTTGGTGCTTTTTAGAGCTTGCAAGGGTTGGGGCTTCGAATAGAACGTTTGGGATGAGAGATTGCGCGGCATTTTTGGAAGAGATGCTTTGGAATAGATTCATATTATGACTCGGCGGGTTCCTGAGTTTCTAGAATAATTTATATGTTATTTTTTATGCGTCATGTTAAGATCGCCGTCGTAAAAAATTCTGAAAATTCATTATCATGACGCACCGTATGCGTCACGTTCAAAATTATCACCACAAAAAAATAATGAAAATTCGACACCGCATGTTTTGTATTCAATATTATAAGATTTAAAAAAATTCTGACAATTAGTCCCACCACTTGCGAAAAATTCATCATCATGACGCACCGTATGCGTCACGCTTCATCAAAATATGTACTTTATAACTTTTATTAAATTCGTGTATAAATTTTGTGACCCACCGTATGCGTCACAGTCGACATCGATTTCAAGTTAATTTTTGCCCAAATCTTCATGACTCAGCATATGAGTCACAATCGACAGCAATTTCTACTTGATTTTTGCAAAAAGTTCGTGACCCACCGTATGAGTCACAATGCAGCTTACTTTCAAATTATAGTATTTCTGCATAATTTTTGTGACGCACCGTATGCGTCACGCTTCATCAAAATATGTACTTTATAACTTTTATTAAATTCGTGTATAAATTTTGTGACTCACCGTATGAGTCACAGTCCATATCGATTTCTACTTAATTTTTGCCGAAACTTCGTGACTCAGCATATGAGTCACAATCGACAGCAATTTCTACTTAATTTTTCCAGAAACTTCGTGACCCACCGTATGAGTCACAATCCACTTTACTTTTAAATTATATAATTTTTGCATAATTTTTGTGACGCACCGTATGCGTCACGCTTCATCAAAATGTGTACTTTATAATTTTTATTAAATTCGTGCATAAATTGTGTGACCCACCGTATGAGTCACAGACCATATCGATTTCAACTTAATTTTTGCCCAAATCTTCATGACCCAGCATATGAGTCACAGTCGACAGCAATTTCTACTTAATTTTTGCAAAAACTTCGTGACCCACCGTATGAGTCACAATCCACTTTACTTTCAAATTATATAATTTTTGCATAATTTTTGTGACGCACTGTATGCGTCATGCTTCATCAAAATGTGTACTTTATAACTTTTATTAAATTCGTGTATAAATATTGTGACCCACCCTATGAGTCACAGTATATATCGATTTCTACTTAATTTTTGCCCAAATCTTCATGACTCAGCATATGAGTCACAATCGACAGCGATTTCTACTTCATTTTTGCAAAAACTTTGTGACCCACCGTATGAGTCACAATCCACTTTACTTTCAAATTATATAATTTTTGCATAATTTTTGTGACGCACCATATGCGTCACGCTTCATCAAAATTTGTACTTTATAATTTTTATTAAATTCGTGTATAAATTTTGTGATCCACCGTATGAGTCACAGTTCATATCGATTTCTACTTAATTTTTGCCGAAACTTTGTGACCCACCGTATGAGTCACAGTTGAAAGCAATTTCTGCTTAATTTTTGTAAAAACTTCGTGACCCACCGTATGAGTCACAATCCACTTTACTTTTAAATTATAGAATTTTTGCATAATTTTTGTGACGCACCGTATGCGTCACGCTTCATCAAAATTTGTACTTTATAATTTTTATTAAATTTGTGTATAAATTTTGTGACCCACCGTATGAGTCACACTAGGTACCTATCGATTTCTACTTAATTTTTGCCCAAATCTTCGTGACCCAGCATATGAGTCACAGTCGACAGCAATTTCTACTTAATTTTTCCATAAACTTCGTGACCCACCGTATGAGTCACAATGCACCTTACTTTCAAATTATAGTATTTCTGCATAATTTTTGTGACGCACCGTATGCGTCACGCTTCATCAAAATGTGTACTTTATAATTTTTATTAAATTTGTGTATAAATTTTGTGACCCACCGTATGAGTCACAGTACATATCGATTTCTACTTAATTTTTGCCCAAATCTTCATAACCCAGCATATGAGTCACAGTCGACAGCAATTTCTACTTAATTTTTGACAAAACTTCGTGACCCACCATATGAGTCACAGTCCACTTTACTTTCAAATTATATAATTTTTGCATAATTTTTGTGACGCACCGTATGCGTCACGCTTCATTACAATGTATATTTTATAACTTTTATTAAATTCGTGTATAAATTTTGTGACCCACCGTATGAGTCACAGTCCATATCGATTTATACTTAATTTTTGCCGAAACTTTGTGTCCCACCGTATGAGTCACAGTTGAAAGCAATTTCTACTTAATTTTTGACAAAACTTCGTGACCCACCGTATGAGTCACAATCCACTTTACTTTTAAATTATACAATTTTTCCATAATTTTTGTGACGCACCGTATGCGTCACGCTTCATCAAAATGTGTACTTTATAACTTTTATTAAATTCGTGTATAAATTTTGTGACCCACCGTATGAGTCACAGACCATATCGATTTCTACTTAATTTTTGCCCACATCTTCGTGACCCAGCATATGAGTCACAGTCGACAGCAATTTCTACTTAATTTTTCCATAAACTTCGTGACCCACCATATGAGTCACAATCCACTTTACTTTCAAATTATATAATTTTTGCATAATTTTTGTGACGCACCATATGCGTCACGCTTTATCGAAATTTGTACTTCATACTTTTTATTAAATTCGTGTATAAATTTTGTGACCCACCGTATGAGTCACAGTACATATCGATTTCTACTTAATTTTTGTCGAAACTTCGTGACCCAACATATGAGTCACAGTCGACAGCAATTTCTACTTAATTTTTGCATAAACTTCGTGACCCACCGTATGAGTCACAATCTACCTTACTTCCAAATTATATAATTTTTGCATAATTTTTGTGACGCACCGTATGCGTCACGCTTCATCAAAATATGTACTTTATAACTTTTATTAAATTCGTGCATAAATTTTGTGACCCACCGTATGAGTCACAGTCCATATCGATTTCTACTTAATTTTTGCCGAAACTTCGTGACCCAGCATATGAGTCACAGTCGACAACAATTTCTACTTAATTTTTGCAAAAACTTCGTGACCCACCGTCTGAGTCACAGTCCAGCTTATCTTCAAATTATATAATTTTTGCATAATTTTTGTGACGCACCGTATGCGTCACGCTTCATCAAAATGTGTACTTTATAATTTTTATTAAATTCGTGTATAAATTTTGTGACCCACCGTATGAGTCACAGACCATATCGATTTCAAGTTAATTTTTGCCCAAATCTTCATGACCCAGCATATGAGTCACAGTCGACAGCAATTTCTACTTAATTTTTCCATAAACTTCGTGACCCACCGTATGAGTCACAATGCACCTTACTTTCAAATTATAGTATTTCTGCATAATTTTTGTGACGCACCCTATGCGTCACGCTTCATCAAAATGTGTATTTTATAACTTTTATAAAATTTGTGTATAAATTTTGTGACCCACCGTATGAGTCACAGACCATATCAATTTCAACTTAATTTTTGCCCAAATCTTCATGACTCAGCATATGAGTCACAATCGACAGCAATTTCTACTTGATTTTTGCAAAAAGTTCGTGACCCACCGTATGAGTCACAATCCATTTTACTTTTAAATTATACAATTTTTGCATAATTTTTGTGACGCACCATATGCGTCACGGTTCATCAAAATATGTACTTTATAACTTTTATTAAATTCGTGCATAAATGTTGTGACCCACCGTATGAGTCACAGTCCATATCGATTTCTACTTAATTTTTGCCGAAACTTCGTGACCCACCGTGTGAGTCACGATTCACCCCAATTTTTGCCGAAACTTCGTGACCCACCGTGTGAGTCACGATCCACCCCAATTTTTGCCGAAACTTCGTGACCCACCGTGTGAGTCACGATCCACCCCAATTTTTGCCGAAACTTCGTGACCCACCGTGTGAGTCACGGTCCACCCCAATTTTTGCCGAAACTTCGTGACCCACCGTGTGAGTCACGGTCCACCCCAATTTTCGCCGAAACTTCGTGACCCACCGTGTGAGTCACGATCCACCCCAATTTTTGCCGAAACTTCGTGACCCACCGTGTGAGTCACGATCCACCCCAATTTTTGCCGAAACTTCGTGACCCACCGTGTGAGTCACGGTCCACCCCAATTTTTGCCGAAACTTCGTGACCCACCGTGTGAGTCACGGTCCACCCCAATTTTTGCCGAAACTTCGTGACCCACCGTGTGAGTCACGATCCACCCAATTTTTGCCGAAACTTCGTGACCCACCGTGTGAGTCACGATCCACCCAATTTTTGTCGAAACTTCGTGACCCACCGCGTGAGTCACGGTCCACCCCAATTTTTGCCGAAACTTCGTGACCCACCGTGTGAGTCACGGTCCACCTCAATTTTTTCCGAAACTTCGTGACCCACCGTGTGAGTCACGATCCACCCCAATTTTTGCCGAAACTTCGTGACCCACCGTGTGAGTCACGATCCACCCCAATTTTTGCCGAAACTTCGTGACCCACCGTGTGAGTCACGGTCCACCCCATTTTTGCCGAAACTTCGTGACCCACCGTGTGAGTCACGATCCACCCCAATTTTTGCCGAAACTTCGTGACCCACCGTGTGAGTCACGATCCACCCCAATTTTTGCCGAAACTTCATGACCCACCGTATGAGTCACGCTCCACCTCAATTTTTGCCGAAACTTCGTGACCCACCGTGTGAGTCACGATCCACCCCAATTTTTGCCGAAACTTCGTGACCCACCGTGTGAGTCACGGTCCATCCCAATTTTTGCCGAAACGTCGTGACCCACCGTGTGAGTCACGATCCACCTCAATTTTTGCCGAAACTTCGTGACCCACCGTGTGAGTCACGGTCCACCCCAATTTTTGCCGAAACTTCGTGACCCACCGTCTGAGTCACGGTCCACCCCAATTTTTGCCGAAACTTCGTGACCCACCGTGTGAGTCACGGTCCACCCCAATTTTTGCCGAAACTTCGTGACCCACCGTGTGAGTCACGGTCCACCCCAATTTTTGCCGAAACTTCGTGACCCACCGTGTGAGTCACGGTCCACCCCAATTTTTGCCGAAACTTCGTGACCCACCGTGTGAGTCACGGTCCACCCCAATTTTTGCCGAAACTTCGTGACCCACCGTGTGAGTCACGGTCCACCCCATTTTTTGCCGAAACTCCGTGACCCACCGTGTGAGTCACGGTCCACCCAATTTTTGTCGAAACTTCGTGACCCACCGTATGAGTCACGGTCCACCCCAATTTTTGCCGAAACTTCGTGACCCACCGTGTGAGTCACGATCCACCCCAATTTTTGCCGAATCTTCGTGACCCACCCGGTGAGTCACGCTCCACCCCGAGTTTTGCCGAAACTTCGTGACCCACCGTCTGAGTCACGCTCCACCCCAATTTTTGCCGAAACTCCGTGACCCACCGTGTGAGTCACGGTCCACCCCAATTTTTGCCGAAACTTCGTGACCCACCGTGTGAGTCACCGTCCACCCGAATTTTTGCCAAAACTTCGTGACCCACCGTGTGAGTCACGGTCCACCCCAATTTTTGCCGAAACTTCGTGACCCACCGTGTGAGTCACGGTCCACCCCAATTTTTGCCGAAACTTCGTGACCCACCGTGTGAATCACGATCCACCCGAATTTTTGCCGAAACTTCGTGACCCACCGTGTGAGTCACGGTCCACCCCAATTTTTGCCGAAACTTCGTGACCCACCGTGTGAGTCACGAACCACCCCAATTTTTTCCCAAACTTCGTGACCCACCGTGTGAGTCACGATCCACCCCAATATATATATATATATATATATGCGTCACAAAATTTAGTCATATATGGATATACATATATGCATATATGTATACATAATAATTAATTTTCATATTTTCTTCCGACAAAATTGATGCCGCACCGTATGCGTCATGAAGAAAAATTTCACGAATTGTAATATTTGTTTCAGTGAAAATTGCTGACGCACCGTATGCGTCACGACAAAAAAAGTGAAAATTTGACTTCATTAAAATTGATGACGCACCATGTGCGTCATGAGTAAAAATTTTCATGTTTTCTCCCGACAAAAATTGATGACGCACCGTATGCGTCATGACGAAAAAATTTTCATATTTTCTCCCGACAAAATTGATCACGCACCTTATGCGTCATGACAAAAAATCTTTATATTTTCTTCCGGCAGAATTTTCATTCACATATACCCACGTACCCAAGACCCCCCAAACCCCCTCAAAGCAAAAATCGGAAGACCCACTCACACGGAAGAAGTTCAACAAACACCCCCTTGCAAAAATCACAAGGCACACGCCGGATCTTCTTCCGCACTGCGAGAATTCGCCGGTTTCCCGGCTTCGACAAACACTCCGCCCGTTTCTTTTCATCTGCCGGCCCTTTGTATCCACGCCGCCGTTCTTTTATTCATCGCCAGACACTCGACACGCGTCCTCCCGGCGTCGGCAAACAGTCGGCGAGTCGCCGGAAATCGAATTCCCGCGCAATTTCCATTCCGGACGCCCGAAGAAACGGCCGAGACGGCAAATTGAATCGTCGGTTATAATCGGGGGGAGGGGGAGGCGTGGGAGTGGGTGCCGAACGAGTTTTGTCCGAGAGATTTCTTCGGAAATTGGGTATTTGCGGAATTATGTGGTAGGGTATGCGTAATACGAGAAATGGTAAATAAAAGTTGGGCCAATGGAACTGGAGAGAAATCGTTCAGATGAAAGTTGTGGAATGTATGATGCTGAACAAGTTTTGTCTGAAGCACTTTTTTTAAAATCAAATATTTACAGGAATATAGAAGGAATTTAATTGATGTAGAGGAAATCATAAGGAGTATATGAGTAATTCGGAAAATAATAAATAAAAATTTTATTTGTGGATTTGGAGAGAAATGATTCAAACAAAAGTTGTAGAACATGTGACGCTGAACAAGTTTTGTCTGAAACATTTTTTCGAAAATCAAGTATTTACAGAAATATAGAAGGAATTTTATTGATATAAAGGAAATCGTATGCGATGTATGAGTAATTTGGAAAATAATAAATAAAAATTCAACAAGTCGATTTAAAGAGAAATGATTCAAGTAAAAGTTGTAGAACGTGTGATGCTGAACAAATTTTGTCTGAAACACTTTTTTCAAAATCAAGAATTTACAGAGATACAGAATGAAATTGATTTATGCAAAGGAAAACATAAGCGATACATTAGTAATTCGGAAAATAATAAATAAAAATTGAGCCAATCAAACTGGAGAGAAAAGGTTCATATAAAAGTTGTAGAATGTATGATGCTGAACAAGTTTTGTCTGAAACATTTTTTCGAAAATCAAGTATTCACAGAAATATAGAAGGAATTTTATTGATATAAAGGAAATCGTATGCGATGTATTAGTAATTCCGAAAATAATAAATAAAACTTGAGCCAATGGAATTGGAGAAAAATGTTTCAAATGAAAGTTGTAGAGGGTATGACGCTGAACGAGTTTTGTCTGAAATACTTTTTCGAAAATCAAATATTTGCGGAATTAGAGTAGCAATTTAATTGATATAAAGGGAAACATAAGCGACATATTAGTAATTCGGAAAATAATAAATAGAAATTCAATCAGTGGATTTGGAGAGAAATGGTTCAAATGAAAGTTGTGAAATGTAGGATGTTGAACAAGTTTTGTCTGAAGCATTTTTCCAAAAATTAAGTATTTACGGAAGTATAGAATGAATTTTATTGATATACAGGAGATAATAAGCGATACATTAGTAATTAGGAAAATAACCAATAAAAATTCAATTAGTAGATTTAGAGAGAAATGCTTCAAATAAAAGTTGTAGAACGTACGATGCTGAACAAGTTTTGTCTGAAGCATTTTTCCAAAAATTAAGTATTTACGGAAGTATAGAATGAATTTTATTGATATACAGGAGATAATAAGCGATACATTAGTAAATTGGAAAATAATAAATAAAAATTCAATCAATGGATTTGGAGAGAAAAGCTTCAAGTAAAAGTTGTAGAATGTATGACGCTGAACAAGTTTTGTCTGAAACACTTCTTCGAAAATTAAACATTTGCAAAATTACAGAAGCAAATTTGATTGACATAAAACAAATTTAAAGAATTTTATACGTACTTCCGAAAATAATAAATAAAAATTCAACCGATGGATCTGGAGAGAAATGGTTCAGATAAAAGTTGTAGGACATAGGACGCTGAACAAGTTTTGTCTGAAAGACTTTTTTTAAAATCAAATATTCTCGGAGGGATAGAAGGAAATTAATCGATATGAAGGAAATCGTAAGCTCTAAATGAGTAATAAGGGAAATTAATAAATAAAAATTCAACAAGTGGATTTAAGGAGAAATGGTTCAAATAAAAGTTGTAGAACGAATGATGCTGAATATGGTTTGTCTGAAAGACTTTTTTGAAAATGAAATATTTACGGAGATATAGAAGGAATTTGATTGGTATTAAGGAAATCGTAAGCGGTACATGAGTAATTCAGAAAATAATAAATGAAAATTCAACCAGTCGATTTAAAGAGGAATGGTTCAGATAAAAGTTATAGAATGTATGACGCTGAACAAGTTTTGTCTGAAACACTTTTCCAAAAATTATGTATTTACAGAAATATAAAATGAATTTGATTGATATAAAGGAAAACATAAGCGATATATTAGTAATTAGGAAAATAGCAAATAAAAATGCAATTAGTAGATTTAGAGAGAAAAGGTTCAAATAAAAGTTGTCGAGCTTGTGACGCTGAACAAGTTTTGTCTGAAACACTTTTCCGAAAATCGAATATTTACGCAGGTATAGAAGGAATTTGATTAATGTGGAGGAAATCGTAAGCGATATATGAATAATTCAGAAAATAATAAATAAAAATTCAACCGATGGATCTGGAGAGAAATGCTTCAGATAAAAGTTGTAGAACATGTTATACTGAAGATGTTTTGTCTGAAACACTTTTGCGAACATCAAGTATTTACGGAGATATAGAAGGAATTTGATTGATATAAAGGAAATCGTAAGCGATAAATTAGTAATGCAGGAAATAGCAAATAAAAATTAAATTAGTGGATCTGGAGAGAAATGTTTCAAATGAAAGTTGTAGAGGGTACGATGCTGAATAAGTTTTGTCTGAAACACTTTTTCGAAAATTAAGTAATTACGGAAATATAGAATGAATTTTATTGATTTAAAGGAAATAATAAGCGATATATTAGTAATTAGGAAAATAACAAATAAAAATTCAATTAGTAGATTTAGAGAGAAATGCTTCTAATAAAAGTTGTAGAACGTACGACACTGAAGAAGTTTTGTCTGAAACACTTTTTTGAAAATCAAATATTTGCGGAAGTATAGAATGAATTTTATTGATACACAGGGAATAATAAGCGATATATTAGTATTTCGAAAAATAAAAAATAAAAATTCAACCAGTCCATTTAAAGAGAAATGATTCCAATAACAGTTGTAGAACGTACGACGCTGAAGAAGTTTTGTCTGAAACACTTTCCTAAAAATCAAATATTTGCGAAATTAGAGCAGCAATTTAATTGATACAAAGGAAAACGTAAGCGATATATTAGTAATACGGAAAATAATAAATAAAAATCCAACCAATGGATCTGGACAGAAATCGTTAAAATGGAAGTTGGAGACGAGTGGGTGCCGAACGAGTTTTGTCCGAGAGATTTCTTCGGAAATTGGGTATTTGCGGAGTTATGTGCCATTGTATGCGTAATGCGGGAAATAGTAAATAAAAGTTCGGTTGGAGGATTTGGAGAGAAATTGTTCAGATGAAAGTTGTGGAATGTATGATGTTGAACAAGTTTTGTCTGAAGCACTTTTTTGGAAATCATATATTTACAGAAATATAGAAGGAATTTAATTGATGTAGAAATCATAAGGAAATCATAAAGAGTATATGAGTAATTCGGAAAATAATAAATAAAAATTCAACAAGCGCATTTGGAGAGAAATGTTTCAAATGAAAGTTGTAGAGGGTATAATGCTGAACAAGTTTTGTCTGAAACACTTCTTTGAAAATCAAATATTTGCGGAATTAGAGCAGTAATTTGATCGTTATAAAGGAAATCATAAGCGATATATTAGTAATTCGGAAAATAATAAATAAAAATTCAATCAATGGGTTTGGAGAGAAATGGTTCAGATAAAAGTTGTAGAACGTACGACGCTGAACAAGTTTTGTCTAAAACACTTTTTTGAAAATGAAATATTTACAGAGATATAGAAGAAATTTGATTGATATAAAGAAAAACATAAAAGATATGTTAGTAATTTTGAATTTAATAAATAGAAAGTCAATCAATGGATTTGGAAAGAAATGGTTCAGATGAAAGTTGTAGAGCGTATAACGCTGAACAAGTCCTGTTTGAAATATTTCTTCGAAAATCAAATATTTATGGAGATATAGAAGAAATTTAATTGATATAAAGGAAAACATAAGCAATATTTAAGTAATTGGGAAATAATAAATAAAAATTCTATTAATGGATTTGGAGAGAAATGCTTCAGATAAAAGTTGTAGAACGTACAACACTGAACAAGTTTTGTCTGAAACACTTTTTTGAAAATCAAATATTTACGGAAGTATAGAAGGAATTTTATCGACGTACAGGAAACAATAAGCGATATATCAGTAAATTGGAAAATAATAAATAAAAATGTAATCAATGGGTTTGGAGAGAAAAGTTTCAAATAAAAGTTGTGGAACGTATGATGCTGAACAAGTTTTGTCTAAAGCATTTTTCCCAAAATTAAGTATTTACGGAAATATGGAAAGAAATTGATTGATATAAAGGAAAACATAAGCGGTATATGAGTAATGTCGGAAAATAATAAATAAATATTCATTCAGTGGATTTGGAAAGAAATGGTTCAAATAAAAGTTGTAGAACATGTGACGCTGAACAAGTTTCGTCTGAAACACTTTTTCGAAAATCAAGAATTTACAGAGATACAAAATGAAATTTATTTATATAAAGGAAAACGTAAGCGCTACATTAGTAATTCGGAAAATAATAAATAAAAATTGAGCCAATGAAACTGGAGACAAAAGGTTCAAATAAAAGTTGTAGAATGTATGATGCTGCACAAGTTTTGCTTGAACCACTTTTTCGAAAATTAAGTATTTACGAAAATATAGAAAGAATTTCATTGATATAAAGGAAATGATAAGCGGTATATGAATAATTCGGCAGATAATAAATAAACATTCAACTAGTAGATTTAGAGAGAAATTGTTGAAATAAGAGTTGTAGAGAGGTTTATGCTGAACAACTTTTGTTTCAAATACTTTGTCGACAATTAAATATTTACGGAAATATAGAAGGGAATTTGATTGACGTGGAAGAAATCGAAAGTATTCCGTGACCCACCGTGTGGGTCATGAAATTCTGATTATTTCATGAAAGTTTAACCGTGACCCACCGTATGGGTCATTCATACATAAATTTTATAAAAAATGTTTGCATCATAAGAAAATTCTACCTAACCACTATATATGTATATATTACGTGATTATATCATTATTATCATTTAACACTATTGCTTTCAAAAATATCACAATTATGCAGTTATAATTCTGACCCACCGTGTGGGTCATGAAATTCTCACTATTTCATGAAAATTTAACCGTGACCCACCGTATGGGTCATTGCATAAACTTTACACGAAATTTTTGCATCATAAGAAAATTCTACCTAACAACTATATATACGTTACATGATTATATCTCTATAATCATATTACCCTACCCACCCACGAAAATTTGCCAACACCGCACCTATAAGCAAACACAAAAAGTTCATCCCCAGAATTTACGACTACAAAACCAAACGTTCGTTGAACATCGCCCACCCGCGCACTTAATTTCGTCTCTGCCCAACCATTTTCCATCGCACCGCTTCCAATTTCGCACGTCACACTTCCGTCTGCCGCGGCAGATTATTATCGCCGCCGCCGCGGGAGACAAAAATGTCCCCGCAAACAAATTGGACGGAGGCGAGGAAAAATGCGGCCGAATCGACCGAGTGCTGGAGTAACGATTTCAATCGGGCCAATGGGAAAAGGAAGAATGAGAAAATGGAAGAATGGAAGAATGGAAGAAGAGGGAGGGTCGCGGGAAATGAATAAAATTCGCAGAACATTTCGTGAAGAAGCAGAGAATGAGTGAAATAGTAAAAGTAATGGGGTGTAAGTAGAAAACGGACGAGTAATAGTTAATAATTTAAATGTGAGGGAAATTTGAGTTGGAATGGAGCGTGACTCATATGCTGGGTCATGAGGTTTTGACAAAAATTGGGGTGGAGCGTGACTCACACGGTGGGTCACCAAGTTTCGGCAAAAATTGGGGTGGATCGTGACTCACACGGTGGGTCACGAAGTTTCGGCAAAAATTGGGGTGGACCGTGACTCACACGGTGGGTCACGAAGTTTCGGCAAAAATTGGTGTGGATCGTGACTCACACGGTGGGTCACGAAGTTTCGGCAAAAAATTTGGACCGTGACTCACACGGTGGGTCACGAAGTTTCGGCAAAAATTGGGGTGGACCGTGACTCACACGGTGGGTCACGCAGTTTCGGCAAAAATTGGGGTGGACCGTGACTCACACGGTGGGTCACGCAGTTTCGGCAAAAATTGGGGTGGACCGTGACTCACACGGTGGGTCACGAAGTTTCGGCAAAAATTGGGGTGGATCGTGACTCACACGGTGGGTCAAGAAGTTTCGGCAAAAATTGGGGTGGACCGTGACTCACACGGTGGGTCACGAAGTTTCGGCAAAAATTGGGGTGGAGCGTGACTCACACGGTGGGTCATGAAGTTTCGGCAAAAATTGGGGTGAACCGTGACTCACACGGTGGGTCACAAAGTTTCGGCAAAAATTGGGGTGGACCGTGACTCACACGGTGGGTCACGAAGTTTCGGCAAAAATTGGGGTGGACCGTGACTCACACGGTGGGTCACGAAGTTTTGACAAAAATTGGGGTGGAGCGTGACTCATATGCTGGGTCATGAAGTTTCGGCAAAAATTGGGGTGGATCGTGACTCACACGGTGGGTCACGAAGTTTCGGCGAAAATTGGGGTGGATCGTGACTCACACGGTGGGTCACGAAGTTTCGGCAAAAATTGGGGTGGATCGTGACTCACACGGTGGGTCACGAAGTTTCGGCAAAAATTGCGGTGGATCGTGACTCACACGGTGGGTCACGAAGTTTCGGCAAAAATGATGTGGATCGTGACCCATATGCTGGGTCATGAAGTTTCGGCAAAAATTGGGGTGGATCGTGACTCACACGGTGGGTCACGGAGTTTCGGCAAAAATTGGGGTGGAGCGTGACTCATATGCTGGGTCACGAAGTTTCGGCAAAAGTTGGGGTGGAGCGTGACTCACACGGTGGGTCACGGAGTTTCGGCAAAAATTGGGGTAGACCGTGACTCACACGGTGGGTCACGAAGTTTCGGCAAAAATTGGGGTGGCGCGTGACTCACACGGTGGGTCACGAAGTTTCGGCAAAAATTAGGGAGGATCGTGACTCACATGGTGGGTCACGAAGTTTCGGCAAAAATTGGGGTGGACCGTGACTCATACGCTGAGTCACGAAGTTTCGGCAAAAATTGGGGTGGACCGTGACTCACACGGTGGGTCACGAAGTTTCGGCAAAAATTGGGGTGGAGCGTGACTCACACGGTAGGTCACGCAGTTTCGGCAAAAATTGGGGTGGATCGTGACTCACACGGTGGGTCACGAAGTTTCGGCAAAAATTGGGGTGGATTGTGACTCACACGGTGGGTCACGAAGTTTCGGCAAAAATTGGGGTGGATCGTGACTCATATGCTGAGTCATGAAGTTTCGGCAAAAATTGGGGTGGATCGTGACTCAAAAGGTGGGTCACGGAGTTTCGGCAAAAATTGGGGTGAATCGTGACTCACACGATGGGTCACGAAGTTTCGGCGAAAAATTGGGGTCGATCGTGACTCACATGGTGGGTCACGAAGTTTCGGCAAAAATTGGGGAGGATCGTGACTCACACGGTGGGTCACGAAGTTCCGGCAAAAATTATGTGGAGCGTGACTCACACGCTGGGTCACGAAGTTTCGGCAAAAATTGGGGTGGATCGTGACTCACACGGTGGGTCACGAAGTTTCGCCAAAAATTGGGGTGGAGCGTGACTCATATGCTGGGTCATGAAGTTTCGGCAAAAATTGGGGTGGAGCGTGACTCAAACGGTGGGTCACGAAGTTTCGGCAAAAATTGGGGTGGATCGTGACTCATACGGTGGGTCACAACATTTTTACACAAAATTAAGAGAAATTACAAAGTACACATTTTGATGAAGCATGACGCATACGGTGCGTCACAAAAATGATTCAAAAATTATATAATTTGAAAGTAAAGTGGATTGTGACTCATACAGTGGGTCACGAAGTTTTTGCAAAAATTAAGTAGAAATCGATATAGACTGTGACTCATATGCTGGATCACGAAGTTTCGGCAAAAATTAAGTAGAACTCTATATGTACCGTGACTCATACGGTGGGTCACGAAGTTTTTGCAAAAATTAAGTAGAAATTGGTGTCGACTATGACTCATATGCTGGGTCACGAAGTTTCGGCAAAAATTAAGTAGAAATCGATTTGGACTGTGACGCATACGGTGCGTCACAAAATTTACGCAGAAATTTAATAAAAGGTATAAAGGACACATTTTGATGAAGCGTGACGCATACGGTGCGTCACAAAATGTATGCAGAAATTTAATAAAAGGTGTAAAGTGCACATTTTGAAGAAGCGTGACGCATACGGTGCGTCACAAAATTTACGCAGAAATTTAATAAAAGGTATAAAGTACACATTTTGATGAAGCGTGACGCATACGGTGCGTCACAAAATGTATGCAAGAATTTAATAAAGATGATAAAGTACAGATTTTATTGAAGCGTGACGCATACGGTGCGTCACAAAATTTACGCAGGAATTTAATAAAAGTTATAAAGTACACATTTTGATGAAGCTTGACGCAGACGGTGCGTCACAAAATTTATGCAGAAATTTAATAAAAGGTATAAAGTATACGAGGGCAGTCCGATAAGTACTTAGCCTACAAAAGAAAAACGAAAATTTTGGAAAATTGACGATTTACTTTTCAACATAGTTTCCTTTTAACTCGATACGCTTGATCCAGCGATGCTCCAACTTCTTCAACCCGTCTGAAAAATACGTTTTCTGGAGATCTGCAAAGTAGGCCTCCGTGGCAGCGATAACCTCCTCATTCGACTCAAATTTCTGCCCAGCAAATGACTTTTTCTAGTTTCGGAACAAAAAGAAGTGACACGGGGCCAAATTTGGAGAATACGGTGGATGGAGCAGCTGTTCGTAGCCTAATTCAACGAATTTGGCTGTAGCTTGGGCAGAAGTGTGAGCCGGTGCGTTATCGTGGTGAAAGACCACTTTTCTCTTCGCCAAATGGGACCGTTTTTTCCTTAATTCGGCGTCGAATCGGCTCAATAATTCGGCATAGTACAGCCCTGTGACCGTTTTGCCCTTCTCCAGGTAGTCTATGTAGATCACACCTTGTGAATGCCAGAAAACGGTGGCCATCGCCTTTTCGGCCGATAGAACAGTCTTCGCCTTCTTCGGAGCACATCCGCCGGGCGCACTCCACTATTTCGACTGTTCCTTGGTCTCTGATGTGTACCAGTGGATCCACGTTTCGTCGACAGTCACAAAGCGGCGTAGAAACTCTTTCGGATTGCGCTTAAACAGTGTCAAACACTGCTCTGAAGTGGTCTCACGGATGCGCTTGTTATCCGAAGTGAGCAAACGCGGCACCCATCGAGCAGAAAGCTTTCTCATGCCCAATATTTCATGCAGGATATGCCCAGATTTCATCGCTAGATCAAGTGTATCGAGTTAAAAGGAGACTATGTTGAAAAATAAATCGTCAATTTTCCAAAATTTTCGTTTTTCTTTTGTAGGCTAAGTACTTCTCGGACTGCCCTCGTACATTTTGATGGAGTGTGACGCATACGGTGCGTCACAAAATTTATGCAGAAATTTAATAAAAGGTATAAAGTACACATTTTGATGAAGCGTGACGCATACGGTGCGTCACAAAATTTATGCAGAAATTTAATAAAAGTTATAAAGTACACATTTTGATGGAGCGTGACACATACAGTGCGTCACAAAATTTATGCAAAAATTATATTATATATATATGTTTATATATGTACACACACGTACCCAATATATTCATGACGCACCGTATGCGTCACAACACTCAAGAACCCCATCCCAACACTGCCATATGTATATACAGGATGCGTCGCCAAAATCCGGACAAATCAAACATTTTTTTGGAACATAATTTTTATTGCAATAATAGAAAAGTAAAAAATTTTTTTTGTTACTGTATTGTTTGTTGGGTCATAAAGAAAACATTCATTCAATATAACCCCCCTCTGCTTGAATGACCACCTCCATTCTCGGTCTAAACCTGTCGCAGGCCCGTTTTAACGAGCCTCGGTTCATATCGGCGTATGCCACTTCAATAACGGTTCTTAATGATGAGACATTAAGATGTCTGGACTTGTTGGTGACCCTTTCAATCACGCTGCATACATAGTACTCGAAAGGATTTAAATCTGGGCCGTTGGGAGGCAGAAAAGCAGGTTACAGCGTTCAACTCGCTTTGTCCTGGCAGCTTCGGAAAGCATCTGTCTCACATTTATCGCATAAGACTTGTAGCGGAGGTCCTCCTCCTAGATTCGACGCATAGTTTTTTCGCTTACACCCTAAATCGACGACAATTTTCGGATCGACTGCCCTGGGTCCTGAAAAATGAGCTCCTGAGCCCGTTGAATGATTTCGGGCGTCCTAAAAACGCGCTCCTTCGAGTGACTTTTCCTGGCCGGTGTTGCAAAACCTTCGCTGGACTTTTCAGACTCGTTATATCTCGCCTAAACATCATACACAGTCGATCTTGGCTATCCGAAGAATCGAATCATTTCTATCGCTTAGCGCCCAGCGCAAATACTTTCGATAATCGCGGCTCTTCGATTATACTCTGGACTTTGGTTTAATATACCAGGTTGTTCAATAAGTTTTGTTTTGTTTTGTTGAGGGCGTTGCTACTAGTCCAAATTTGTTTTTGTTTTGTTGGTTCACTCTTCTTATCAACGTATGTGAAGGTTCATTTCAATCAGTCAATTCATTCTTTGTTTACAAGCCATTTAGTGTCGCCGTGTCACAGTATTTTCGACAATGGAAAAAATTGAATATCGTGCAGTGATAAAATTCTTATTTTTGGAAGGTGTAGCACCAAAAGAAATTCACGAACGAATGTTAAGAGTGTATAATGAACGTTCACCTTCAATTAGAACAGTAGAAAGATGGGTTGCTGAATTTCAACGTGGTCGTACAAGCCTTGAAGACGATCCACGTGAAAGACGTCGAAAAACCGCATCAACACCAGAAATCGTAGCCAAAGTACAGGATATGGTTTTGGAAGATCGTCGATTGACAGAGAGGGATTTAGTAGAGGCTCTACACATCTCATTAGGCAGTGTGAGTCATATTTTAAATGAAATTTTGAGTTTTAAAAAGCTGTGTGCACAATGGGTGCCGCATTCGCTAACAATTGAACAAAAACACATTCGAATGCGACTTTCTCAACAACATTTGGAGCGTTTTAAAAAGGATAAAGTGGATTTTGTGCGTCGATTCATCACTATGGATGAGACTTGGGTCTATCACCATGATCCTAAATCAAAACAAGAGGCTAAAGAGTGGTGTGAACCTGGTTGTTCGGCTTCGAAACGAGTTCGTGTCCAGAAATCGGCCAAGAAGGTTCTGGCATCAGTTTTTTGGGATGCGAAAGGAATTTTATTTGTGGATTACTTGCAAACTGGTAAAACAATTAATTCTGAATATTATTGCAATCGTTTGGACCGGTTGAAGGAAAAAATTTTCGAGGTTATGAATGTTTATTAGATGCTTCAAATTATTTCGTTGCCAATAGCGACATCTCCAAGTGGTATAGAAAGACGGGAAATTTAAATTGAATTTTGTCCGGATTTTGGCGAAACACCCTGTATACTTATATGTATATGTTCGTTCACTTTCTACGCATCTTCAAAGCAAGAATGCAAAGAGTTATGCACAAGCATCGAAATATGTATGCATACATGTGTACAAAAATATTACATATCACGTAAAAATGTAATATAAAAAATGTTACATATATATACATATATGTACACAAATACAGAAATTGCAATAACGCAAATAGTAATAATTGATGACGTACACAATGCTATCCAAAAATGTGTATTACCAAAAATTACCCGTGACGCATCCGATGCGTCATTAAAAAAACTGCTACTTTGAAATAAAAAATTGTCCTCCAAAATCGCAAAATTAAAATATTTATTAATCCATTCGAGACCGATTGCACACCGTGTGTGCAATTGATTTCCGAGGCTATAAGACGGCTTGCACACCGTGTGTGCAATAACAGTAATGTGCAATTATCAGTTATTCTGAGTAAACTAGTCGTCGAAATAAGATTTTCCTTCAACTAATGAAATCTGCAAGGTATTAAAATTTTTTGTCATGACGCATATGGTGCGTCATCAATTTTGATGGCGTGGAATATTAAGATTCCAAATTTTTCGTCATGACGCATACGTTGCGTCATCAATTTTGACGCAAGGAAATATTGAACTTTCTCAATTTTTGTCATGACGCATGTGGTGCGTCATCAATTTTGTCAGAAGGAAATAATAAAATTTTTTGTCATGACGCATATGGTGCGTCATCAATTTTGATGGCGTGGAATATTAAGATTCCAAATTTTTCGTCATGACGCATACGTTGCGTCATCAATTTTGACGCAAGGAAATATTGAAATTTCTCAATTTTTGTCATGACGCACACGGTGCGTCATCAATTTTGTCAGAAGGAAATAATAAAATTTTTTGTCATGACGCATACGTTGCGTCATCAATTTTGACGCAAGGAAATATTGAAATTTCTCAATTTTTGTCATGACGCACACGGTGCGTCATCAATTTTGATGGAGTGGAATATTAAGATTTCAAATATTTCGTCATGACGCATAGGTTGCGTCATCAATTTTGACGCAAGGAAATATTGAAATTTCTCAATTTTTGTCATGACGCACACGGTGCGTCTTCAATTTTGTCAGAAGGGAATATCAAAATTTTTCGTCATGACGCCCACGGTGTGTCATCAATTTTGATGGAATGGAATATTAAGATTTCAAATATTTCGTCATGACGCATACGTTGCGTCATCAATTTTGACGCAAGGAAATATTGAAATTTCTCAATTTTTGTCATGACGCACACGGTGCGTCATCAGTTTTGATGGTGTGGAATATTGAGATTCCAAATTTTTCGTCATGACGCATACGTTGCGTCATCAATTATGACGCAAGGAAATATTGAAATTTCTCAATTTTTGTCATGACGCACACGGTGCGTCATCAATTTTGTCAGAAGGAAATAATAAAATTTTTCGTCATAACGCATATGGTGCGTCATCAATTTTGATGGAGTGGAATATTAAGATTCCAAATTTTTCGTCATGACGCATACGTTGCGTCATCAATTTTGACGCAAGGAAATATTGAAATTTCTCAATTTTGCATCATGACGCATGTGGTGCGTCATCAATTTTGTAAGAAGGAAATAATAAAATTTTTCGTCATGACGCATATGGTGCGTCATCAATTTTGATGGAGTGGAATATTAAGATTCCAAATTTTTCGTCATGACGCATACGGTGCGTCATCAATTTTGATGGATGCGAATATTAAAATTTGTCTAATTTTCCGTCATGACGCATATGGTGCGTCATCTATTTTGTCAAAAGGAATATTAAGATTCCAATTTTTCTGCATGACGCACACGATGCGTCACAAGTTTTGATGATGTTAAATATTAAAACATCACATTTTTTCCGTCATGACGCATACGGTGCGTCATCACTTTTAATGAAGTGGAATTTTCAAACTTTTCTTCATGACGCATATGGTGCGTCACCAATTTTGATGAAGTTAAATATTAAAATTTTGCATTTTTTTCATCATGACGCATGCGGTGTGTCACAAATTCTGTTGGAAGAAAGTATTGAAATTTTTCGTCATGACGCATATTATGCGTCAGCAATTTTAACTCAAGCAAACATTACAAATTATCAAATTTTTCTGCATGACGCACACGATGCGTCACCAGTTTCGATGATGTTAAATATTAAAACATCAAATTTTTTCCGTCATGACGCATACGGTGCGTCATCATTTTTAATGAAGTGGAATTTTCAAATTTTTCTTCATGACGCATATGGTGCGTCACCAATTTTGATGCTGTTAAATATTAAAATTTTGCATTTTTTTCATCATGACGCATGCGGTGTGTCATCAATTCTGTTGGAAGAAAGTATTGAAATTTTTCGTCATGACGCATATTATGCGTCAGCAATTTTAACTGAAGCAAACATTACAAATTATCAAATTTTTCTGCATGACGCACACGATGCGTCACAAGTTTTGATGATGTTAAATATTAAAACATCACATTTTTTCCGTCATGACGCATACGGTGCGTCATCACTTTTGATGCAGGGAAATTTTCAAACTTTTCTTCATGACGCATACGGTGCGTCACCGATTTTGATGGTGTCAAATATTACAAGTTTTCATTTTTTTTGTCATGACGCATGGGATGCGTCATCAGTTTTGTCAAAAGAAAATATGACAATTTTTCTGCATGACGCACACGATGCGTCACAAGTTTTGATGATGTTAAATATTAAAACATCACATTTTTTCCGTCATGACGCATACGGTGCGTCATCACTTTTGATGGAGGGAAATTTTCAAATTTTTCTTCATGACGCATATGGTGCGTCACTAATTTTGATGAAGTTAAATATTAAAACTTTGCATTTCTTTCATCATGACGCATGCGGTGTGTCATAAATTCTGTTGGAAGAAAGTATTGAAATTTTTCGTCATGACGCATATTATGCGTCAGCAATTTTAACTGAAGCAAACATTACAAATTATCAAATTTTTCTGCATGACGCACACGATGCGTCACAAGTTTTGATGATGTTAAATATGAAAACATCACATTTTTTCCGTCATGACGCATACGGTGCGTCATCACTTTCGATGCAGTGGAATTTTCAAACTTTTCTTCATGACGCATACGGTGCGTCACCGATTTTGATGGTGTCAAATATTACAAGTTTTCATTTTTTTTTGTCATGACGCATGGGATGCGTCATTAGTTTTGTCAAAAGAAAATATGACAATTTTTCGTCATGACGCACACGGTGCGTCATCACTTTTAATGGAGTGGAGTCATCAATTTTGATAGAATCACATTTTCAAATGTTTTGTCATGACGCATATCCTGCGTCATCAATTTTCACTAAAGAAAATATGAAAATTGTTGGTAATGACGCATGCGATGCGTCTTCAATTTTGTCGGAAGAAAATATTAAAATTTTTTATCATGACCACCTTATGCGTCACTACTATCAAAAATTCATATAAAAATTTTCAAGAACAAATTCCCGACTCATTAATAATTCTTTTGATTAAAAACTTAAATTCAAATTTTTTTCTTACATTTTTTCATATGACGCATACGGTGCGTCACGATTTATTATATGACGTATAAAGTGCGTCACAACTATCGAAAATTCATATAAAAATGTTCAACAACAAATTATCGACTCATTAATATTTCTTTTGATTAAAAACTTAAATTCAAATTTTTTTCTTAAATTTTTTCACATGACGCATACGGTGCGTCACGATTTATTACATGACGTATAAAGTGCGTCACAACTATCGAAAATTCATATAAAAATGTTCAACAACAAATTCTCGACTCATTAATATTCCTTTTGATTAAAAACTTAAATTCGATTTTTCTCGTAAATTTTTTCACATGACGCATACGGTGCGTCACGATTTTTTACATGACGCATACGGTGCGTCACTACTATCGAAAATTCACATAAAAATTTTCAACAACAAATTGCCGACTCATTAATATTTCATTTGATTAAAAACTTAAATTCGAATTTTTTTCGTAAATTTTTTCACATGACGCATACGGTGCGTCACGATTTTTTATATGACGCACACGGTGCGTCACTCCTATGGAAAATTCATATAAAAATGTTCAATAACAAATTGCCGACTCGTTAATATTTCATTTGATTAAAAACTTAAATTCGAATTTTTTTCGTAAATTTTTTCACATGACGCATACGGTGCGTCACGATTTTTTACATGACGCATACGGTGCGTCACTACTATCGAAAATTTACATAAAAATTTTCAACATAATATTTCCGACTCATTAACATTTTATTTAATGGAAAACTTAAATTCAAATTTTTTCGTAAATTTCCTTACATGACGCATACGGTGCGTCACAATTGAAAATCACATTTTCGAACTGTGAATAATCGCACACATTGGTGCGTCACATTTTTCTCATGTCGAAACTTCATATAAAAATATTCAACAACAAATCGCCGACTCGTTGATATTTCATTCGATTAAACCCTTAAATAAAATTTTTTTCGTAACAAATTTCCTCGCATGACGCATACGGTGCGTCATTACTTTCGAAAACCACATAAACATATTTAATCACCGAGTCCGCAACATTTCATTTGATCAGAGCCATAAATTGCAACTTTTCCTCATGACGCACACGTTGCGTCATTATTCTCCTAGGTTGGCCTAAAAATTCTACTTTGTAAATCAAAATTAAAAAATTTCAAATTCTTATTAAAATCCCAATTTTTATGTTTTCTTCCGACAAATTTGATGACGCAATGTATGCGTCATGACAAACATTTTTTATATTTTTTTCCGACAGAATTGATGACGAAAAAAAAGAAAATTTTTAATATTTAACTTCATCAGAATTAGTGACGCACCGTATGTGTCATCAAGAAAACTTGGACACCTTCTAATATTTGCATCAAAACTTAACAACTTTAACAAAGTTCATGACGCACCGTATGCGTCATGACAAAAGATAAAAATCCCAATAATCGTCTATTATACCGCAAACCTCAAAATTGACGCCTGCCCAAATTTCGACCTCCAACTCTCCCTCTCGAAATTTCACGGGCGAAAAGTTCTCCTTGACGTTTCAAACGGCCGGTTAGAAATCGCAAACTGCGAGTATAACGAGTTGCAAATTGCGTAACGCGACATCTCGAATTCCCCGGCGCCGAGGCAACATTTGCTTTAGACCCTTCCGTCCGGGCGGATTATTTGCACGTGCGTCCACCTGTGCGCCGAGTGGAATGGGTGTCCGTTTAATCTCGTGGGCCAATTCATTATTTGTCAGCGAGAATTCACCTTTGAGGGCACTTCTGGACGGCGCGCGGGTCGATAAACGCGTTTCAGACGTCCTGCCAGTCGTACGTTTACCGAACGGCAGTTGGGTCCAAAGTGACCCAGGTTTGTGAATCGATAAACGTGTTTCAGACGTTTTCTATGCGCCGCGTGCATATTTGACTGGCGGATATTTCGTTGATGGCGGGTGGGTCCAAAGTGACCCAGGCTGTAAATCGATAAACGTGTTATGGACGATTTCGGTACGACCGTGCGGATATTTGGGAGTCGTACGTTTACCGAACGGCAGTTGGGTCCAAAGTGACCCAGGTTGGAAATCAATAGACGTGCTTCAGACGTTTTCTGGGCGGCAGTGTGCATATTTGGAAACTTACATTTTGCATAGAGAAGTTGGGTCTAAAATGACCCCGTGTGAAAATTGATAAACGTGCTTCAGAATTTTTCTGTACAACCGTGTGGATAATTGGCTGATGTACGGTTTGTAAATAGTGGTTGGGTCCAAAGTGACCCGGAGTAAAAATTGATAAACGTGCTTTAGAAGTTTTCTGTGTACCGTGTGCATGTTTGGACATTTACATTTTGGCTAGAAAAGTTGGGTCCAAAGTGACCCAGCCTGTAAATCGATAAACGTGTTTCAAACGTTTCCTATGCGCCGCGTGCATATTTGACTGGCGGATATTTCGTTGATGGCGGGTGGGTCCAAAATGACCCAGGCTGTAAATCGATAAACGTGTAATGGACGATTTCTGCACGTCCGTGTGCAAATTTGGCTGATGTACGTTTTTTAGATAGCGGTTGGGTCCAAAGTGACCCAGAGTGTAAATCGATAAATGCGTTCCTGACGTTTTTCTGTGTGATTGTGTGCATATTTGGACACTTATATTTTGTATAGAGAAGTTGGGTCCAAAGTGAACCAGAGTGTAATTTGATAAATACGTTTGAAACGTTTTCTGTGTGATCGTGTGCATATTTTGACACTTACATTTTTTCATATAGACAAGTTGGGTCCAAAGTGACCCAGGTTTGTGAATCGATAAACGGGTTTCAGACGTTTCCTATGCGCCGCGTGCATATTTGACTGATGGATATTTCGTTGATGGCGGTTGGGTCCAAAGTGACCCAGGCTGTAAATCGATAAACGTGTTATGGACGATTTCTGCGCGTCCGTGTGCAAATTTGGCTGATGTACGTTTTTTAGATAGCGGTTGGGTCCAAAGTGACCCAGAGTGTAAATCGATAAATGCGTTCCTGACGTTTTCTGTGTGATCGTGTGCATATTTGGACATTTATATTTTGTATAGAGAAGTTAGGTCCAAAGTGACCCAGAGTGTAATTTGATAAATACGTTTGAAACGTTTTCTGTGTGATCGTGTGCATATTTTGACACTTGCATTTTTTCATATAGAGAAGTTGGGTCCAAAGTGACCCCGGATGTAAATCGATAAACGGGTTTCAGACGTTTCCTATGCGCCGCGTGCATATTTGACTGGCGGATATTTCGTTGATGGCGGGTGGGTCCAAAGTGACCCAGGCTGTAAATCGATAAACGTGTTATGGACGATTTCTGCACGTCCGTGTGCAAATTTGGCTGATGTACGTTTTTTAGATAGCGTTTGGGTCTAAAGTGACCCGGAGTGAAAATAGATAAATGTGCTTCAGGAGTTTTGTATACAACCGTGTGGATATTTAGATGACGGACGTTTGGTAAATAGCGATTGGATACTTCGTGACCCAGAGTTAAAATTGATAAATGTGCTTCAGAAGTTTTTTTGTACGACCATGTGGATATTTGGCAGTCGTACGTTTACCGAATGGCAGTTGGGTCCAAAGGGACCCAGGCTGTAAATTGATAAACGTGTTACGAACGTTTTCTATGGGGCCGCGTGCATATTTGGCTGATGTACGCTTTTTAGATGGCGTTTGGGTCTAAAGTGACCCGGAGTGAAAATTGATAAATGTGCTTCAGGAGTTTTCTATACAACCGCGTGGATATTTAGCTGACGGACGTTTGGTAAATAGCGGCTGCATACTTCGTGACCCAGTGTAAAAATTGATAAATGTGCTTCAGAAGTTTTTTATATGAAGGTGTGGATATTTGGGAGTCGTACGTTTACCGAATGGCAGTTGGGTCCAAAGGGACCCAAGCTGTAAATCGATAAACGTGTTTCAGACGCTTCCTATTCGCCGCGTGTGTTAGAAATAATCAAGCCAAAACTCGAAAAATTTTTATTTTAAACCAACACGTCCGTACTCTTTACAATGCTCAGGTAATGTGTCGCGGTACAGAGAAAATGCGACGATCTCACACCCCTTTATTCCCCTTCCTTTTTTCCAAAACAAAAGTCCGTAGCGAAGGAGGCCTCTCGCGACAGGTGCACATCACAGGTATTTTGATTATGACTCATCGCATTCCGCACAACAATGCCTAGTTCAGTGCCGGACAATGACCTAGGGCCCCTCTCAATTTCGTCTCAAAATATTTTCCCGCTAACACGTGCATATTAGGTTGATGTATGTTTCGTAGATGACGGTTGGGTCCATCGTGACCCAGGGGTCAAAAAGGACCCATCTAAATAGATAAACGTGTTACGTATGTTTTCTGCTTGGTCGTGTGCATATTTGGCTAATGTACGTTTTATAAGTACCCGCCGGATCCATCTTGACCCAGCAATCAAAATCGTAGATGGCGGTTGGGTCCGTCGTGATCCGGAGTGAAAATTGATACACGTGCTTCAGAAATATTTAGTACGACCATGTGCATATTTGGTTGATATACGTTTTGTAGATAGTCGCTGGGTCCCTTTTGATCTAAGATAAAAATTGCTGAATGTCTTTCAGACATTTTCTGTGCGGTCACGAACATTTGTAGGTACCGGACATTTTGTATATAGAAGTTGGGTCCAATGTGACCCGGCCTGAAATCGATAAATGCGTTTCAGAAGTTTTCTGTCTGACCGTGTGCATGTTTGGACTCGCACATTTTGTATAAAGTTGGGTCCAAGGTGACCCAGTGTGGTAATCGGTAAACATACATTAGATTTTGCTGTGCGACTATGTACATATCTGGCTGATGTACATTTTACAAATAGCGGTTGGATGCAAAGAGATCCAGCATGAAAATGGATAAATATGATTTTCATGATTTCTTCCATTTTCTCGATTTTGTTATATTTATATAACTTGCAATAGATACCGTTTTTACAGCCTTTTGTTTCTCGTTTTTCTCGTATTTGTGGTTTTCCTTCATTTTCCCCGCTTCCTCATTTTTCCAGATTTTCCATTCCCATTTTTGTACACAGTGAATAATACACGTTCATAAGTCAACACTGCATTATTTTCCTGTTACGCTTTACTTTTTGTTGAATTTTCCAATTTTCTTTTTTTTCTTGATTTTCTTAATTTTCCCCACTTCCTCATTTTTCTCTATTTTTCGCATAATTCATAAGCAAATACTGCATTGTTTTCTTGTTACGCTACTCTTTTTCTCCGATTTTTCAATTTTTGTCTCCAAAATTCCCCGATTTCCTTTTTTTCTTGATTTCCTTAATTTTTCCCGCTTTCTCGTTTTTCTCTATTTTTCATTCTCATTTTTGTGTCTACTGAATAGTACACATTCATAAACAAACACTGCATTATTTTCCTATTTCCCTTCACTTTTTTCCTAACTTTTCAATTTTCTCGATTTTCTCAAATTTCTCGTTTTGCTTGATTTTCTTAATTTTCCTCCACTTTCCATTCTTATTTTTGTATACAGGAAATAGTAGACATTCATAAGCAAACACCGCATATTTTTCTACTTCCCTTCACTTTTTTCCGAATTTTTCAATTTTCTCCATTTTCTCAAATTTTTCGATTATCTCGTCTTTCTTGATTTCCTTAATATTCCCCGTTTCCTCATTTTTCTCTATTTTTCATTCTCAATTTTTGCATTTACTGAATAATATACATTCATAAACAAACACTGCATTATTTTCATATTTCCCGTAACATTTTTCCGAATTTTTCAATTTTCTCGATTTTCCCAAACTTCTCGATTTTCTGAAATTCGCGTATCTCGGCAAACGTGGGCAATAATGCTTGCTTCTTGCCGGTCGTTCGTTTTCGTTATCGGCGCGGAACGTAATGCGGAAAGTTCCGGCGCGCAAACGAACTTATTCGCGTCCGGCTGTTTTATGGTCGCCGAAGTTTAAGTCGCGGAGTAATGAGGGACAAGAAATATGCGGCGATTCGTTTACCGTGACGCACACGGTGCGTCTGCGGTTTGTTCAGACTAATTTAGGCGAGTGCCGAAAGAAAGTCGAACATGAAGGATGAGTAGAAGGAAATTGCAAAATTCTGCTTTATTCCCCACATTTAATCAACTAAAATGCAGTATAAAAATGTTCAACAGAAGAATCGCTAAATTCGCACATTTTTTTTCATGACGCACACGGTGCGTCACGATTAGAAAAATTCAGCGTAGCGATGTTTAATAAAAAAGATCGTCGAAATCGCAAAATTTTGTTGTTGATAAATCAGTATAAAAATGTTCAACAAAAAAATCGTTAAATCCGTAAACTTTCATCCATGACGCACACGGTGCGTCACGATTATAAAAATTCAGAATAACAATGTGTAACACAAAAAATCGTCCATATTCTCAAATTTTCTAATATGACGCACACGGTGCGTCACTATTACGAAAGACTCAACATTAAAATACTTATCAAAAGAATCGTTAAATTTGTAAATTTTCTTACATGACGCACACGGTGCGTCACTATCAACAAAAATACAGCATAAGAATATTCAACAAAAGAATCATCGAATTCTCACTTTTTTTTTCAAACAAAAATCGTCGAATTCGCAAACTTTTTTTCATGACGCACACGGTGCGTCACGGTTACAAAAATTCGGCGTAATACTGTTTGACAAAAAAATCATCGATATTCGCACATTTTCTTCCATGATGCACACGATGCGTCACTATCATCAAAAATTCAACATTAAAATACTTAAAAAAAAAATCATTGAATTCTCAATTTTTTTTAGCATAATACTCAACAAAAAATCGTCGAATTTGGACATTTTCTTTCATGACGCACACGGTGCGTCACGATTGTAAATATTCGGCATAGCAATGTTTAACAAAACAAATCGTCCATATTCCCAAATTGTCCCACATGACGCACACGGTGCGTCACAATTACGAAAATTCAGCGGAACTTTGCTTAACAAAAAAAAAATCGAATCTCAATTTTTTTATGACGCAAACGGTGCGTCACAATCAATGAAAATTCAGTGTAAGAATGTTCAATAAAAATATCGTTAAATTTGCACATTTTTTTCATGACGCACACGGTGCGTCACGATTAGAAAAATGCAGCATAGCGATGCTCAATAAAAAAATCGTCGAAATCGCATAATTTTCTTACATGACGCACACGGTGCGTCACGGTCATTGAGGAATCAGCATAAGAATGTTCAACAAAAAAATCGTCAAATCCGTAAACTTTCATCCATGACGCACACGGTGCGTCACGATTATAAAAGTTCAGAATAACAATGTTTAACACAGAAAATCGTCCGTATTCTCAAATTTTCTAATATGACGCACACGGTGCGTCACTATTACGAAAGACTCAATATTAAAATACTTATCAAAAGAATCGTTAAATTCGTAAATTTTCTTACATGACGCACACGGTGCGTCACTATCAACAAAAATACAGCATGAGAATATTCAACAAAAAAATCATCTAATTCTCACATTTTTTTTCAAACAAAAATCGTCGAATTCGCAAACTTTTTTTCATGACGCACACGGTGCGTCACGGTTACAAAAATTCGGCATAATTTTTGTTTGACAAAAAAATCATCGATATTCGCACATTTTCTTCCATGACGCACACGATGCGTCACTATCATCAAAAATTCAACATTAAAATACTTAAAAAAGATCATTGAATTCTCAATTTTTTTTAGCATAATACTCAATAAAAAATCGTCGAATTTGGACATTTTCTTTCATGACGCACGCGGTGCGTCACGATTGTAAATATTCGGCATAGCAATGTTTAACAAAACAAATCGTCCATATTCCCAAATTGTCTCACATGACGCACACGGTGCGTCACAAGTACAAAAATTCAGTGGAACTTTGCTTAACAATAAAAAAATCGAATCTCAATTTTTTTATGACGCAAACGGTGCGTCACGATCAACAAAAATTCAGCGTAAGAATGTTCAACAAAAATATCGTTAAATTTGCACATTTTTTTCATGACGCACACGGTGCGTCACGATTAGAAAAATTCAGCGTAGCGATGCTCAACAAAGAAATCGTCGAAATCGCATAATTTTCTTACATGACGCACACAGTGCGTCACGGTCATTGATAAATCAGCATAAGAACGTTTAATAAAAAAATCGTTAAATCCGTAAACTTTCATCCATGACGCATACGGTGCGTCACTATCAATGAAAATTCAGTGTAAGAATGTTCAACAAAAGAATCGTTAAATTCGTCCATTTTTTTTACACGACGCACACGGTGCGTCACGATTACAAAAATTCGGTGTACTCCTGTTTAACAAAAAAATCGTCGATATTTGCAAATTCTCTTACATGACGCACACGGTGCGTCACTATCATCATAAATTCAACATTAAAATACTTAACGGAAAATCATCGAATTGGCAAACTTTTTTTCATGACGCACACGGTGCGTCACGATTACCAAAATGCAGCGTAGCGATGCTCAACAAAAAAAACGTCGAAATCGCATAATTTTCTTACATGACGCACACGGTGCGTCACGGTCATTGATAAATCAACATAAGAACGTTTAATAAAAAAATCGTTAAATCCATCAACTTTCATCCATGACGCATACGGTGCGTCACTATCAATGAAAATTCAGTGTAAGAATGTTCAACAAAAGAATCGTTAAATTCGTTAATTTTTTTACATGACGCACACGGTGCGTCACGATTACAAAAATTCGGTGTACTCCTGTTTAACAAAAAAATTGTCGATATTTGCAAATTGTCTTACATGACGCACACGGTGCGTCACTGTCATCATAAATTCAACATTAAAATACTTAACGAAAAATCATCGAATTCGCAAACTTTTTTTCATGACGCACACGGTGCGTCACGATTACCAAAATTCAGTCCGTTACGAAAAATTTTATTAGATAATTGTTACATTTTCTTACATGACGCACATGGTGCGTCACGGTCATTGTTAAATCAGCATAAGAATGTTCAACAAAAAAATCGTTAAATCCGTAAAGTTTCATCCATGACGCAAACTGTGCGTCACGTTTATAAAAATTCGGAATAACAATGTTTAACACAACAAATCGTCCATATTCCCAAATTTTCTAATATGACGCACACGGTGCGTCACTATCATCAAAAGTTCCGCATAAAAATACTCAACAAAGAAATCCTTGGTTTTACACATTTTTTTCATGACGCACACGGTGCGTCACTATCAACAAAAATTCAGCATAAGAATGTTCAACAAAAAAATCGTTAAATTTGCAAATATTCTTACATGACGCACACGGTGCGTCACTATTACGTAAGATTCAACATTAAAATACCTATCAAAGGAATCGTTAAATCCGTAAACTTTCATCCATGACGCAAACTGTGCGTCACGTTTATAAAAATTCGGAATAACAATGTTTAACACAGAAAATCGTCTATATTCTCCAAATTTTCCAATATGACGCACACGGTGCGTCACGATCATCAAAAGTTCCGCATAAAAATACTCAACAAAGAAATCGTTGATTTCACACATTATTTTCATGACGCACACGGTGCGTCACTATCAAGATAAATTCAGCATAAGAGTATTCGGCAAACAAAATCGATTTCTCAATTTTTTTATGACGCAAACGGTGCGTCACTATCAACAAAAATTCAGCATAAGAATGTTTAACAAAAAAAATCGTCAAATTTGCAAATATTCTTACATGACGCACACGGTGCGTCACTATTACGAAAAATTCAACATTAAAATACCTATCAAAGGAATCGTTAAATACATAAATTTTCTTACATGACGCACACGTTGCGTCACCATTACAAAAATTTAGCATAACAATGCTCAACAAAAAAAATCGTCGAATTCAACATTTCTTTCATGACGCACACGGTGCGTCACTATCAAGAAAAATTCAGTGTAAGAATGTTTAACAAAAAAATCGTCAAAATGGTCCAGTTTTTTACATGACACAAACGGTGCGTCACGATTATAAAAATTCGGAATAACAATGTTTCACACAGAAAATTGTTCATATTCCTAAATTTTCTAATATGACGCACACGGTGCGTCACGATCATCAAAAGGTCCGCATAAAAATACTCAACAAAGAAATCCTTGATTTCACACATTTTTTTCATGACGCACACGGTGCGTCACTATCAAGAAAAATTCAGCATAAGAGTATTCGGCAAACAAAATCGATTTCTCAATTTTTTTATGACGCAAACGGTGCGTCACTATCAACAAAAATTCAGCATAAGAATGTTCAACAAAAAAATCGTTAAATTTGCAAATATTCTTACCTGACGCACACGGTGCGTCACTATTACGAAAGATTCAACATTAAAATACCTATCAAAGGAATCGTTAAATACGTAAATTTTCTTACATGACGCACACGTTGCGTCACCATTACAAAAATTTAGCATAACAATGCTTAACAAAAAAAATCGTCGAGTTCAACATTTTTTTCATGACGCACACGGTGCGTCACTATCAAGAAAAATTCAGTGTAAGAATGTTTAACAATAAAATCGTCAAAATGGTCCAGTTTTTTACATGACACAAACGGTGCGTCACGATTATAAAATTTCGGAATAACAATGTTTCACACAGAAAATTGTTCATATTCCAAATTTTCTAATATGACGCACACGGTGCGTCACGATCATCAAAAGGTCAGCATAAAAATACTCAACAAAAAATCCTTCGATTTCTCATATTTTTTTTTTCATGACGCACACGGTGCGTCACTATCAAGAAAAATTCAGCATAAGAATTCGGCAAACAAAATCGATTTCTCAATTTTTTTTCATGACGCAAACGGTGCGTCACTATCAACAAAAATTCAGCATAAGAATGTTCAACAAAAAAATCGTTAAATTTGCAAATATTCTTACCTGACGCACACGGTGCGTCACTATTACGAAAGATTCAACATTAAAATACCTATCAAAGGAATCGTTAAATACGTAAATTTTCTTACATGACGCACACGTTGCGTCACCATTACAAAAATTTAGCATAACAATGCTTAACAAAAAAAATTGTCGAATTCAACATTTTTTTCATGACGCACACGGTGCGTCACTATCAATAAAAATTCAGTGTAAGAATGTTTAACAAAAAAATCGTTAAAATGGTCCAGTTTTTTACATGACGCACACGGTGCGTCACGATTACGAAAATTCAGCTAAACAATGTTTAACAAAAAAAATAGTGCTAATTCCCAAACTTTCTAATGTGACGCACACGGTGCGTCACGGTCAATAAAAATCAAACATGGGAATATTCAACCAAAAAATCGTCGTATTGGCAAATTTTTTTACACGACGCACACAATGCGTCACTACCAATAAAAATTTAGTGTCAAAATGCTCAACAAAAAAATCGTCGAATTTATAATGTTTTTCATGACTCACACGGTGCGTCAGTATCAACAAAAATCTAACATAAGAATATTCAACAAAAAAATCGTTGAATACACGAATTTTCTTACATGACGCATCCGGTGCGTCACGGTCATCAAAGATTCAGCAGTAAAACGCCGCGAAACACAGAATTGTCGAATTCACAACATTTCTTACATATGACGCATACGGTGCGTCACGACTATCAAAAATTCAGCATAAAAACCGTCGCATTCGCAAATTTTCTTTCATGACGCACATGGTGCGTCACTTATCAAAAATTTAGCATAAAAACCCTCTTCAAAAAAATCGTCCAATTTACAGTTATTGTCATGACGCACACAGTGCGTCACGATCATAAAAAATTCAACATTAAAATACTTAACAAGAAAATCGTCGATTTCACAGTTTTCTAGCATGACGCACACGGTGCGTCACGGTCATCAAATATTCACCACAAAAATACTCAACAAAAAAATTATCGATTTCCCACATTTTTTTCATGACGCACACGGTACGTCACGGTAATCAATAATTCAGCACAAGACAGTCTCCAAAAAAATCTTCGAATTTGGCCATTGTTTTACATGACGCACACAGTGCGTCATGGTCATCAATAAATCATGATAAAAACAGTCACCAAAAAAATCGTCGCTTTTGTAAATTTTCTTACATGACGCACACGGTGCGTCACAATTATCCAAAATTCAGCATAAAAATCGTCCCCAATAGTACAGCATAAAAATATTCAACAAAAAATCATTAAATTCGTAAATTTTCTTGCATGACGCACACGGTGCGTCACTATTACGAAAACTCACCATTAAAATACTTATCAAGAGAATCGTTAAATTCATAAATTTTCTTCCATGACGCACACGGTGCGTCACTGTAACCATAAAATCCACCGTAAAAACACGCCAAAAAAATCGTTAAATATGCTAATTTTCTTGCATGACGCACACGGTGCGTCACTATTATCAAAAATTCAGCATAAAAACCCTCGCATTTGCAAATGTTTTTCATGACGCACACGGTGCGTCACGATCATCAATAATTTATCATAAAAACACTCCCTCAAAAAATCGTCGAATTCGTAATTTCTTTATGACACACTATATTTAAGATAAAAATCATCGGATTTTTATAATTTTTCATGACGCACACTATGCGTCACTATCATCAAACAATCAGCATAAAAATCGTCGCATTCGCAAATTTTCATGCATGACGCACACGGTGCGTCACTATCGTCAAAAATTCGGCATAAAAATACTCAACACAAAATTGTCGAATGTCCCAAATTTCTTCCATGACGCACACGGTGCGTCACAGTCATCAATAATTCAGCATAAAAATACTCAACAAAAAATCCTTCGATTTCTCATATTTTTTTTTTCATGACGCACACGGTGCGTCACTATCATCAAAAATTTAGCATAAAAATATTCGACAGAAAAATCGTCTAATTCACATTTTTTTCATGACGCACACGGTGCGTCACCAAACTTCCAACCAATAATATTCCCCAAAAAATATAATAAACTCATTCCACAACCAACTCTGCCATGACGCACACGGTGCGTCACAGTATTACCAAAAATTCAGTAAAAATACTTCAAAGAAAATCGTCGATTTTCATATTTTTTTTTTTTCATGACGCACACGGTGCGTCACGGTCATCAAAAATGCAGCATAAAAACCCTCGCATTTGCAAATTTTTTTCATGACGCACACGGTGCGTCACTATCATAAAAAATTCAGCATAAAAATAGACAAAATCGTCGAATCTCCCAATTTTCTTGCATGACGCATACGGTGCGTCATTATCATCAAAAATTCGGCATAAAAATGTTGAACAAAAAATCGTTCGATTTCTCACATTTTTTCATGACGCACACGGTGCGTCACTATTATCAAAAATTCAGCATAAAAATCGTCGTATTCACAAATTTTCTTTCATGACGCACACGGTGCGTCACTCATCAAAAATTTAGCATAAAAAGCCTTTTCAAAAGAAATCGTCCTATTTCCAATTATTTTCATGACGCACCCGGTGCGTCACGGTCCCCAATACTTCAGCATAAAAATATTCAATAAAAAATCATTAAATTGGTAAATTTTCTTGCATGACGCACACGGTGCGTCAGTATTACCAAAAATTCAGCATAAAATATTCAACCAAAAAAATCGTTAATCGAAAATTTCTTGTATGACGCACACGGTGCGTCATTCGTAACAAAAATTCAGCATAAAAATTCAACAGAAAAAAAAATTCGAATTTACAATTATTTTCATGACGCACACGGTGCGTCACTATCAACGAAAATCCAGCATAAGAATATTCGACAAAAAAATCGTATTACCACATTTTCTTACATGACGCACACGGTGCGTCACGGTCATCAATACTTCAGCAAAAAACGAACAAAAAATCTTCAAGAATATTTCACCAAACGCACACGGTGCGTCACTCATCAAAAATTGAGCATAAAAATACTCTCCAAACAAATCGTCGCGTTCGCAATTATTTTAATGACGCACCCCGTGCGTCACGGTCATCAAAAATTTATCACAAAAACACTCCCTCAAAAAATCGTCGCATTCGCAATTTCTTTATGAGGCACTATATTTAAGATAAAAATCATGAGATTTTTATAATTTTTCCATGACGCACACGGTGCGTCACTATCAACAAATATTCAGCATAAGAATATTCGCAAAAAAATCAGGTCGAATTTTTCAATTTTCCTACATGACGCACACGGTGCGTCACTATCATCAAAGATTCAACATAAAAATGTTCAACAAAAAAATCGTCGATTTCAAAATTTTTTCATGACGCACACGGTGCGTCACGGTCAAAAATTCATATAATACTCTCCAAAAATCGACGAATTTAAATTATTTTCATGACGCACACGGTGCGTCACAATCATAAGAAAACGAACATTAAAATACTTAACAAAAAATCGTCGAATTCACAAATTTTTTAATGACGCACCCGGTGCGTCACATTATCAAAAATGCAACATAAAATATTCAACCAAGAAAATCGTTATTCGAAATTTTTTTGCATGACGCACATGGTGCGTCACTATCAATAAAAATTTAGTATTAAAATACTCAACAAGAAATCGTCGTATACGCAATTTTTTTAGATGATATTCAACAAAAAAATAAAAAACTCAAATTTTCTTACATGACGCACACGGTGCGTCACGGTCATCAATAATTCAGCATAAAACAATGAAGAATATTACCAAAACCCGATCATAAAAACGCTCTCCAAAAAAATCGTCGCATTCGCAATTATTTTAATGACGCACCCGGTGCGTCACGGTCATCAATAATTTATCATAAAAACACTCCCTCAAAAAATCGTCGAATTCGCAATTTCTTTATGAAGCACTATATTTAAGATAAAAATCATCGGGTTCTGAAATTTTTTCATGACGCAAACGGTGCGTCACTATCATCAAAAATTCTCTATAAAAATACTCAACACAAAATTGTCGAATGTCCCAAATTTCATCCATGACGCACACGGTGCGTCACAGTCATCAATAATCGAGCACAAAAATACTCAACAAAAAATCCTTCGATTTCTCACAGTTTTTTTTCGTGACGCACACGGTGCGTCACTATCATCAAAGATTCAGCATAAAAACCCTCGCATTTGCAAATTTTTTTCATGACGCACACGGTGCGTCACTATCGTCAAAAATTCGGCATAAAAATACTCAACACAAAATTGTCGAATGTCCCAAATTTCTTCCATGACGCACATGGTGCGTCACAGTCATCAATAATTCAGCACAAAAATACTCAACAAAAAATCCTTCGATTTCTCACATTTTTTTTTCATGACGCACACGGTGCGTCACTGTCATAAAAAATTCAGCATAAAAATAGACAAAATCGTCGAATCTCCCAATTTTCTTCCATGACGCACACGGTGCGTCACTATTATCAAGAATTCAGGCTAAAAATCGTGGTATCCGCAAATTTTCTTACATGACGCATACGGTGCGTCATCATTACCAAAAATTCACCATAAAAATACTCTCCAATAAAATCGTCGCATTTGCAAATTTTCTTACATGACGCACCCGGTGCGTCACTATGAACACAAATTCAGCATAGGAATATTCAATAAAAAAAAATCGTTAAATTCGGAAATTTTCATGCATGACGCATACGGTGCGTCATGGTCGTCAAAGATTCAGCACACGAATGCTCAACAAAAAAATCGTATTATTTAAAAGTTTCCTTGTGTGACGCACACGGTGCGTCATCATCACTAAAAATTCCCCATAAAAATACTCCCCAATAATATCGACGAATTTACAATTATTTTCATGACGCACACGGTGCGTCACAATCATAACAAAACGAACATTAAAATACTTAACAAGAAAATCGTCGAATTCACAAATGTTCTGTGATGACGCATACGGTGCGTCACTATTACCAAAAATTCAGCATAAGAATATTCAACCAAAAAAATCGTTATTCGTAAATTTTCTTGCATGACGCACACGGTGCGTCACTCTCGATAAAAATTCAGCATCAGAATATTCAACAGAAAAATAAAATTCGTAAATTTTCTTGCATGACGCAAACGGTGCGTCACCGTCACAAAATTCAGCGTAACAATGTTTCATAAAAGAGTCGCCGAATTTGCAAGTTTTCTTACATGACGCACACGGTGCGTCACGGCATCAATAATTCAGCATATAAATACTCAACAAAAAATCTTCAAGTTCGCAAAGTTTCACACTTGACGCACACGGTGCGTCACTCATCAAAAATTAAGCATAAAAACACTCTTCAAAAAATCGTCGCGTTCGCAATTATTTTAATGACGCACCCTGTGCGTCACGGTCATCAAAAATTTATCACAAAAACACTCCCTCAAAAAATCGTCGCATTCGCAATTTCTTTATGATGCACTATATTTAAGATAAAAATCATCGGATTTTTAAATTTTTTCATGACGCACACGGTGCGTCACTATCAACAAATATTCAGCATAAGAATATTCGCTAAAAAAAATGGTCGAATTCATCAATTTTCCTACATGACGCATACGGTGCGTCATGGTCATCAAAGATTCAGCATAAGAATGTTCAACAAAAAAATCGTGTTATTTAAAAATTTCCTTGCATGACGCACACGGTGCGTCACTATTACTAAAAATTCCCCATAAAAATACTCTCCAATAATATCGACAAATTTACAATTATTTTCATGACGCACACGGTGCGTCACAATCATAAAAAAACGAACATTAAAATACTTAACAAGAAAATCGTCGAATTCACAAATTTTCTGTGACGACGCATACGGTGCGTCACTATTACCAAAAATTCAGCATAAGAATATTCAACCAAAAAAATCGTTATTCGTAAATTTTCTTGTATGACGCACACGGTGCGTCACTCTCGATAAAAATTCAGCATCAGAATATTCAACAGAAAAATAAAATTCGTAAGTTTACTTGCATGACGCAAACGGTGCGTCACCGTCACAAAATTCAGCGTAACAATGCTTCATAAAAGAGTCGCCGAATTTGCAAGTTTTCTTACATGACGCACACGGTGCGTCACGGCATCAATAATTCAGCATATAAATACTCAACAAAAAATCTTCAAGTTCGCAAAGTTTCACACTTGACGCACACGGTGCGTCACTCATCAAAAATTGAGCATAAAAACACTCTCCAAAAAAATCGTCGCGTTCGCAATTATTTTAATGACGCACCCGGTGCGTCACGGTCATCAATAATTCATCAGAAAAACGCGAAACCGCAGAATCGCCGAGTTGGCAACATTTCGCTCATTTGATTGCATTCCGTTTGCACGCCGGGCCGGCGAGAAATTATTCAAGGGTTTCCGTCGAACGGTCCGGAAAGCGAATCAGCGAAAATCAGCGCAAAGCGTGTCCCGCTTAGCGGAAAGCGTCTGAAAATTTGCGCAAAATTCCCCGGCACTTCACCGTTTCCGTCCGCCGACTTGTTGGCCAAATAAAAGAAACGCAATCTTCATAGGGACTCAGCAAAAATATTGATTAAATGTCTCTTGCGAGTGTTGGATAGTTCTTCCGATAATTAAAATTTAAAGAATGTAAAGTGAATATTGAATAATAAAGGGTACAAATAGTATTCAATAGGTTATATATATATATGTATATATATATATATATATATCCATACCTATATGTATATATACCTACATACATACCTACCATATATACACATATATATTTCATATATTCAGACTGACCCTCTCTACAATCTTTGTCTTAACGATTTTTTTGTAAAATTATTTATTTGGAAAATATGGCATTTAAACTTTAATATACAGGTGTAGAATTCAATTTCTCTGCATCATCAAATACTATTTCCATTATTTCTTAAACCTTTCACTTGACACAAAAATGTTTCAAACGAAAGTTATTCAAACTAAATCGCTCCACATTTTTTATTTGAACTATTTTCCTATAAAATAATTTATTTAAAAAATAGCGCACCAAACCTTCAAACTTCATATTTAATATTCGATTTCTCAGGATCTCCAAACATTCCTCCTATAATTTCGAAAACATTTAATTTTGCACAAAAATACTTCTAATAAAAGTTATTCAGATAGAATCGCTCTACATTTTTTGTCTTACATATTTTCCCATAAAATCATTTACTTCGGAAATATCTTACCGTAACTTCAAATGTATGTGTCCACTATTCAATTCTTTTGCATCATCAATCATTATTCACATAATTTCGAAAATTGTTGATTCTACATGAAAATGCTTCAGACAAAAGTTATTCACACTAAATGGTACTACATTTTTTGTTTTAACTATTTTTCCATAAAATGATTTATTTCAAAATTATCGGACCAAACTTTCAAAATTCATACTTAATATTCGATTTCTCAGGATCTCCAAACATTTCTCCTATAATTTCGAAAACCGTTTATTCTACACAAAAATGCTTCAAACAAAAGTTATTCAGACAGAATCGCTCTACATTTTTTGTCTTACATATTTTCTCATAAAATAATTTACTTCGGAAATATCTTACCGAAACTTCAAATGTACGTGTCCACTATTCAATTCTTTTGCATCATCAATCATTATTCACATAATTTCGAAAATGGTTGATTCTACACGAAAATGCTTCAGACAAAAGTTATTCAGACTAAATCGCTCCACATTTTTTGTTTGAACTATTTTCCCATAAAATAATTTATTTAAAAAATATCGCTCCAAACCTTCACACTTCATATTTAATATTCGATTTCTCAGGATCTCCAAACATTTCCCCTATAATTTCGAAAACCGTTTACTCTACACAAAAATGCTTCAAACAAAAGTTATTCAGACAGAATCGCTCTACATTTTTTGTCTTACATATTTTCCCATAAAATAATTTACTTTGGAAATATCTTACCGAAACTTCAAATGTACGTGTCCACTATTCAATTCTTTTGCATCATCAATCATTATTCACATAATTTCGAAAATGGTTGATTCTACACAAAAATGCTTCAGACAAAAGTTATTCAGACTAAATCGCTCCACATTTTTTGTTTGAACTATTTTCCCATAAAATAATTTATTTAAAAAATATCGCACCAAACCTTCAAACTTCATATTTAATAGACAATTTCTCAAGATCTCTAAACATTCCTCCTATAATTTCGAAAACATTTCATTCTACGCAAAAATACTTCAAACAAAAGTTATTCAGGTAGAATCGCTCTACATTTTTTGTCTTACATATTTTCCCATAAAATCATTTACTTCGGAAATATCTTACCGTAACTTCAAATGTACGTGCCCACTATTCAATTCTTTTGCATCATCAATCATTATTCACATAATTTCGAAAATGGTTGATTCTACACAAAAATGCGTCAAACAAAAGTTATTCAGATTAAATCGCTCCACATTTTTTGTTTGAACTATTTTTCCATAAAATAATTTATTTAAAAAATATCGCACCAAACCTTCAAACTTCATATTTAATATTCGATTTGTCAGGATCTCCAAACATTTCTCCTATAATTTCGAAAACGTTTCATTCTACACAAAAATACTTCAAACAAAAGTTATTCAGACAGAATCGCTCTACATTTTTTGTCTTACATATTTTCTCATAAAATAATTTACTTTGGAAATATCTTACCGAAACTTCAAATGTACGTGTCCACTATTCAATTCTTTTGCATCATCAATCATTATTCACATAATTTCGAAAACGGTTGACTCTGCACAAAAATGCTTCAAACAAAAGTTATTCAGACTAAATCGCTCCACATTTTTTGTTTGAACTATTTTCCCATAAAATAATTTATTTAAAAAATATCGCACCAAACCTTCAAACTTCATATTTAATATTCGATTTCTCAGGATCTCCAAACATTCCTCCTATAATTTCGAAAAGGTTTCATTCTACACAAAAATACTTCAAACAAAAGTTATTCAGACAGGATCGCTCTACATTTTTTGTCTTACATATTTTCTCATAAAATCATTTACTTCGGAAATATCTTACCGAAACTTCAAATGTACGTGTCCACTATTCAATTCTTTTGCATCATCAATCATTATTCACATAATATCGAAAACGGTTGACTCTGCACAAAAATGCTTCAAACAAAAGTTATTCAGACTAAATCGCTCCACATTTTTTGTTTGAACTATTTTCCCGTAAAATAATTTATTTAAAAAATAGCGCACCAAACCTTCGAACTTCATATTTAATATTCGATTTCTCAGGATCTCCAAACATTCCTCCTATAATTTCGAAAACGTTTCATTCTACACAAAAATACTTCAAACAAAAGTTATTCAGAAAGAATCGCTTTACATTTTTTGTCTTACATATTTTCCCATAAAATAATTTACTTCGGAAATATCTTACCGAAACTTCAAATGTACGTGTCCAGTATTCAATTCTTTTGCATCATTAATCATTATTCATATAATTTCGAAAACGGTTGACTCTACACGAAAATGCTTCAGACAAAACTTCCTCAGCCGAATCCGCTCTACAATTTTCATTTCAACGATTTTTTCGTATTACACTTAATTTGAGAAGTATCTCACGGAATCATATTTAATATTCAATTTCTCAGAATCTCCAAACATTATTTCTCCCATAATTCTTCAAAATTTCACTCTACCAAAAAGTATTTCGGACAAAACTTCGTCAGGTCGATCCTGTCTACAATTTTTGTCTCAACAATTTTTTCGAAAAACACTTAATTTGAGAAATACATTACTGAAACATATTTTATATTCGATTTCTTATGGTCCCCAAATATTCCTCCCATAAGTGCTTAAACATTTCACTCTACAAAAAAATGTTTCAGACAAAACTTCCTCAGCCCGACCTGCGCTATAATTTTTATCTCAACAATTTTTTCGAAAAACTCTTAATTGTGGAAGTATCTTACTGAAACATATTTAATATTCGATTCCTCAGGATCCCCAAACATTATTTCCCCCATAATTCTTCAAAATTTCACTCTAAAGAAAAATGTTTTAGACAAAACTTTCTCGATCCGACCACCTCTATAATTTTCATTTCAACAGTTTTTCCGAAAAACAGTTAATTTGGGAAGTATTTTATTGAAACATCAAACATACATGTACAATATTAAATTTCCTAGCATCATCAAACATTATTCACATAATTTCGAAAACCGTTTATTATATACAAAAATGTTTCACACAAAAGTTGTTTGGATTGAATCGCTCTACATTTTTTGTCTTAACTATTTCACCATGAAACAATTTATTTCCAAAATATTCCACTGAATCTTCAAATTACACACTTAATATTCAATTTTTCAGCATCACCAAATATTCCTCACATCATTTCGAAAACGATTTATTCTACGCGAAAATGTTTCAGACAAAAGTTATTTGAATTAAACCGCTCTACATTTTTTGTCTCAACTTTTTTCCCATAAAATAATTTATTTCATAAATATCTCACCAAAACTTCAAATTACATATTTAATATTCAATTTCTCAGCATTACCAGACATTATTGAAATAATTTCTCAAACATTTCACTCTACAGAAAAATGCTTCAAACAAAAGTTATTCAGACTAAATCGCTCTACATTTTTTGTCTAAACTATTTTCTCCTAAAATAATTTATTTCGAAAATATCACACCAAAACTTCAAATTACATATTTAACAGTCTATTTCTCGGGGTCCCCAAACATTCCTCCCATAATTTCTCAAAATGTCACTCTACACAAAAATGTTTCAGACAAAACTTCTCTCATCTCAACCCCCTCTACAATTTTCATCTCAACAATTTTTGCGGAAAACCCTTCATTTGGGAAGTATCTCAGTAAAACATATTTAATATTTGATTTCTCAGGATCCCTAAAGATTCTCCCCTAATTTCTCAAATTTTCACTTTACACAAAACTGTTTCAAACAAAAGTTCCTCATCCCGAATTCTTCAACAATTTTCATCTCAACAATTTTTTCGAAAAACCCTTAATTTGGGAAGTATCTCACTAAAACGTATTTAATATTTGATTTCTCAGGGTCCCTAAACATTCCTCCTATAATTTCCCAAAATATCACTGTACACAAAAATATTTCAGACAAAACTTCTTCATCCCAACCCCCTCAACAATTTTCATCTCAACAATTTTTTCGAAAAACCCTTAATTTGGGAAGTATCTCACTAAAACGTATTTAATATCTGATTTCTCAGGATCCCCAAAGATTCTCCCCTAATTTCTCAAAATTTCACTCTGCACAAAAATGTTTCAAACAAACTTCTTCATCCCGACCCCCTCTACAATTTTCATCTCAACTATTTTCTCGAAAAACACTAAATTTAGGAAGTACCGCGTTTAAAAGATAAAATACACATGTGCAGTATTCGATTTTTCAGGATCATCAATTATTACTTACATAATTTCCCTTAATTTCGAAAATCGTTTACCCTACACAAAAACGCTTCAGACAAAACTTCTTCAGCCCGAGTTGCTCTACAATTTTCATTTCAACGATTTTTTTGTACAATCTTTTATTTGAGCAGTATCTCATTTAAACTAATTTAATATTTGATTTCTTAGGATCCCCAAACATTCCTCCCATAGTTTCTCAAAATTTCACTCTACCCAAAAATGTTTCAGACAAAACTTCTTCATCCCAACCCCCTCTACAATGTTCCCCCACCAATTTTTTCCCAAACCCACTAATTCCCGAATTACAATTCCACATGCATCCTCCTCCCACCAGAATTAGAATTTCTTCTCCCCGCATTTCTTTCCACTTCCTTCCACTTCCTTCCACTTTCTTCCACCCTTTCTTGTCTTGGCAGGCGTGCGTGGCGTGCGGTCGATTAATTAGAAAGTAATGGCTCGGAGGAGATAATCGTTGCGCTTGAATTCCCGCGGCTAATTGCCATTTAGCGTCCCGCCGACAGGCGAGCGGCAAAAAAGAAGATTCAGTCCGTCGTGTCGCCCGGTGGGGATCAAAGCCGGCGAATTAAGAGGAACGTTTGGTGGATTAACGTCCGGCGTTACGGTGAATCCCCTCCGACCGATTCGTGCAATAGAAATGAGGGGTAATTAATATATTTTGTGAATGTGACAGAAGGTGTAAATGAGGGGTAAATCTAAATGGTGATGTATGACAATTTTTTTTAATCTCTCACCCTGTCTCCCTCTTTATATATACATATATATATATATTTTTTTATATATATATATATATATATATATATATATATATATATATATATATATATATATATATTATCCGCAATATTTACTCAATAAAAAAATAAATTATTAAAATATATAAAAAATATTTTATTTTTATTATTATATAATTATTAAAAATAAAAATATAAAAATTTAAAAATAATTTAATAATTCGAATAATTCTGTTAACAATACATATATATTTTTTTTTTCAGTAAATATTGCGAATAATATATATATATATATAAAATATTAAATAAATAATATATATATACATTATTCGCAATATTTATTGAAAAAATATATGTATATATTTTTATTTTATTTATATATGTATATATTATCCGCAATATTTACTGAAAAAAAATGAAAATAACGATAATTCTTCTAATAATTCTATTAATTATATATATATACCTATATTATTTGGAAATTTGTTGAAAAAAATAGACATATATATTTATTTTATGTATGTATATTATCACACACACACACACTGATAAAATAGCGATATATACATATATATATATATTTATTTCCTTTGTGTATATATTATTCGCAATATGTATTGAAAAAAATGTATATATATATACCACCCACAATATTTACCGAAAAAAAAAAATTAAAACACCGATAATTCTTCTAATAATAATAGTAATAATAATAATAGTCCTTGTAATAATTCCATTAATAATACATATATATATATATATATATATTTATTTATTTATTTCATATATACCTATATTATTTGCAAATTTACTGAAAGAAAAAAATTAAAATGACGAAAATTCTTCTAATAATTCTATTACCAATATATATATATATATATATATATATACTTCCTTTATGTATATATTATTCGCAATATTTATTGAAAGAAGGATTAAAATACCGATAATTCATCTAATAACAATAGTAATAACAAGAATAATAATAATTCTTCTACTAATATATGTGCCCATAATTATGAAAGTGGTCTAAGTCATATATTTCTTGTTTCGAGATATTTAATGAATTGCATTTGAATAAATTAAAAAATATTTTTATATTATGCGACATTTTAATTTATAATATATATATATATATATATATATGAAATTTTGTGTGAATTTTATACGATAATATTATTTTTAAAGATTGAATTGACTTAGACCATTTTCAAAATTAACTGAATGTCCTATAAATGACTTAAAGCAATAAAGAACTTTGAGTTTTATTTGAAACAATAATTTGGTTGAAATAATTTGTGAACATTTATTACATTTATTAATTATTTTTAAACAGTAATCCATTTTTATCATTATTTCGAGTATTTAAGATTCTTAAAATGTTTCTGAAAAACTGGAGGGATGTACGGTAGCAAACTCATAATATCTTTATGTTTTTCTTCCGATACTGGTCTAATGGTGGTGTATAATGGAAGTAATTTAATATTTCCGTATATTTTTCGTCTTCCTTTTTTACTGAAAGATCCAAAACGTGAAATTTAGAATCATCTAAAGATGTTTTATAGAACATTTTATAAGGTTCATTTTTCAAGAATAATAATAATAATAATAATAATATTGATTAAACCGGAATGAAGTTGTCGTTATTATTAAAATTTGATTGTCATTTATTATATATAGAAACGCGTCAAAGAAGGCCACGTGCCATTTTCAAGTTGTTTATATAATTTATTTAAATTTTTGACTTAGACCACTATATATAAATGAATTCCATATAATGTTGAAATTACAACCACTATCTTATGGTTCATTTTTGACAATTTCGTAAAATATTACATTGAATAAATTTAGTTAAAAATAATGTGGTATGAAATAACTGATAAACTCATTTTTTTTTAATTTTGACTTAGACCACTTTCATAATTATGGGAACATATATAGTAATGTTGCAGTATATACATACACATATGAGAATTTTTTCTGGTCTCTCTTTCTCTCTCTATATATATATATATATATATATATATATATATATATATATATATATATATATATATATATATATCTACTTCTGTTTCCTAAATATAACGGGTGGCCTATTTATTCGAGATTTTTATTATTTTTGTCGGTGAAAAACATACCATGAATTTACAAAATTTTTCTATATTTTCTTTCTTTTTTTTTTTGTCAATAAATATTAACGGGTGGCATATTCATTTTTGATATTCGTCGGTGAAAAATACATCTCGAATTTACGAAGAATTTGCGGTACTTTAATTTTTTGTTTCACTAAATGTTGCGAATAATATATATATGCATTATCCACAATATTTACTGAGAAAAAATGAAAATACCAATAATTCTTCTAATAATTCTATTACTAATGTACATATATATATTTTTTTACTTTGTATATATGCTATTCGCAATATTTAGTGAAAAAAATTAAAATACTGATAATTCTTTGTAAATTCGAGAGGCACTTTTCCTAGTCGAAAGTCAAGAATGAATACGCCACCCGTTAATATTTATTGAAAAAGAAAAAATATATTAGATAAACTTCGTAAATTCGTGGTATGTTTTTCACCGACAGAAAGAAAAAAGGATCGTTAATAATTGTGCTACCCGTTATATTTAGGAAACAGCCGACGCAAATCATTTATCCTCAATAATCGGAAAAAATAATACCGTTTTTCGCCGACAAATATGAAAAGTCGCGAATAAATGTTCGGTAAAAAATAATACTGATAATTTTTCGTGAAATTTCGGACTGTCTCACTGCCGAAATCGAGAATAAATAGGCCATCCGTTAGATTCAGAAACCGAATCATTTAACCTGAATAATCCCGAAAAAAAATACCGACAATTTTCGAGATATGTTTTTCATCGACAAAAATGAAAAGTCGCAAAATAAGTGTGCCACGCGTTAGATGTAGAAAACGACTGACGCCAATCATTCATCCTGCATAATGAGTCAAAAAAATACCGAAAATTTTCGGCGTATGCTGTTAATTGACAAAAGAATTAAAAGTCACAAATACATTTTTAAGTTCATAATAAAGTTTTTCGCCGTCGAAAATCGAAAATAAATGTGTCACCCGTTAGATATGGGAAACTGCCGACGCAAATAATTTCTCCTCAATAATCAGTAAAGAAAATACCGATAATTATCGGCGTATGTTTTTCACTGACAAACATGAAAAGCCAAAAATAAATATGCCACCCGTTATATTTACGAGACAGCCGACGCAAATCATTCCTCCTCAATAATCAGTAAAAAAAGTACCGACATTTTTTGGTGTATGCATTTTCACGGACAAAAATGAAAAATCGCAAATGAATGTGCGGTAAAAAAATACCGATAATTTCCCGTGAAAATTCGGAATGTTTCACCGTCGAAAAGTCGCAAATAAATGTGCCACCCGTTACATTTCGAAAACTGCCGGCACAAATCATTTCTCCGCAACATTTATTGAAAAAAATAAATGCCTTTCATTTTTCGCAAAAATTCGTGACATTTTTCACCGTCGGAAGTAGGAAATAAATGCGCCACTCGTTAGATTTCAGTGACGGCCAAACGCAAATCATTTATCCTCAATAATCCCGAAAAAAATATCGACAATTTTTGAGGTATGCTTTTTACCTACAAAATTGGAAAATCGCAAATAAATGTTCAGTCAAAAATAATACCAATAATTTTTCGCAAAAATTAGGGACACTTTTCACCGTCGAAAGTGGCAAATAAATATGTCACCCGTTAGATATAAAACGGTCGAACGCATACCATTTATTCTCAATAATCAGTGAAAAAAATACGAAAAATTTTTGAGGTATGCTTTCCACCGACAAAAATGAAAAACCAATATTAAACGTGCCACCCGTTAGATTGATGAAACGACCACAGAAAATAGAAAATTTGTTCAATGAAAAAATAAAAATGTTCAACGAAAATCAACACCGTTAATTTTTCATTAAAATTAGAGACGTTTTTCGCCGTCGAAAATCGAAAATAAATGTGGCACCCGTTAGATTTGGGAAACGGCCAATCGGCAAATCATTCATCCTCAATAATCAGTGAAATAACATCGGCAATTTTTGATGTATGCTTTTCGCCGACAAAAGTGAAAAGTCGCAAATAAATGTGCCACCCGTTAAATTTAGGAAACGGCCAAACGCGAATCATTTATCCTCAATAATCCCGAAAAAATACCGACAATTTTCGAGGTATGCTTTTTACTTACAAAATTTAAAAATCGCAAATAAATGTTCAGTGAAAAATAATACCAATAATTTTTCGCAAAAATTAGGGACACTTTTCGACGTCGAAAGTGGGAAATAAATGCGTCACTCTTTAGATTTGGGAAACGGCCAAACGCAAATTATTTATCCTCAGGAATCAGTAAAAAAAAAAAAAAAACAGACAATTTTCGAGGTATGCTTTTCGCCGATGAAAATAAAAAGTCGCGAATAAATGTTCGGTAAAAAATAACACCGACGAAAAGGAAAAGTGAGAAAATAAATATACCACCCGTTAAATTTAGGAAACGATCGCCACAATTTATCCACAATATTTAAAAAAAAAGCGGCTCAAAAAATTGTCGCTTTAAGGTATGCTCTCCACCGACAAAAATAGAAAATCACAAATAAATGTGCCACCCGTTAGATTTGGGAAACGGTTGACGCGAATTATTCATCCCCAATAATCAATTACAAAATATCGCCCATTTTCGGGATATACTTCCCACCATCAAAAATGAAAAATCGCAAATAAATGTTCGATGAAAAATAATACCGATATTTTTTCGGAAAAATTCGGATGTTTTTCACTGTTGAAAGTGGGAAATAAATGTGTCACCCGTTAGATTTGGGAAACGGCCGACGGGTAGGAAAGGCGAGGCAGCTAATTGCGGCGGTCGGATGCAAATTGCTGACAAACGACGCCGGCGATCCGAGATTCGAGATTCGAGATTCGGCCAGTCGATACTCCCCGAAACTCTCACGATAGCGGATCCTTACGTCACCCGTTCCGTTTCCGCAAAATTTCAATGCGCCCGGCGAACAAACCGCAACGCTTCGGCTTGCGACATTTCGCACGAAAGAACATTTTATTTCCAATATCGAATTAGTAACTATTTTCTACTGCGAAAAACGTAATTTTGTAATGCGACACAAGATTGATGTTGAAAGAATTGTTTTTCGCATCAAAAATAAATGGAGTTGTCACTTTATTCGAAACTTTATTTCTAGATTTTGAAAGTGAATATATTTTTTATTTTTATTTTTTCCGTGAGGTGAAAGAAGTATTTGAAAAAAATTGTTCGTGAATGAAAAATAAGTTTAGTTGTACAGTAAAATTTTTGTTTCAAAAACGTATAATGATGAAGACGTACGGATCTTAAATCATTAATTTTATGCTTTTTTACATGATATGAATGTGATATTTTAAAAAATTTCGCTTTCTGAATAAAAAATGAATCTATTTGTCACGAAAAATTATTTTCAAAGACGCTTAATAAAAGGCACATACGATTCTTAAATGATTTTACGTTATCTTTTTTTCACGTTACATTAAAGTGATATTTGAAAATATGTCATCGTCTGAATGAAAAATGTATACATTTTTGACACAAAAAATATTTTAAATGATGTTCAATAATAGATACGTGTGGATTTTTAATAATTTAATTTTGTACTTCTTTACCCGACATGAAACTGATATTTGAAAAAAAATAGTTTTCGGAATCAAAAATAGATGTATTCTTCAGGAAAAAATATTATCAGAAACGTTAATAACAGCAAGATATTTAAAAAAAATGTTTTCTCAATAAAAAAATAAATGTATTCTTCACAAATAATGATTCCCAAACATTTTAAAAATAGATACGCAATGATTTTCAAATGAGTTAATTTCATTCCTTTTTACGTCACATGTAGCTAGTACTTAAAAAAATGTTTCCCGAATCAAAACTACATTTTATTTCTCAGAAAAATGGTTGCTTTGGGGAATTGTAAATAACGCTTTTATAGTGATTTTTAAATGAATCAATTTTATTTCCTGAATCTTCAGATTTTATTGAATTAACGCGTTGCGAATTTCATAGAATTTTACATAGTATTGAATTATACACTTTCGTGTAGATTGCATGCATTTATTTATAAGGCGACTGATTAATTTTCGTCCTTATTTCTTTTACAGAACCATTGTGAGCAGATCCGAGAAGATGACGAAAGTTCAGATCGTTTTATTCATATGTAAGTACATATATTGACACTCTATAGACATGTAATAAAATTCAACCTCGAGAAGGAAAATTACAAAAAAAATGTATATATAGTGTTAAATTAAATGATGACAAATGTTAAAACAATGTATATACATATATGCATAATATAAAAGGTGACAAATTAATACAATATATACTGTTTAATTAAATTTTGTGTAACATTATAAAATTGCATCTGTAATGATATAATACCATTAAGTGCAAAAAATAAAAATGCATGTATATTACATAACAGTAGTAATACATAAGTAACAGATTAACAGACATAACATAAGTAACAGATTAATATAATAATATATACTGTTAAATTAAATTTTGCATTATATTATGAAATTGCATCTCTAATGACATGGTACCATTAATTCTATATATATCGTAAATAATAAATTAAATTGTACATAATTATTAATAAATTATAGATAAAGATAAACAAAATAATTATAATAATTATAAATAAATTACATTTTTCATAATATTCTAAAATTATATCAGATATTTAATTGGCATTGTATATATATACATTTTTTTAATATTATGATTACTCATATTTAATTAATATTTTTTTACCACAATTTTTGTATTGTATATCTGTATATCTATATATGCATATGCATAATATAAAAAGCAACAAATTAATACGAAGTACATTAGAAACAAATAAAATCACACATTTTTATTTAACACACACACACCAACGAAATGTTTACAATAACGTACCACATGATCTCATCAAAAATATAATAGTCATAATATAATAATAATATAAAGGATAACCAGTCAATATAAAATTTATTGTTAAATTAAATTTTGCATGATATGAGAAAATTGCATCTGTATTGGTATTTTACCATTAATTATATATATATTTAAATTAAATTATATATAATAAGATATATGTAATACAATATTCAATAAAATATATACATCGTCAAATTAAATTGTACACAATATTATGAAATTACATCTATAATGACTTCGTATAAATAAATTAAATTATTTATCAACATAAATAAATTATAAATAAATAAAATGACATCTGCAAAGATGTGGTAGCATTAATTGCAAAAAAAGTATATATATATATATATATAAACTAACGAATTAATATCATACCTATATACTGTTAATTTAAATTTTGTATAACATTATGAAATTGCTTCTGTAACGATATGGTACAATTAATTGTAAATATATACATATATGTATATTACAAATAACAAATTAAATGATATATAATTATAAATAAATTATATCGTTCACAATAGTATAAAATTACATCCGTAATGATATGGTGGCATTTATTGCAAAGAAATGTATATATGTATATATGTATATGCATAATATAAAAAGTAGCAAATTAATACGAAGTACATTAGAAATAAATAAAACCACAAATTTTGTATTATTAATAATATAATAATGATAAAGGGTAACAAGTGAATATAATATTTAGTGTTAAAACAAATTTTTTATAGTATGACGAAATTGCATATGTATTGATATAGGACCATTAATTGTAAATAAACATATATATATATATATATATGCATATATATGTATATAAATTAAATGATATATATTAACTATAGTTATTTCCATTGTACATAATATTATGAAATTGCATCTGTAAGGATATGGTAGCATTAATTTAATCAAAAAATATATGTGTATATACATATGTATATGTATATGCATATGCATAATATGGAAATTAACAAATTAATACGAAGTACCTTAGAAAGAATAGGAAATCACACATTTTTGTTTAATACACACATATAAAAAAAAATGCTTACAATACCGTACCACGTATATATATATATATATATAATGTTATAAAAGGTAACAAGGGCATATAATATTTACTGTTAAATTGAATTTTGTATAATGTTATGAAATTGAATCTGTATTGATATGGTAAATATATATACATATATATACATAGCATAAATAATAAATTAAATTATAAATTATTACAAATAAATGAAAATATAAATAAAATGATATTTATAATAATTATAAGTAAATTATATTGTTCATAATATTATAAAATTAGAACTGTAATGATACGGTAGCATTAATTTAAAAAAAAATTATATATATATATATACATATGTATATATGTATATGCATAATATAAAAAATAGGAAATTAATACGAAGTACCTTAGAAAGAAAGAAAATCACAAATTTTCACTTAATACACTCACATCAAAGAAATGCTTACCGTACCACGTAACCTCACAAAAAAAAAATTGTGCGCATACCCCCTTTAATTCCCGACAAAAACGTGCGTTGCAAACATTTGAACATCCAAATGACAGTTTGCTACAAATCTCCAAATGACAGTTTGTTAAAATCAAAGCATCGAAACCGGAGGCCCGCCAAATAAAACAATAAAAGCAGCCGAGTAATTAGCGGTAATTACGACCGCCAATTAGACGGAGAGGATAATTGCCGCATCGGTAAAATTAAACGCCCGAAATCGATTGAGGGAAATCGAGAAAATCGGAAATGGACAAAAAATTAATGAGGAATTCATTGGGGGTTTTTCTCTTTCTTTTTTTAATTAGGAGTGGAAATTTGTGGAAGTTTGATTTCGGTGGAGGACGAAACGTTCGAAGCGGCTGTTGGCATTGTTCGTGAGAGACTGCGAGAGGTTAATTAGGCGGTTGGAAACGGCGTGCGCGGAGAATTGTGCAAATGTGAAGTAATGCGCGTCAACGTGAGTTATGGGAAGTGCTGTCGTGTAATCGCAGGTGGGGTTATGTAGGGAATTTGATGAGAGACGGCTGGAAGTTCGGAAGGCATGTGAAGTGTGTCGTGACGGACATGTGTCATGGGTAAATTTTGATCACCCATGTGCTGGGTCACGGAAATTGTGTGACTCATATGCTGGGTCACGGGAGAAATTGTATGACCCAACAGGTGGGTCATGGCAAAATTTGTATGACCCATATGCTGGGTCACGGTAAAATTTGTATGACCCACCAGGTGGGTCATGATAAAAATTGTATAACCCATATGCTGGGTCATGACTAAATTTGTATGACATATATGCTGGACCACGAGAAAAATTGTATGACACATATGCTGGGTCACGGCAAAATTTGTATGACCCACCAGGTGGGTCATGATAAAAATTGTATGACCCACCAGGTGGGTCATGATAAATATTGTATGACCCATACGCTGGGTCATGGCTAAATTTGTATGACATATATGCTGGGCCACGAGAAAAATTGTATGACCCATATGCTGGGTCACGGTAAAAATTGTATGACCCATTTGCTGGGTCATGGCAAAATTTGTATGACCCACACGGTGGGTCACAGTAAACATATTATTACGCAAACTCTATGTCATTGTTTAAAATTTGATAATATATGTTCGAAATATTATGATGTGTATGCAGAATTGGATGACGCACACGGTGCGTCACGGCAAGATGTCATGACGCACATGCTGCGTCATTTTTAAATTTCGTAATATATGTTGGAAATATTGTGATGCGTTGCAAAATTTGATGACACACACGGTGCGTCACGGCTAGATACAATGACGCACATGCTGCGTTATTTTTTACATTTCGTAATATATGCTGGAAATATAATGATGCGTGGGCAAAATTTGATGACGCACACGGTGCGTCACGGCAACATACCATGACGCACATGCTGCGTCATTTTTAAAATTTCGTAATATATGTTGGAAATATTACGATGCGCGCACACGGTGCGTCATAGAAAAATGTCATGACGCACATGTTGCGTCATGTTTGAATTTCCATAAGACATGCTTGTAATATGACTTGGCAAAAATTGCATGACGCACACGGTGCGTCACGGCAAGATACCATGACGCACATGCTGCGTCATTTTTTAAATTTCGTAATATATGTTGGAAATATTATGATGCGTGTGTAAAATTTGATGACGCACACGGTGCGTCATGGCAAGATATCATGACGCACATGTTGCGTCGTTTTTTACATTTCGTAATATATGTTGGTAATATTATGACACGTGTGCAAAACTTGATGACGCACACGGTGCGTTACAGCCAGATACCATGACGCACATGCTGCGTCGTTTTTTAAATTTCGTAATATATGTTGGAAATATTATGACGCGTGTGCAAACTTCATGACGCACACGGTGCGTCACGGCCAGATACCATGACGCACATGCTGCGTCATTTAATAAATTTCGTAATATATGTTGGAAATATGATGCGTGTGTAAAATTTGATGACGCACACGGTGCGTCACGGCAAGATACCATGACGCACATGCTGCGTCATTTTTTAAATTTCGTAATATATATTGGAAATATTGTGATGCGTGTGCAAAATTTGATGACGCACACGGTGCGTCACAGCCAGATACCATGACGCACATGCTGCGTCATTTAATAAATTTCGTAATATATGTTGGAAATATTATGATGTGTGTACAGAATTTGATGACGCACATGCTGCGTCACGGCAACATATCATGACGCACATGCTACGTCATTTTTTAGATTTCGTAATATATGTTGGAAATATTATGATGCGTTGCAAAATTCGATGACGCACACGGTGCGTCACGGCCACATATCATGACGCACATGCTGCGTCATTTAAAAAATTTTGTAATGTGTTGGAAATATTATGACGCGTATGCAAAATTTGATGACGCACACGGTGCGTCGCAGCAAGATACCATGACGCACATGCTGCGTCATTTTTTAAATTTCGTAATATATGTTGGAAATATTATGATGCGTGTGCAAAATTTGATGACGCACACGGTGCGTCACGGCTAGATACCATGACGCACATGCTGCGTCATTTTTTTAAATTTGTTATATATGTTGGAAATATTATAATGTGTGTGCAAAATTTGATGACGCACACGGTGCGTCACGGAAACATACCATGACGCACATGCTGCGTCATTTTTTAAATTTCGTAATATACGTTGGAAATATTGTGATGCGCGTGCAAAATTTGATGACGCACACGGTGCGTCACGGCAACATATCATGACGCACATGCTGCGTCATTTTTTAAATTTCGTAATATATGTTGGAAATATTACGATGCGGGTGCAAAATTTGATGACGCACACGGTGCGTCATAGAAAAATGTCATGACGCACATGTTGCGTCATGTTTGAATTTCCAAAAGACATGCTTGTAATGTTATGATTTGGCAAAAATTGCATGACGCACACGGTGCGTCACGGCAAGATACCATGACGCACATGCTGCGTCATTTTTTAAATTTTGTAATATATGTTGGAAATATTATGATGCGTGTGTAAAATTTGATGACGCACACGGTGCGTCACGGCAACGTATCATGACGCACATGCTGCGTCATTTTTTACATTTCGTAATATACGTTGGAAATATTGTGATGCGAGTGCAATATTGTATGACCCACCAGGTGGGTCATGATAAATATTGTATGACCCATATGCTGGGTCATGGCTAAATTTGTATGACATATATGCTGGACCACGAGAAAAATTGTATAACCCATATGCTGGGTCATGGAAAAATTTGTATGACCCATATGCTGGGTCGTGGTAAAAACATTGTATGACCCACACGGTGGGTCACAGTAAACATATCATTACGCAAACTCTATGTCATTGTTTAAAATTTGATAATATATGTTCGAAATATTATGATGCGTATGCAGAATTGGATGACGCACACGGTGCGTCACGGCAAGATACCATGACGCACATGCTGCGTCATTTTTTAAATTTCGTAACATATGTTGGAACTATTATGATGTGTGTGCAAAATTTGATGACGCACACGGTGCGTCACAGCAGATACCATGACGCACATGCTGCGTCATTTTTTAAATTTTGTAATATGTGTGCAAACTTGATGACGCACACGGTGCGTCACAGCCAGATACCATGACGCACACGCTGCGTCATTTAATAAATTTCGTAATATATGTTGGAAATATTGTGATGCGTGTGCAAAACTTGATGACGCACACGGTGCGTCACAGCAAGATATCATGACGCACATGCTGCGTCATTTTTTAAATTTCGTAATATATGTTGGAAATATTATGATGCGTGTGCAAACTTGATGACGCACAAGGTGCGTCATAGCCAGATACCATGACGCACATGCTGCGTCATTTAAAAAATTTCGTAGTATATGTTGGAAATATTATGATGTGTATACAGAATTGGATGACGCACACGGTGCGTCACGCCAACATATCATGACGCACATGCTGCGTCATTTTTTAAATTTCGTAATATATGTTGGAAATATTGTGATGCGTGTGTAAAATTTGATGACGCACACGGTGCGTCACAGCAAGATACCATGACGCACATGCTGCGTCATTTTTTAAATTTCGTAAAATATGTTGGAAATATTATGATGCGTGTGTAAAATCTGATGACGCACACGGTGCGTCACGGCAAGATATCATAACGCAGATGCTACGTCATTTTTTAGATTTCGTAATATATGTTGGTAATATTATGATGCGTGTGAAAAATTTGATGACGCACATGGTGCGTCACGGCAACATACCATGACGCACATGCTGCGTCATTTTTTACATTTCGTAATATGTGTTGGAAATATTATGATGCGTGTGCAAAATTTAATGACGCACACGGTGCGTCACCCAACATATCATGACGCACGTGCTGCGTCATTTTTTAAATATCGTAATATATCACGGCAAGATACCATGACGGACATGCTGCGTCATTTTTTAAATTTGATGACGCACATGGTGCGTCACGACAAGATATGACGCACATACTGCGTTATTTTTTAAGTTTCGTAATATATGTTCGAAATGTTATAATGCGTGTGTAGAATCGGATGACGCACACGGTGCGTCACGGCAAGATATCATGACGCACATGCTGCGTCATTTTTTAAATTTCGTAATATATGTTGGAAATATTATGATGCGTGTGCAAAATTTGATGACGCACACGGTGCGTCACAGGAAATAACCATGACGCACATGCTGCGTCATTTTTTTACATTTCGTAGTATATGTTGGAAATATTATGATGCGGGTGGAAAATTTGATGACGCACACGGTGCGTCATAGAAAAATGTCATGACGCACATGTTGCGTCATGTTTGAATTTCCATAAGACATGCTTGTAATGTTATGACTTGGCAAAAATTGCATGACGCACACGGTGCGTCACGGCAAGATACCATGACGCATATGCTGCGTCATTTTTTAAATTTCGTAATATATGTTCGAAATGTTATAATGCGTGTGTAGAATCGGATGACGCACACGGTGCGTCACGGCAACATATCATGACGCATATGCTGCGTCATTTTTTAAATTTCGTAATATATGTTGGTAATATTATGACGCGTGTGCAAAACTTGATGACGCACACGGTGCGTCACGGCTAGATACAATGACGCACATGCTGCGTTATTTTTTACATTTCGTAATATATGTTGGAAATATTATGATGCGTTGCAAAATTTGACGACGCACACGGTGCGTCACAGCAGGGTATGATGACGCACATGCTGCGTCATTTTTTAAATTTCGTAATATATGTTGGAAATATCATGGGTGTGCAAAATTTGATGACGCACACGGTGCGTCACGGCAAGACACCATGACGCACATGCTGCGTCATTTTTTAAATTTTGTAATATATGTTAGAAATATTATGATATGAATATAGAATTGGATGACGCACACGGTGCGTCATGGCAAGATATGACGCACATGCTGCGTCATTTTTTACACTTCGTACTATATATTGGAAATATTATGATATGAGTATAGAATTGGATTACGCACACGGTTGTGACGCACATGTTGCGTCATGTTCAAATTTTCATAAGACAAGTTTGCAATGTTATGACTTGTACACAATTTGATGACGCACACAGTGCGTCATAGAAAAATGCCGTGACGCACGTGTTGCGTCATGTTTAAATTTTAATAAGACATGTTTGTAATGTTTTGACTGGTGCAGAAATGGATGACGCACACGGTGCGTCATAGAAAGATGTCATGACGCACATGGTGTGTCATGTTTAAAATTTCATAATACATGTTCGAAATATTATGATGTGTGTACAAAATTGAATGACGCACACGGTGTGTCACGGCAAGATATCATGACAAATTTATACTTCATCTTATGTTTAATTTGACATTTTATGCCAACCCATTTTTTCTTGTTTCCACACTTTTCTCATGCATTTCATTTATATTTAACATCGTTTTTAATTTTACATTTTGTGCGCACACACTTTTTTCTTACGTTCACATTTTTCTTATTTATTTTACTTACCTTTTACCTCATATTTCATTTTACACTTTATCCCACCCAATTGTTGCTTACATCCACATTTTATATTACATTTAATTTTACATTTTATCCGCATCCAAGTTTTTTCTTGTGTCCACATTTTCCTTATTTGTTTTATTTACCTGTTTACCTCATATTTCATTTTAGATTTTACACCCATTCAATTCTTTCTTCTTTCCAAATATTCCATATTAATGTTCCTTACCTTTTATCTCAAATTTCATTTTTAATTTTATGCCCAGCCAATTTTCGCTTCCATCCACGTTTTCTAAGATTCACCGTAAGTCTCTCCGCGGAAATCGCGAAATCGTGAAATCGTCAACGAGCGAGTCTTCTTCTTGCCTTTCATTGAGAGCGCAGGCTGTTCCTTTCTCTGCGTCCTTCCCCCTTGCGGAGATCGAGTCACAGATCTTCTGGGCATGAAGATCTGGCCGATCGTGGGAGCGCCGCGGCATCCCGTGAAAACTTAAAAGTCAAGGATTCCGACGATGCTACCAGCCAGGCGTCTTCAAATTACGTATTTATGCTTCGTGTGACGCAAAACAGTCGAGGGACTTGAATTAGTTTCATTCATATTTTAAATTCTTTGATATAGGGACAGTATGCCAATTTTTTTTGGTTGCTTGTACTTGTATTTAGGAAAATTGATTTTTTGATAAATAGGATGTCGAGTAATTATACACTTCAACGCTTTGATATAGGGACACTATGTCAAAAATTATTGTTTTATGTAAATAGTGTAGTTTGCTATTATATACTTCGTGTGACGCAAAAATAGTCGAGTGACTTGAATGTTTTTAATTAATTTTTAAACGCTTTGATATAGGGTCATTGTGTCAAGAATAATTGTTTTCTGGTTATAGTTGCATTTATAAATACTGATTTTTTGATAAATAGTATAATTTACGATTTTATACTATGGGTGACGCAAAAATATTCGTACGGTTGCAATATTTTCAACTAAAGTTTAAATACTTAAATATACAAATATCGAATAATATATTTTTGTATTTACTTATAGTTGCATTTACAAATTGGGTTTTTTTAGGAAGTAGTATAGTGGGCAATTATATACTTTATGTTGACGCTCTAATAGTCGTGCGACTGCGATATTTTCAATTAATTTTTATTTCCTTTAATATAGGGATAGTGTGCCACAAATTATTGTTTTTTGGTTGCTTGTAGTTGTATTTATGAATACTGTTTTTTTGTGAATAGGATAGTTTGCTATTATATACTACGTGTGACGCAAAAATACTCGTGTGACTTGAATATTTTCAATTAATTTTTACAAGAATTCCTATAAAGATAGTCTGTCAGAGATGAGTGTTTTTTGGTTACTTGTAGTTGTGTTTACAAATTCAGATTTTTGTAGTAAATAAAATAGTTTGCAATTACATATTACTTGTGATGCAAAAACAGTCGAGGGACTTAACTGTTTTTAATTAAGTTTTAAGGCTTTGATATAGGGACACTGTGCCAAAGACGATCTTTTTGAACTTACTTATAGCTGCATTTATGAATACTGATTTTTGGTAATTAGGATAGTTTGCGATTATATACTATGTGTGACGCAAAAATATTCGTGCCACTGCGATATTTTCAATTCAATTTTAAAAGATTTTATATAAGAATACTCTGCTAAAGATGATTGTTTTCTTGTTACTTGTGGTTGCATTTATAAATATGTTTTTTTTTGTAAACAGGATAGTTTGCAATTACACACTTTTTGTGACAGAAAAACAGTCGATGGACTTGAATTAGTTTCATTAATTTTTTGAATTCTTTGATATAGGGACACTGTGTCAAAGATTATTGCTTCGTAGTTACTTAAAATTGAAAACAAGTACTTTTTTTTTAGTAAATAGTATAGTGTGCAATTACACACTTTATCTATAACGCAAAAATATTCGTGGGACTCCAGTATTTTCAACTAAATTTTAAATACATTTTTGTATTTACCTATAGTTGCATTTACGAATTCAGATTTATTTGTAAATAGGATAGTTTGCATTTATACACTTCGTGTGACGCAAAAATAGTCGAGGGACTTGAATGGTTTTCATTAATTTTGAAAAGATTTGATATAGGGACACTGTGTCAAAGATCACTTTTTTTGTATTTATGTATAATTGCATTTATGGATTAAGATTTTTTAGGAAATAGTGTAGTAGGCAATTATACACTTTGTGTGATGCAAAACAGTCGAGGGACTTGAATAATTTCAATTAATTTTTATTACCTTTGAAATAGGGGCACTGTGGCAAAGTTAATCTTTTTGTGGTTACTTGTGATTGTGTAGATGAATACAGATTTTTGCAGTAAATGGGATAATTTGTAATTACACATTTTGTGTGACGTAAAGATATTCTTATGGGAGCTATATTTTTAAATTAAATTTCAAATACTTTAATATATGGATACTGTGTCAGAGATTATTGTTTTTTTGGTTACTTGTGGTTGCATTTATGAATACAGATGTTTTGATAAATAAGATAGTCGGCAATTGTATATTTCGTGTGACGTAAAAACAATCAAGGGGTTTTAATGATTTTCAATCATTTTAAAAAGATTTAATATAGGGACACTGTGCCAAAGATAATTTTTTTGTACTTATTTGTAATTTTGTATATGAATACAAATTTTTATAGTAAACAGGATAGTTTGCGATTATACACTTTGCGTGATGCAGAAATATTTGTGCGATTGCAATATTTTCAAGTAAATTTCACATTCTTTAATATGTGGACACTGTGTCAGGAATTATTGGTTTTTGGTTACTTGTACTTGTGTTTACAAATTCAGATTTTTGTAGTAAATAGAATAGTTTGCAATTATACACTTCTAAAATATTCGGGCGATTGCAATATTTTCAACTACATTTTAAATACTTATATAAATAATATATCAAATACCATATGCTTTGTGTGATTTTACATAAATTTCACATACTTTATTATATGGATACTGTGTCAGAGATGATTGTTTTTTGGTTACAATTGTATGTATGAATACAGATTTGTTGATAAATGGGATAGTTTGCAATTACATACTTTGTGTCACACAAAAATATTTGTCCGATTGCAATATTTTATATATACGTATAGATATAGATAGATATACTATATATAGCTAAAATACGTGCTTTATGTTCAGGTTTATTTCTTTGTCAAAATTTGAAACAATTAACAAATATTAATTTTTACGGTACTTTCCTCCAAATTTTGTTTCAACCCCTCCAAATATATGTCCTCAACCAAAATGCTTTCGTTGAAACGAATACGTCACGCCATTTTACGTCCGACACTTCGCAAAACATTAACTAATTATTAATTACTAATTATATAAAATTATACATATATATTAAAATAATTATATAATTACACTTAGTCAGTTATTATTAGCCATTAACTAACCATAAACAAAAAGTTCCCATTAAACATAACTTACCTGAATCTCATTTTTTAAAAAAGAACAAAACCCTTTACACCATCTTCAAAAGGGACGGTCCATTTCTTACTAAGAAATGCGTCGTACTAATTAGTTATTCACGTAAAAACGCAACTTGGAGCGAAAAGTTACTAAAAATAGGCGCGCCGCCGGGCGTTGTCAGGGAAAAAAGTAATTGGACGAGCAAAATTGAGTGGGAATTTAATAATGGCCGGGAGACCGTGCAAAGTGGACTGCGGCGGGAGAAAATGGGGAAAAAAATGAGGAAAATTGGGGAAAATGGGGGAAAATGGGCGTGAAACTGAATGCGGCCGGAAATTGAAAGACGCGAAAAAAAGGGCGAGCGAAAAAATGAGCGGGAAAAACTCAAGAAAGACGAAACTGAGGTTTAGGAAATTAATTATGCGTCTGTGGGTGGGTTGTGAAAGAATAAAGTGTCATGAGAGCATTTTGTATGAAGAATTATTTGCAGTTAGATTATACAAATATACACATATATATGTATATATGATTTTTATTTTTTTTAGTTTAACGTATATATATATTTAATTTAAATAAATTTTAATTTTTTATAGATTTTTAAAAATATATATTTTTTAAATTAATTTTAATTGTAATTGTTAAATATGTATTTAATGTAAGTAAATAAAAACTTGAATTGGAATTCACATTTTTGAACATTTTTAAGATTTGTATATATATGTAGAAAATTGTATATATTGTATAAATGTAATATTTGATAATGTAGAAAATAATTTTTAAATAATATAAAAAACTTAATTTATTTTAAAATATCTGAAAAAGTTGTCAACATGTATGTATACATATATATATATATATATATATATTTATATTTATTTATATATATACGTAAATCTAAAAAATGTAAATTTAAATTCATAAATTTATTATTAATTAAATCTATAAGATCTTAATTTTAATTTTTTTTAATTTTTTTAAATTATGTTTTGTTTTTGTTTAACGTACATACGCACACATATATATACGAGTTAAATATATTAAGTTAAATTTGCAATGTAGAATAGAACATTATTATAATATGATTTATATTTATTTCTTATGTGTTTTTATGTTGAAATTTAATATAGATTGAAATATTATTATAATGTGTAAATATATATATTCGTGTATTTGTCCGGCGCAAATTGAGGTGAGAAAAAATGAAGAATGCGTATCTCATTTGGAATTAATTGCAATATATATATATATATTGCAATATTAAAATATATATATAATATAAAAAAATGTATATATTCTTTTTAGTTTATTATCTACTTTTAATGTAATAATTTAATTAATAATTAATAAACTGTTTTAATAATTACTAACACAATTTTGCAATTCATCTCGAATAAATTACGCGTTCTTCATGTTTTCTCCTTTCGCATTGTGCTGGACAAATAATGTCTTGGAAGATATTCCAATTAACAATTTTAATAATAGTAATAATAATAATAATAGTATTACTAATAGTATTACATTAATATTATATTTGTTATTCTATTTTTAATCATATATATACAAATATCATATAAAAAAATATATATATATGCATTTAGTAATATATTTTTAGTCTGTTATCTATTTTCAGTGTAACAATTGACTTAATAATTAAATCAAATAATTAATAACATTAATTTCTAAATCAATTTAATAATTAATAACACAATTTTGCAATTAATCTCGAATAAACTACGCATTCTTCATTTTTTTGCCCTTCACTTTGTGTCGGACAAATAATGTCTTGGACGATTTTCCGATTAATAATTTTAATAATAATAACAATAACAATAGTAATAAAAATAGTAATACATTAATGCTATATTTGTTATTATATTATTTGCTTCTATTATATTGTTATTATATTTTTAATCATATATATACAAACATAATATGTATATATATATATATATATATATATAGATATGCATTCAGTAATATATTTTTAGTCTGTTATCTATTTTCAGTGTAACAATTGACTTAATAATTCATTCAAATAATTAATAACATTCATTTTTAAATCAATTTAACAATGAATAACACAAACTTGCAATTCATCTCGAATAAACTACGCGTTCTTCATTTTTTCTCCTTTCACTTTTTGCCGGGCAAATAATGTCCCCGACGATCTTCCAATTAGCGATATTAGCCTTCCGTAATTTCCTTGCATTCTCGTCGTCCTTCGTAATTCGTAATTTTCCCGTAACTCGTCTTCAGTCCCGAGTCCCACGCCCGTTTGCGCAAAATCGACCGATCGATGATTGATAAAGCGTGCGCGAAGAAAGTGAACGTCCGGACAAAGAATCCTGTCGTCGCTTCTGCCAATTAGTCCTTGGACTAGAAACAGGACGGGACGTTCTTCGCTCGATTAGCGTCGATAAAACTCGTGGATGCGTGCAAAAAGAGAATTTTTTTGTTCGACAAACGTGTATCTGTGGATTTCTAAGGAATTCTTGTTTGTTAACTACTATTTCAAGTAAATTGATTTCTTTTGAAAGGCGTAGTAGAATGAAGAAAAGTTTGTGACGCACCGTATGCGTCATGAAGACAATATTTTGATGATACGAAGTTATTCATTTTGATATTTTTACATTTTCTTAAATATTTTAAAACATTATCATTCAATGTTCTGAATAATCTAATTTATATGGATATATGTGTATATATATATATATTGATTATTATTTCAAATAATTTGAAACACTTTGAAGGCTACATTAAAGCAACTAAAAAACTATGACGCACCGTTTGCGTCATGCAAATAATATTTGATAACGCACACGATGCGTCATAACGGCAAAACCTAATAAAACAAAAAATACTGTCACAAATGTATGGAAACATAATGAAATTGTGAAAAAGTGCGAATTTTAAGTGATTTATGGAAGAAGTCAATTTGGAAATGTGACATTATTGAAAACATTATTATTTAATATTTTGGATAAATTAATTTATGTGGATACATATATATATATATATATATATATCCACATCTATCATCCATATCTATCTATATATACATATATATATATATAGAGATAGATAAAATTCACGGATGCGTGGAAAAAACTGCCGCAAAAAAAAGCGAACTGGTATTTCTAAGGAATTTTTATTATTTTTTCAAATAATTTACTGATATTTCTTTTTATTATTAGTTCAAGTAACTTGATTTTTGATAGGTGTTTTAAGTCATTTAATGTATGTTGAAGGCGGTATCAGAAGACAAAATATTGATGACGCACCGTGTGCGTCATGAAAATTTTTCATATCGGAACTATTGATTTCATGACGCATATGGTGCGTCAATTTTTGACAATTTTTGATGTCGCACATGAAGATACTAATTTTAATAGTTTTAAAATGTTTTAAAGAGTATTTTAAAACATTGCCATTCAATATTTGGAATAATTTAATTTATGTACATACATATACTGATTATTATTTCAGATAATTTGGAACACCTTGAAGGCTATATTAAACCAACTAAAAATTTGTGACGCACCGTTTGCGTCATGCAAACAATATTTGATGACGCACACGATGCGTCATAACGGCAAAACTTAATCAAACAAAAAATACTGGCACAAATGTGTGGAAACATAATGAACCGAAATGAATTAAGACTTAAAGAAAAAATGGGCAAAATTACGTTCGAATTTTATGTGATTTATGGAAGATTTGGAATTTTTGTCAATTGAAATTGTCAATTTGGAAATGTGACATTATTGAAAACATTATTATTTAATATTTTGGTTAAATTAATTTATGCGCACATTAAAGCATGTAAAAAACTATGACGCACCGTTTGTGTCATGCAGACAATATTTAATTGTGGCTTCTGCCAATTAGTCCTTGGACTAGAAACGTTTGAGAGAATTTATTTTGTTCAACAAATGTGTATTTCCAGATTTCTAAGGAATTTTTATTATTCTTTGAAATAATTTCGTTATATTTTGTTTTTATTAATATTTAAAGTAATTTGATTTATTTTGAAGGGCATAGTAGAATGAATGAAAGTTTGTGACACATCGTATGCGTCATGAAGACAATATTTGATGATACGCAGATATTAATTTTAATACTTTTATATTTTTTTAAATATTTTAAAACATTATCATTCGATATTCTGAATATTTTAATTTATATATATGTATATATTTTGTGCTTGGACTAGAAACGTTTGAGAGAATTTTTTTATTCACAAATGTGTATTTGCAGATTTCTAAGGAATTTTTATTATTCTTTCAAATAATTTCATTATATTTTTTTTTATTATTATTTACAGTAATTTAAATGATTTATTTTGAAGGGCATAATAAAATTGAAGGAAAAGGAAAAAGAAGGGCAGAATGAATAAAAGCTTGTGACGCACCGTATGCGTCATGAAGACAATTTTTGATAACGTACACAAAGATGTTAATTTTAATACTTTTTTTTTTAAATTTTTAAAAACATTGTTATTCAGTATTCTGAATAATTTAATTTACCTTTATTTAATTTATCCAATTTAATTTATAACGATCTATGTATACATATATATACCCATATATTTTGAATAATATAATTTATCTATATGTGTATATCAATATAACTGAAATTATTCAGAATATTGAATAATAATGTTTTAAAATGCTTTTTTAAACATTTATATATATATATTTAGTCCTTGAATTAGAAATGTTTGAGAGAATTTTTTTTGTTCAACAAATGTGTGTTTGCGGATTATTAAGGGATTTTTATTATTATTTCAAATAATTTTATTATATTTGTTTTCATCATTATTTTATCAATGTTTATGACGCACCGTATGCGTCATATTTAAGTTTAATTTTTCCTTACTATTTTTCATCTGATTATTGCATAAATACTATGACGCACCGTATGCGTCATTAATATGTCAAACTTCTCACTATTTTATTTAATTTAATTAAAACTATGGTTTATATCCCATTTTTATTTTATTTTTTCTTAAAAATATCATGACGCACCGTGTGCGTCACATTTGCTATCGAATTAGTATGTAACTTTTATGACGCACCGTATGCGTCATTGCCACATTAATTTACACAATATATGTCAAACTTCACACTATTTAATTTAATTTAATTCAAAATACGGTTCATATTATTTTTTTGTTTAATTTTTTCCAAATAATTTCGTGACGCACCGTGTGCGTCACGTTTGTTATCGAATTATTATGTAAATTTTATGACGCACCGTATGCGTCACATTTAAGTTTTATTTTTAGTTACTATTTTTCGTCTAATTATTGCAAAAATACTATGTTAAAATTTAAGTTTATATTTTTATTTCATTATCCCTTAAAAATTTCATTACGCACCGTGTGCGTCACACTTCCCTCTACTTTTTTTCCGTTTTCTTTATTACCTAATTTAAACTTTGTATTTGCACTCTAATTTTTGCATAAATTCTATGACTAATTCTATATACATTATTCCGGACACGCAATTATTTTTTAAATTTCCATCCAACCACACTTTTTAGAACATCACCTAATCACATCTCGGACAACAGAGTCAGAAACGATCGTTACGGTATCAAACGACAAGATCGCGCATCAAAAAAAAGTCGACCTCAATTCGTTGCGGCAATTTGTCGTTTTGTCGCCAAACCATTTTGCCCCGTCGACCGCGACTGTTTTTCTCGATTTGCCGGCTTTCTGTCCTCTCTCCGCTTTTTCGCTTTTTTCCGGAAAAAAGTCGAGCGACACGGGTGTCCAATTAGGCCGCGGCTGATTTTATTCTTAATTCGATCAGCTGTCTGAACCCGAACTTTTATACTGAACGTTTTTTACCGAATTTTTACCGTGACCCACCGTGTGGGTCATGAAAGTTTCAATGTGTATTCGGAGAATTTGAACATGAAATGTGGTATATGTATTTTTTTACTGTGACCCACCGTGTGGGTCATGAAAGTTTGAATGTGCGTTATCGAAATTTGAACATGAAAATGTGATTTATGAATTTTTTTACGGTGACCCACCGTATGGGTCATGAAAGTTTGAATGTGCGTTATCGAAATTTGAACATGAGAATGTGATTTATGAATTTTTTTACGGTGACCCACCGTGTGGGTCATGAAAGTTGGAATGAGTATTAGAAAAATTTGAACATGAGAATGTGCTTTATGAATTTTTTTACTGTGACCCACCGTGTGGGTCATGAAAGTTGGAATGTGCGTTATCGAAATTCGAACATGAGAATGTGATTTATGAATTTTTTTACTGTGACCCACCGTGTGGGTCATGAAAGTTTGAATGTGTGTTATCGAAATTTGAACATGAGAATGTGATTTATGAATTTTTTTACGGTGACCCACCGTGTGGGTCATGAAAGTTTGAATGTGCGTTATCGAAATTTGAACATGAGAATGTGATTTATGATTTTTTTTACGGTGACCCACCGTGTGGGTCATGAAAGTTTGAATGTGTGTTATCGAAATTTGAACATAAGAATGTGCTTTATGAATTTTTTTACGGTGACCCACCGTGTGGGTCATGAAAGTTTGAATGAGTATTAGAAAAATTTGAACATGAGAATGTGCTTTATGAATTTTTTTACTGTGACCCACCGTGTGGGTCATGAAAGTTGAATGTGCGTTATCGAAATTCGAACCTGAGAATGTGATTTATGAATTTTTTTACTGTGACCCACCGTGTGGGTCATGAAAGTTTGAATGTGTGTTATCGAAATTTGAACATGAGAATGTGATTTATGAATTTTTTTACGGTGACCCACCGTGTGGGTCATGAAAGTTTGAATGTGCGTTATCGAAATTTGAACATGAGAATGTGATTTATGAATTTTTTTACGGTGACCCACCGTGTGGGTCATGAAAGTTTGAATGTGCGTTATCGAAATTTGAACATGAGAATGTGATTTATGATTTTTTTTACGGTGACCCACCGTGTGGGTCATGAAAGTTTGAATGTGTGTTATCGAAATTTGAACATGAGAATGTGCTTTATGAATTTTTTTACGGTGACCCACCGTGTGGGTCATGAAAGTTTGAATGTGCGTTATTGAAATTTGAACATAAGAATGTACTTTATGAATTTTTTTACTGTGACCCACCGTGTGGGTCATGAAAGTTTGAATGTGCGTTATCGAAATTTGAACATTAGAATGTGCTTTATGAATTTTTTACTGTGACCCACCGTGTGGGTCATAAAAGTTTGAATGTGTATTAGGAGAATTTGAACATGAGAATGTGCTTTATGAATTTTTTTACTGTGACCCACCGTGTGGGTCACGAAAGTTTGAATGTGCGTTATCGAAATTGGAACATGAGAATGTGCTTTATGAATTTTTTACGGTGACACGCCGTGTGGGTCATGAAAGTTTGAATGTGCGTTATCGAAATTGGAACATGAGAATGTGCTTTATGAATTTTTTACTGTGACCCACCGTGTGGGTCATGAAAGTTTTAATGTGTGTTATCGAAATTTGAACATGAGAATGTGCTTTATGAATATTTTTACTGTGACCCACCGTATGGGTCATAACATTTTGACCGTGACCCACCGTGTGAGTCATGAAATTTTGAAAAGGCGTCATTATACTTTCGACATGTATTACGAAAATTGGAATTTGACGCACCGTGTGCGTCATCCAATTCTGCACAAGTCATAACATTACAAACATTTCTTATGAAAATTTAAACATGACACACCGTGTGCGTCATCAAATTGTGTACATGTCATAACATTACAAACATGTCCTATGAAAATTTAAACATGACGCAACATGTACGTCACGACATTTTTCTATGACGCACCGTGTGCGTCATCACATTTTGCACGTGCGTCACGAAATTTCGAACTTATATCATAAACGTTCATTTTTACCGTGACCCACTGCATGGGTCATTAAGCTTTGAATTTGTATTACCAAAATTAGAACTTGACGGAAAATTTGTGTCGTGAAATTATTTCTGTGACCCAGCATGTGGGTCATGACATTTTTACCGTGACCCAGCGTGTGGGTCATGAAATTTTGAAAAGTTGTCATTATACTTTGAACATGCATCACGAAAATTGGAATATGACGCACCGTGTGCGTCATGAAATTTTAGACGTGCGTCACGAAATTTCGAATTTATATCATAAACGTTAATTTTTACCGTGACCCACCGTATGGGTCATGAAACTTTCAATTTGTATTACCAAAATTAGAACATGACAGAAAATTTGTGTTATGAAATTATTACTGTGACCCACCGTATGGGTCATAACATTTTTACCGTGACCCAGCGTGTGGGTCATGAAATTTTGAAAAGGCGTCATTATACTTTGGACATGTATTATGAAAATTGAAATATGACGCACCGTGTGCGTCATCAAATTTTGCACATACCTCACGAAATTTTGAACTTATATCCTAAACGTTCATTTTTACCGTGACCCACCGTATGGGTCATGAAACTTTGGAATTGTATTACCAAAATTAGAAAATGGCAGAAAATTTGTGTCATGAAATTATTTCTGTGACTCAGCATATGGATCATAACATTTTTACCGTGACCCACCGTGTGGGTCATATTTTAAAAAGTTGTCATTATACTTTGGACATGTATTATGGAAATTGGAATATGACGCACCGTGTGCGTCATCAAATTTTGCACATACCTCACGAAATTTTGAACTTATATCCTAAACGTTCATTTTTACCGTGACCCACCGTATGGGTCATGAAACTTTGGAATTGTATTACCAAAATTAGAAAATGGCAGAAAATTTGTGTCATGAAATTATTTCTGTGACTCAGCATATGGGGCATAACATTTTTACCGTGACCCACCGTGTGGGTCATATTTTAAAAAGTTGTCATTATACTTTGGACATGTATTATGAAAATTGGAATATGACGCACCGTGTGCGTCATCAAATTTTGCACCTGCGTCACGAAATTTCGAATTTATATCCAGATCGTTAATTTTTACCGTGACCCACCGTATGGGTCATGAAGCTTTGCATTTGTATTATCGAAATTAGAACATGACAGAAAATTTGTGTTATGAAATTATTTCTGTGACCCAGCATATGGGTCATAACATTTTTACCGTGACCCACCGTGTGGGTCATGAAATTATGAAAAGTTGTCATTATACTTTGGACATGTATTATGAAAATTGGAATATGACGCACCGTGTGCGTCATCAAATTTGGCACGTGCGTCACGAAATGTCGAACATATATCTTAAACGTTAATTTTTACCGTGACTCACCGTATGAGTCATGAAACTTTGAATCTATATTATCAAAATTAGAACTTGACGGAAAATTTGTGTCGTGAAATTATTTCTGTGACCCAGCATGTGGGTCATGAAATTTTTTTCGTGACCCAGCGTGTGGGTCATGAAATTTTGAAAAGTTGTCATTATACTTTGGACATGCATTATGAAAATTGGAATATGACGCACCGTGTGCGTCATGAAATTTTTCATGAGCGTCACGAAATTTCGAACTTATATCCTAAAGGTTAATTTTTACCGTGACCCACCGTATGGGTCATGAAACTTTAAATTTGTATCATTAAAATTAGAATTTGACAGAAAATTTGTGTTATGAAATTATTACTGTGACCCACCGTATGGGTCATAACATTTTTACCGTGACTCAGCGTGTGGGTCATGAAATTTTGAAAAGTTGTCATTATACTTTGGACATGCATTATTAAAATTGGAATATGACGCACCGTGTGCGTCATCCAATTTTGCACATGCGTCATTATACTTTGGTCATGTACAATGAAAATTGAAATATGACGCACAGTGTGCGTCATGAAATTTTAGACGTGCGTCACGAAATTTCAAACTTATATTCTAATCGTTAATTTTTACCGTGACCCACCGTATGGGTCATGAAGCTTTGCATTTGTATTATCGAAATTAGAACATGACAGGAAATTTGTGTTATGAAATTATTTCTGTGACCCAGCATATGGGTCATAACATTTTTACTGTGACCCAGCGTGTGAGTCATGAAATTTTGAAAAGGCGTCATTATACTTTAGACATGTATTACGAAAATTGAAATATCACGCACCGTGTGCGTCATGAAATTTTGCACGTGCGTCACGAAATTTCGAATTTATATCCTAAACGTTAATTTTTTCCGTGACCCACCGTATGGGTCATGAAACTTTGAATTTGTATTACTAAAATTAGAACATGACAGAAAATTTGTGTTATGAAATTATTTCTGTGACTCAGCATATGGGTCATAACATTTTTACCGTGACCCACCGTGTGGGTCATGAAATTTTGAAAGGCGTCATTATACTTTGGACATGTATTGGTAAAATTGAAATATGACGCACCGTGTGCGTCATCATATTTTGCACGTGCGTCACGAAATTTCAAACTTATATCCTCAACGTTAATTTTTACCGTGACCCACCGTATGGGTCATGAAGCTTTGAATTTGTATTACCAAAATTAGAACATGACAGAAAATTTGTGTTATGAAATTATTTCTGTGACCCAGCATATGGGTCATCACATTTTTACCGTGACCCAGCGTGTGGGACATGAAATTTTGAAAAGACATCATTATACTTTGGAAATGTATCATGAAAATTGAAATATGACGCACCGTGTGCGTCATGAAATTTTGCACGTGCGTCACGAAATTTCGAACTTATATCATAAACGTTAATTTTTACCGTGACCCACCGTATGGGTCATGAAACTTTGAATCTATATTATCAAAATTAGAACTTGACGGAAAATTTGTGTTATGAAATTATTTCTGTGACCCAGCATATGGGTCATAACATTTTTACTGTGACCCACCGTGTGCGTCATTAAATTTTTCATGTGCGTCACAAAATTTCGAACTTATATCACAAACGTTAATTTTTACCGTGACCCACCGTATGGGTCATGAGATTTTGAATTTGTATTATCAAAATTAGAATTTAACGGAAAATTTGTGTCATGAAATTATTTCTGTGACTCAGCATATGGGTCATAACATTTTTACCGTGACCCAACGTATGGGTCATGAAATTTTGAAAAGCCGTCATTATACTTTGGGCATGTAATATGAAAATTGAAATATGACGCACCGTGTGCGTCATGAAATTTTAGACTGCGTCACGAAATTTCCAACTTATATCCTACACGTTAATTTTTACCGTGACCCACCGTATGGGTCATGAAATTTTGAACACGCCTCTTAATATTTTAGACATGTATTACGAAAATTTGATTCTTAATTTGATTTTATTTTTGTTGCAGGCTTTGCGGCCATCTTCGCAGGTGGACATGGCGATACGAAGGTAAGATTTTCAAACCGAATACATGTGCGATCGGTGCTTTATGTGTAAGTGGGCATTTTGGTTTCGATGTTTTGGGTAACGGGTGATTAAGGACTGAAAATGTTTTTCCTGTGACCCAGCATGTGGGTCATGAAATTTTGAAAACGCGTCACTACACTTTGGACATGTATTACGAAAATCTACACGTGACGCAACATGTGCGTCACATTTTTTTATGACGCACCGTGTGCGTCATTCAATTCTGCAAAACATTACAAATCCATATTACGGAATTTTTAACCGTGACCCACCGTGTGGGTCATTCATTTTCAGCATTTTTCATTACAGTTTGGACATGTATTACGAAAACTTACACATGACGCAACATGTGCGTCACATTTTTTTATGACGCACCGTGTGCGTCATTCAATTCTGCAAAACATTACAAATCCATATTACGGAATTTTTAACCGTGACCCACCGTGTGGGTCATTCATTTTCAGCATTTTTCATTACAGTTTGAACATGTATTACGAAAATGTACACATGCAACATGTGCGTCACGACATTTTTTTATGACGCACCGTGTGCGTCATTCAACTCTGCACAACATTACAAATTCATATTACGGAATTTTTAACCGTGACCCACCGTGTGGGTCATTCATTTTCAGCACTTCTCATTACACTTTGGACATGTATTACGAAAATGTACACATGACGCAACATGTGCGTCACGATATTTTTGTATGACGCACCATGTGCGTCATTCAATTCTGCATAACATTACAAATACATACTACGGAATTTTTAACCGTGACCCACCGTGTGGGTCATTCATTTTCAGCATTTTTCATTACAGTTTGAACATGTATTACGAAAATGTACACATGACGCAACATGTGCGTCACGACATTTTTTTATGACGCACCGTGTGCGTCATTCAACTCTGCACAACATTACAAATTCATATTACGGAATTTTTAACCGTGACCCACCGTGTGGGTCATTCATTTTCAGCATTTTTCATTACAGTTTGAACATGTATTACGAAAATGTACACATGACGCACCATGTGCGTCACGATATTTTTGTATGACGCACCATGTGCGTCATTCAATTCTGCACAACATTACAAATACATATTACGGAATTTTTAACCGTGACCCACCGTGTGGGTCATTCATTTTCAGCATTTTTCATTACAGTTTGAACATGTATTACGAAAATGTACACATGACGCAACATGTGCCTCACGACATTTTTCAATGACGGACAGTGTGCGTCATCCAATTCTGCACGACATTACGAATATATATTACGGAGTTTTAAACATGACGCACCGTGACCCACCGTGTGGGTCATTCAATTTTTCAGCATTTTTCATTACACTTTGGACATGTATTGCGAAAATTGACACATGACGCACATATTGCGTTATGTTTAAATTTTCATGAAACATGTTTGTAATGTTATGACTTGTGCAGAATTGGATGACGCACACGGTGCGTCATGGAAAAATGTCGTGACGCACACGGTGCGTCATTATTAAATTTTCATAAGACAAGTTTATAATGTTATGACTTGTCCAGAATTGGATGACGCACATGGTGCGTCGTAGAAGAATGTCGTGACGCACATGTTGCGTCATGTTTAAATTTTCATAAGACAAGTTTGCAGTGTTATGACTTGGGCAGAATTGAATGACGCACACCGTGCGTCATATAAAAATGTCATGACGCACATGGTGTGTCATGTTTAAATTTTCACAAAACATGTTTGTAGTGTTATGAATCGTGCAGAATTGGATGACGCACACGGTGCGTCATAGAAAAATGTCGTGACGCACATGGTGCGTCATGTTTAAATTTTCATAAAACATGTTTGTAATGTTATGACTTATGCAGAATTGGTTGACGCACACGGTGCGTCATAGAAAAATGTCGTGACGCACACGTTGCGTCATTTTTTAATTTTTATCTGATATGTTTGTAATGTTATGGGGTGTGCAGAATCGGATGACGCACACGGTGCGTCATAGAAAAACGTCGTGACGCACATGTTGCGTCATGTTTAAATTTTCATAAGACAAGTTTGCAGTGTTATGACTTGGGCAGAATTGGATGACGCACACGGTGCGTCATAGAAAAACGCCGTGACGCACATGTTGCGTCATGTTTAAATTTTCATAAGACAAGTTTGTAATGTTATGATTTGTGCAAAATTGGATGACGGACACGGTGCGTCATAGAAAAATGTCGTGACGCACATGGTGTGTCATGTTTAAATTTTCATAAAACATGTTTGTAATGTTATGAATTGTGCAGAATTGGATGACGCACACGGTGCGTCATAGAAAATTATCGTGACGCACATGTTGCGTCATGTTTAAATTTCCATAAGACAAGTTTGTAATGTTATGACGTCTGCAGAATTGGATGACGCACATGGTGCGTCATAGAAAAATGTGACGCACACGGTGCGTCATGTTTAAATTTTCTTAAAACTCGTTTGTAATGTTTTGACTCGTGCAGAATTGGATGACGCACCATGTGCGTCATGACACCCCGTGACCCAGCGTGTGGGTCATCCGTTTTTTGCACCTACTTTTCCCTTACGACGCATATACATCGTAACAAAAGTATTGCCGCTCCACGAAATACGTTTTGTCCAACTCCTTCGCCAGATCGACAACTCTTTCTCGCCCGGAATTCACTTCCAGCCGTTTAACCGTTTACCGCCGACAACCGACACGTCCTCTACGACGAGCGGCGGAACTTTTTCCATTAAAAGTTACCCCCGCCTACGCCCACGCTCACGGAAACCGAGCTGCGAATTATGCGAGTCCATTAAACGTGCGCTCGATTCGTCCGGAATTTACTCGTCGCAATTTTTCAGCCAGGAATAATTGCACCGAGTTATTAGACAGAATCGTGCATGCGGTGATATATCGAAGAAATTCGTTTGGCAATGTGTGGGGATTAAATTTGGTTAAAAAACATTTTTATTATTGCGCATAATTTGGGTGCATTCTTTTTATAGGTGCTTTGAGACAGTTGATTTATGTTGAAGGTTGTATTAGAAGAATAAATGCTGATGACGCACCGTATGTGTCACGACGGTAAAATTTGATCTGGATACCGATAAAAGTGTATGGATAAATGATGAAAAAAACTGTGACTAAAATGACGTGTGAAATTAATTAAGAGTGTGTGCAAAATTAGACAATTATGATTCAATGTGGTTAGCTTTGAATTAAATGAATTTGAAAATGTGTGAGGATTAAAGTTTGTCTGAAAACGTTTTTATTATTATTTCAAATAATTTCACAATGTTTTTTTTATCAGTATTTCAAGTAATTTGATGTATATAGAAGGGCAGACTAAAACGAATAAAAGTTTGTGACGCACTATATGCGTCATAGAGACAATATTTGATGACGCACATAAAGATATAAATTTTACTACTTTAAAAATGTTTAAAATAATATTTTAAAACATTATTTAATATTCTGAATAATCAATATATATATATATATATATATATTGGTTATGATATAATAATTTGAAACACTTTGGAGGCTACATTAAAGAAACTAAAATATTATGACGCATCCTTTGCGTCACGTAGACAATATTTGATGACGCACACGGTGCGTCATGAAGTTTTCAAAAAATTTATGTCGTTTGCAAAAATTATTTTCGTGACGCACATGTTGCGTCATGTGTAAATTTTCGCAATACCTGTCCAAAGTGTAATGAGAAATGCTGAAAATAAATGACCCACACGGTGGGTCACGGTATAAAATTCCATAATACATATTTGTCTGTTGTGCAGAACTGTATGACGCACAGGGTGCGTCATAGAAAAATGTCATGACGCACACGGTGTGTCATGTTTAGATTTTCATAAAACATGTTTGTAATGTATGATTTGTGCAGAACTGGATGACGCAGACGGTGCGTCATAAAAAATGTCATGACGCACATGTTGCGTCATGTGTAAATTTTCATAAGACATGTTTGTAACGTTGGGTCGTGTGCAGAATTAGATGACGCAGACGGGGCGTCATAGAAAAATGTCGTGACGCACATGTTGCGTCATGTATACATTTTTATAAGACATGTTTGTAATGTGGTGACTTTTGCAAAACACAAATTTTTCGTGACGCACACGGTGCGTCATAGAAAACTATCGTGACGCACATGTTGCGTCATGTTTAAATTTTCATAAGACATGTTTGTAATGTGGTGACTTTTGCAGAATTGGATGACGCACACAGTGCGTCATACAAAAATGTCATGACGCACATGGTGTGTTATGTTTAGATTTTCATAAAACATGTTTGTAATGTATGATTTGTGCAGAATTGGAAGACGCACACGGTGCGTCATAGAAAAATATCGTGACGCACGTGTTGCGTCATGTTTAAATTTTCATAAGACATGTTTTTAATGTTATGACTCGTGCAGAATCAGATGACGCAGACGGTGCGTCATAGAAAAATGTCGTGACGCACATGTTGCGTCATGTTTAAATTTTCATAAAACATGTTTGTAATGTTATGAGTTGTCTGGAATTGGATGACGCACACGGTGCGTCATAGAAAAATGTCATGACGCACATGTTGCGTCATGTTTAAATTTTCATAAGACATGTTTGTAACGTTGGGTCGTGTGCAGAATTAGATGACGCAGATGGTGCGTCATAGAAAAATGTCGTGACGCACATGTTGCGTCATGTTTAAATTTTCATAAGACATGTTTGTAATGTGGTGACTTTTGCAGAATTGGATGACGCACACGGTGCGTCATAGAAAAATATCGTGACGCACATGTTGCGTCATGTTTAAATTTTCATAAGACATGTTTTTAATGTTATGACTCGTGCAGAATCAGATGACGCAGACGGTGCGTCATAGGAAAATCTCGTGACGCACATGTTGCGTCATGTGTAAATTTTCATAAGACATGTTTGTAACGTCGATTTGTGTGCAGAATTGGATGACGCACACGGTGCGTCATACAAAAATGTCGTAACGCACATGGTGTGTTATGTTTAGATTTTCATAAAACATGTTTGTAATATATGATTTGTGCAGAACTGGATGACGCAGATGGTGCGTCATAAAAAATGTCATGATGCACATGTTGCGCCATGTTTGAATTTTCATAAGACATGTTTGTAATGTGGTGACTTTTGCAGAATTGGATGACGCACACGGTGCGTCATAGAAAAATATCGTGACGCACATGTTGCGTCATGTTTAAATTTTCATAAGACATGTCTTTAATGTTATGACTCGTGCAGAATCAGATGACGCAGACTGTGCGTCATAGAAAAATGTCGTGACGCACATGTTGCGTCATGTGTAAATTTTCATAAGACATGTTTGTAACGTTGGGTCGTGTGCAGAATTAGATGACACACACGGTGCGTCATAGAAAAATATCGTGACGCACATGTTGCGTCATGTTTAAATTTCCATAAGACATGTTTTTAATGTTATGACTCGTGCAGAATCAGATGACGCAGACGGTGCGTCATAGAAAAATGTCGTGACGCACATGTTGCGTCATGTGTAAATTCTCATAAAACATGTTTGTAACGTCGATTTGTGTGCAGAATTGGATGACGCACACGGTGCGTCATAGAAAAATGTCGTGACGCACATGTTGCGTCATGTGTAAATTCTCATAAAACATGTTTGTAATGTATGATTTGTGCAGAACTGGATGACGCAGACGGTGCGTCATAGAAAAATGTCATGACGCACATGTTGCGTCATGTGGAAATTTTCATAAGACATGTTTGTAATGTGGTGACTTTTGCAGAATTGGATGACGCACACGGTGCGTCATACAAAAATGTCGTGACGCACATGTTGCGTCATGTGTAAATTTTCATAAAACATGTTTGTAACGTTGGATCGTGTGCAGAATTACATGACGCACACGGTGCGTCATAGAAAAATTTTGTGACGCACATGTTGCGTCATGTGTAAATTCTCATAAAACATGTTTGTAATGTTATCACTTGAGCAGAATTGAACGACGCACACGTTGCGTCGTAGAGTTTTCTGAAAATTTGTTGCTAAAAGAGAAAGTTCTCGTGACGCACACGGTGCGTCATAAGGTTTTGCAAAAAATGTATATCGTTGGCAAAAATTATTCTTGTGACGCACACGGTGTGCACATTTATAATTTAGAACATATTTTTGTATTTCTTGTTTACACAACATTTTACTATCTGCATAATTTTCTATAACCTTAATACATTTATAATTTAGCGCAAATTTTACTATTTATCATTTCCATAATATTTCAGTATCCAGCTCATACATAAGCAGTATTTATAAGTTTACCACATATACAAATTTCCCAAAATTTCGTCTAAAAAAATCCCATTAAAATCGCATGAAGCTCCCCTGACAAAAAACACCAAAAGCCTCCGAAACGAAAAAGAAAGTGAGTTGAAGCGTTTCGGCGGATTCCGGCGTCTCACGACTCGGTTTACGAGGGGCCGTAAGATTTAATTTTCTCAAGTTCCACTCCGGGAAACGCAGGTTCCGGCGTCTGTTGCCGAATGCGTCTGCGTTCTCGTTCGGATCAGATTGCGGAGACAATGCACCTTTATGGCTGTGTGCTGTGTGTGTGCCTGACGTAACGATCCGACCGACGTTATGGCTACGTCGGTCCTAAATGAACTGTCCTGAATGAAGCTGACGGCGGACGGAGATTGTCGCAGATCGACGCTCAGATTTTGGACGCAGGAGTGGGTGGGTTCTGAAGAGAAAATGGCATGACGCACACGGTGCGTCATGAGAATGATTTTTGGGGGTGGTATCAATTTTGTAGGAACTTCATGATTGGTGTTTTGAGAATAAATTTTCAAGGAACTTGATGACGCACCGTATGCGTCATGTAAACTTTTTTTTCATGGACAAATTTTCAGAAAACTCCATGACGCACCGTGTGCGTCACAATAATAATTTTTGCAAACGCTGTAAATTTGTTACAAAACTTCATGACGCAGCGTATGCGTCACGTAAAATCTTTCTTTTACCAACAAATTTCCATCAAACCTAATGACGCACCGTGTGCGTCACAAAAATATTTTTTCCTCCACCACGACAAAATTGAAATCCCACGACAAAACTCCATGACGCACCATGTGCGTCACAATAATAATTTTTGCAACCGCTATAAATTTGTTACAAAACTTCATGACGCACCATATGCGTCACGTAAAATCTTTATTTTACCAACAAATTCCACCAAACCTAATGACGCACCGTATGCGTCACACAAATATTTTTTCCTCCACCAAGACAAAATTGAAATCCCACGACAAAACTCCATGACGCACCATGTGCGTCACAATAATAATTTTTGCAAACGCTATAAATTTGTTACAAAACTTCATGACGCACCGTATGCGTCACGTAAAATCTTTCTTCTACCAACAAATTTCCACCACACCTTATGACGCACCGTGTGCGTCACACAAATATTTTTTCCTCCACCAAGACAAAATTGAAATCCCATAACAAAATTCCATGACGCACCGTGTGCGTCACGATTATAATTTTTGCAACCGCTATAAATTTGTTACAAAACTTCATGACGCACCGTGTGCGTCATGAGAAAATCTTTGCTTTTACCAATAAATTTCCATCAAACCTAATGACGCATCGTATGCGTCACAAAAATATTTTTTAAAAACGATATAAATTTTGAAATCCCACAACAAAACTCCATGACGCACAGTTTGCGTCACAATAACAAATTTTGCAAACGCTATAAATTTGTTACAAAACATTATGACGCACCATATGCGTCACGTAAAATCTTTCTTTTACCAACAAATTTCCATCAAACCTAATGACGCACCGTATGCGTCACAAAAATATTTTTTCCTCCACCACGACAAAATTGAAATCCCACAACAAAACTCCATGACGCACCGTGTGCGTCACAATAATAACTTTTGCAACCGCTATAAATTTGTTACAAAACTTCATGACGCACCATATGCGTCATGTAAAATCTTTATTTTATCAACAAATTTCCACCAAACCTAATGACGCACCGTATGCGTCACAAAAATATTTTTTCCTCCACCACGACAAAATTGAAATACCGCGATAAAACTTCATGACGCACCGTGTGCGTCACAATAATAATTTTGCAAACGCTATAAATTTGTTACAAAACTTCATGACGCACTATATGCGTCACGAAAAAATTTTATTTTAAAACATATAAATTTCCAGAAAACCTTTAATGACGCACCGTATGCGTCACACAAATATTTTTTCCTCCACCACGAAAAAATTGAAATCCCACAACAAAACCCCATAACGCACCATGTGCGTCAAAATAATAATTTTTGCAAACGGTATAAATTTGTTACAAAACTTCATGACGCACCATGTGCGTCACGTAAAATCTTTCTTTTGCCAACTATATAAATTTTGTAAAAAACTTCATGACGCATCGTGTGCGTCACGAGAATAATCCTTGCGAGCGATATGAATTTTGTAATGAACTTGATGACGCACCGTGTGCGTCACGAGAGTAATCAGTGCAAACGGTATAAAGTTTGTAAAAAACTTCATGACGCACCGTGTGCGTCATGCATAATCTTTAGAAACTATATAAATTTCAAAAAATCTAATGACGCATCGTGTGCGTCACAAAAATATTTTTGCGAGCACGACAAAATGAATTTTGTAATAAACTTTTTGACGCACCGTGTGCGTCACGGGAATAATCTTTGCAAAAGACATAAATTTGTTACGAAACTTGATGACGCACCATGTGTGTCACGAAAATAATTTTTGCAAAACATATAAATTTCGTAGAAAACTTGATGACGCACCGTGTGCGTCACGAGAATAATCTTTGGAAACGATTATAAATTTTGTAGAAAACTTTATGACGCATCCTGTGCGTCACGAGAATAATTTTTGCAGACGATATCAATTTTGTAGAAAACTTCATGACGCACCGTGTGCGTCACTAGAATAATCTTCGCAAACGACATACATTTTGTACAAAACTTCATGACGCACCGTATGCGTCACGTTAACTTTTTCTTATACCATCAAATCTTCACAAAACTTGATGACGCATTATAAGCGTCACAATAAAATTTTTTAAACCAACAAATTTGTTCCAAAACTTCATGACGCACCGTATGCGTCGCGTAAAATCTTTCTTTTACCAACAAATGCCACCAAACCTAATGACGCACCTTATGCGTCACAAAAATATTTTTTCCTCCACCACGACAAAATTGAAATCCCACGACAAAACTCCATGACCCACCGTGTGCGTCACAATAATAATTATCGCAAACGCTGTAAATTTGTTACAAATCTTCACGACGCACTGTATGCGTCACGTAAAATCTTTCTTTCACCAACAAATTTCCAGAAAATAATGACGCACACGCGTGCGTCACAAAATAATTTTTGAACGACAAAATTGAAATCCCAAAAAAACTCCATGACGCACCATGTGAGTCACAATAATAATGTTTGCAAACGCTATAAATTTGTTACAAAACTTCATGACGCCCCGTATGCGTCACGCAAACTTTTTCTTTTATCGACAATTTTTCAGAAAAATTCATGACGCACCGTGTGCGTCACGAGAATAATCTTTGCAAACGATATAAATTTCGTAGAAAACTTCATGACGCACCGTGTGCGTCACGAGAATAATCTTTGCAAACTATATAAATTTTGTAAAAAACTTCATGACGCATCGTGTGCGTCACGAGAATAATCTTTGCAAACGTTATAAATTTTGTAGAAAACTTCATGACGCACCGTGTGCGTCACGAGAATAATCTTTGCAAACGACATACATTTTGTAGAAAACTTCAAGACGCACCATGTACGTCACGAAAATAATTTTTGCAAAACATATAAATTTCGTAGAAAACTTTATGACGCACCGTGTGCGTCACGAGAATAATCTTTGGAAACGATTATAAATTTTGTAGAAAACTTTATGACGCACCGTGTGCGTCACGTCATAAGGAAACTACTGCGCAACAAGAAATGCTCGATATATATATTTTGTAAGAAACTTCATGACGCACCGTGTGCGTCACGAGAATAATCTTTGGAAACGATTATAAATTTTGTAGAAAACTTTATGACGCACCGTGTGCGTCACGAGAGTAATCAGTGCAAACGGTATAAATTTTGTAAAAAACTTCATGACGCACCGTGTGCGTCACGAGAATAATCTTTGCAGGCGATATAAATAATGTAGGAAACTCCATGACGCACCGTGTGCGTCACGAGCATAATCTTTGGAAACGATTATAAATTTTGTAGAAAACTTTATGACGCATCGTGTGCGTCACAAGAATAATCTTTGCAAGCGATATGAATTTTGTAATAAACTTGATGACGCACCGTGTGCGTCACGAGAATAATCTTTGCAAACGATATAAATTTCGTAGAAAACTTTATGACGCACCGTGTGCGTCACGAGAATAATCTTTGGAAACGATTATAAATTTTGTAATAAACTTGATGACGCACCGTGTGCGTCACGAGAATAATCTTTGCAAACGACATAAATTTTGTACAATACTTCATGACGCACCATATGCGTCACGTTAACTTTTTCTTATACCATCAAATCTTCACAAAACTTGATGACGCATTATAAGCGTCACGTAAACATTTTCTTATACCAACAAATTTTCAGAAAATTTGATAACGCACCATATGCGTCGCAAGAATAATTTTTTAACAATACAAATTTTTAGAAAATTTGATGACGCATCGTATGCGTCACATAAACATTTCCTCATACCATAAAATTTTGAGAAAATTAGATGACGCACCATATGCGTCACGAGAACTTTTCCTATTACAAAAAATTTTCGGAAAACCTGATGACGCACCGTATGCGTCAGAAAAATATTTTTTCCTCCACCAGTCAAATTCCATGACGCACCATGTGCGTCACGTAAACTTTTCCTTTTCCTAAAAAATGTTCACACAATTTGATGACGCACCATATGCGTCACGTGAAATTTTTCTTGTACCAACAATTTATCAGAAAATATGAAGACGCACCGTATGCGTCACAAGAATAATTTTTGAACGATACAAATGTTCAGAAAACTCGATGACGCACCGTATGTGTCACCAGAATAATTTTTTCAAATCATACAAATGTTCACAAAACTTCATGACGCACCATGTGCGTCACGTACATTTTATCTTTAACCAACAAATTATGACCAATTTTAGTTAAAAATTTATGACATAAATTTGTTACAAAATTTCAATACGCACCATGTGCGTCACGTAAATTTTTTGTTTTACCAACAAAGTTCCACAAAACTTCATGACGCACCGTATGCGTCACAAAAATGTTTTTTGTCAGGCACCCCATTCCTGCCAATCTCCAAAAACATCGACCACCATCAATCACATATCACCGGCCGCAAATTAGATCGCACCGTACACTACTTATCCTCTACACACACATATACACCCATCCACACATGCATATATGAAATGATGAGAACCCGGCACGGTTCGTTCGCAGGCAAACTCACGAGAGCGTGACGGTATCGATTTAACGATCGTTTAACTCATATTTCACGGACTGCGTGGTGCATTTCCGCGAGCGCGCGTTCTGACTTTCAATTAATGCCGATCGGCGCGGATTAGTGTGGATTAATTTGCTGTGACGGAGGCGCGGGATGTTTTGCGTCGACAAATTGCGCGCAGTGCATTTGAATGGCGGAAACGTGAAAAGCGAAGGTTGGGGGGGCTTGTGTGTTATTTTCGATGGAGTGTGAGTAAGTTGGGATGTGTGTGGGTGATTCTAATAATGAGACGTGTGACATATGTGTGTGTGAGTGGACGGAAGTTTGGATGGTACAATAAGTATGATGTTTAATGAGTCCCGTATCACGTATCATGCATCATATTTCATGTATTATATAACATATATCATGCATCATGTATTCTGTAGCATGTAGTATATATCGTGTACAAAGTGTCATATAATATATATTGTGTATAATATATTAACACTTTACCGACCGCTATTGACTGAATATGCCACTCATTAACGACCGACACTGTTTTGGATATCGCGCAGGAATTGTGTATGTGCCTATTTGTAAAGCTTCATAACTGAAAAATACTGAATGTGTTGTTGAGAATCCTTTGGTTTCAAAGCAATGTAATTTTATTGTCATTTAGAATTGTCATATCATCTGAAATTTATTTTATCTAATATAACCGTTGACCATTGAAAAGCCGATTAATCGGCTACCGGTGAATAGCAGTTGAAACCGAAAAATCGATTAATCGGCTAGCGGTCGTTAAAGTATTAACTAACATGTATTATGTATGGCATATTACGGTGCGTCATCAAGTTTGTTAAAAGTTGTAGGTATAAGAAATTTACGTGATGCCTACGGTACTTCATCAAGTTTTCTGAAAATTTGTCGGTGAAAGAAAAAGTTCTCGTGACGTGTATGGTGCGTCATGAGGTTTTGTGAACATTTTCTTCTCGGCAAAATAAAGTTCTCATCACGCGTACGCAACTTCGCGGTCGGGTCAATTTTGACCCTTGGTGTATGAGGTCACTTTTGACCCTTGGCAGTCGGGTCACTTTTGACCACTTTCGTGGTTGAGTCAGTTTTGACCCTTGTTGTGTGGAGTCACTTTTGTCCACCTTCTCGACCGGGTCAATTTTGACCCTTGGTGTACGAGGTCACTTTTGACCCTTGGCAGTTGGGTCACTTTTGTCCACTTTCTCGGCTGGGTCAATTTTGACCCTTGGTGTATGGGGTCACTTTTGACCATTGACAATTGGGTCATTTTTTACCACCTTCACGGTTAGGTCAATTATGACCCTTGGCAATTGGGTCACTTTAGACCACCTTCGCGGCTGGGTCAATTTTAACCCTTGGTCTATGGGGTTACTTTTGACCCTTTGTAGTTGGGTCCCTTGTGACCACCTTTGCGGCTCGGTCACTTTTGACCCTTGGCAGTTGTATCATTTTTTACCACCTTCGCGGCTGGGTCAATTTCGACTCTTGGTGTACGGGGTCACTTTTGACCCTTTGCAGTTTGACTCAATTTTGACCATCTTCGCGTCTAGCTCAGTTTTGACCCTTGGTGTATGGGGTCACCTTTAACCCTTGGCAGTTGGGTCAATTTTGACCCTTGACAGTTGGGTGACTTTTGACCACCTTCGCGGCTGGGTCACTTTCGACCTTTAGTGTGTGGGGTCACTTTTGACTCGTGGTAGTCGGGTCAATTTTTACCCTTGAGAGTTCGGTCACTTTTGACGACCTTCGCGTTTTGGGTCAATTTTGACCCTTGGCATATTGGGCAATTTTGACCTTTGACAGTTGGGTCAATTTTGACCCTTTTGACAGTTAGATCCATTTTTATCCTTGGTAGTTGGGTCAATTTTGATCCTTGGCAGTTGGACCACTTTCGACCTTCTCTGCGGTTGGGTCAGTTTTTGACCTTTGGTGTGCGGGGTCACTTTTGACCCTTGGCATTTTAGTCAGTTTTGACCCTTGCTGTATGGGGTCACTTTCGACCCTTGGTGTATGAGTTCACTTTTGACCCTTGGCAGTCGGGTCAATTTCGCGGCTGGGTCAGTTTTGACCTTTGGTCTGTGGGGTCATTTTTGGCCACCTTCGCAGTTGGGTTAATTTCAACCCTTGCTGTATGGGGTCACCTCTGACCCTCGTCAGTTGGGTCAATTTTGATCCTTGGCAGTTGGGTCCCTTTTGACCACCTTCGCGGTTGGGTCAATTTTGACCCTTGGCAATCACATCAATTTTGACCCTTTGCAATTGGGTCAAATTTGACCCTTGGCAGTTGGGTCAATTTTAACCCTTTTTTAGTTGGATCCCTTTTGACCACCTTTGTGGCTGGGTCAGTTTTGACCCTTGTTGTGTGGGGTCACATTTGACCCTTGGTAATTGGGTCAATTTTGACCGTTGGTATACGGAGTAACAAATTCTTCATTCACATCTTTCGCTGACCCTTAACTCCCCTACCAATAATCCCACAGCGCGCATGACGCACACGGTGCGTCACCTTCATATTTGAAATCCGCAGAAAGTCTCTGTCCAGCGGGTCGCTCGCGAAAAAACCAGAAGCATCGATCCAGCCTCTTACGTCACCACGTTACGGAACAATAGCCACCCGCACACAAGTAGACAACCTCTAACGAGTCGCAGACGTAACGTATCGCGAGCGACGCGGACTAATTGCGTGTAACGAAGTCTTACGCGAGTCCGGGAGCTAACGAGGGAAGCATGAAATTAGACGGAGACGCAAAGTGAGACATCGTTAAGGTGCCGCGGGCATTGTCTCTTGTTGGCTTTCTGCTGGATTTCTGCCGCTGCGGCCTTCCGCGTCTTGTTGCGGTGGGTTATGGGGTTGTGCGTGGCGAGTTTACGAGCTTCCGGAATGGGAGGCTTGAGTAATTGCGTGGTGGAAGTTGAAAGGTGGTGTCGCGGGTCAGAAGTGGGGTAGGCGAATTTTTGGGCGGGAGGAATAGTGCATGACTCATACGGTGGGTCATGGATTTGAAATGTGAGGAATAGTGCATGACCCACACGGTGGGTCAGGGATTTGGAATGTGAAAAATAGTGGATGACCCATACGGTGGGTCATAGATTTGAAATGTGTGATATAGTGCATGACCCATAGGGTGGGTCATGAATTTGAAATGTGAGGAATAGTGATAAGGCATTTTTGTGACGCATACCGTGCGTCAAGTTTGATGAAAATTTGTTGGTAAATGAAAATGTTTGCGTGACGCACACGGTGCGTCATCAGGTTTGATCAAAATTTGTTGGTACGAAAGTAAATTCTCGTGACGCATATGCTGCGTCATGAAGTTTGGTGAAAATTTCTTCGAGAAACAAAATTTTACGTGACGCATATGGTGCGTCAGCAACTATGTGAAAAATTGTTGGTTGTAGAGAAAGTTTTCGTGACGCAACGGGTGCGTCATGAAGTTTTGTAAAAACTATATATCGCTTGCACAAATTCTTCCTCTGACGCACATGGTGCGTCATGGATTTTCTGAAAATTTTACGTGACGCATACGGTGCGTCATCAATTTTGTCAAAATTTGTCGGTAAAAAAGAAAGTTTACGTGACGCATACGGTGCGTCATGAAGTTTTGTAAATAAATTTTATTGCTTGTAAAAATTATTCTTGTGACGCACACGGTGCGTCATCAAGTTCAGGGACGATTTTTTGGTAAAAGAAAATAATACGTGACGCATACGGTGCGTCATCAATGTTATGGAAATTTGTCGGTAAAAGAAAAAGTTTACGTGACGCATACGGTGCGTCATGGAATTTTGTAGTGGGATTTCAATTTTGTCGTGGTGGAGGAAAAAATATTTTTGTGACGCATACGGTGCGTCGTTAGGTTTGGTGGAAATTTGTTGGAAAAAGAAAGATTTTACGTGACGCATATGGTGCGTCATGAATATTTGTAGCAAATTTATAGCGTTTGCAAAAATTGTTATTGTGACGCACACGGTGCGTCATGAAGTTTTGTAAATAAATTTTATTGTTTGTAAAAATTATTCTTGTGACGCACACGGTGCGTCATCAAGTTCAGGGACAATTTTTTGGTAAAAGAAAATTATACAGGACGCATACGGTGCGTCATAAAGTTTTGTACCAAAATTATAGCGTTTGCAAAAATTATTACTGTGACGCACACGGTGCGTCATGGAGTTTTATCGTTGGATTTCAATTTTGTCGTGGTGGGGGAAAAAATATTTTTGTGACGCATACGGTGCGTCATTAGGTTTGGTGGAAATTTGTTGGTAAAAGAAAGATTTTACGTGACGCATACGGTGCGTCATGAAGTTTTGTAACAAATTTATAGCGTTTGCAAAAATTATTATTGTGACGCACACGGTGCGTCATGGAGTTTTGTAGTGGGACTTCAATTTTGTCGCGGTGAAGGAAAAAATATTTTTGTGACGCATACGGTGCGTCGTTAGGTTTGGTGGAAATTTGTTGGAAAAAGAAAGATTTTACGTGACGCATATGGTGCGTCATGAATATTTGTAGCAAATTTATAGCGTTTGCAAAAATTGTTATTGTGACGCACACGGTGCGTCATGAAGTTTTGTAAATAAATTTTATTGTTTGTAAAAAAAATTTTTTGTGACGCATACGTGCGTCATCAAGTTCAGGGACAATTTTTTGGTAAAAGAAAATTATACAGGACGCATACGGTGCGTCATAAAGTTTTGTACCAAAATTATAGCGTTTGCAAAAATTATTACTGTGACGCACACGGTGCGTCATGGAGTTTTGTCGTTGGATTTCAATTTTGTCGTGGTGGGGAAAAAATATTTTTGTGACGCATACGGTGCGTCATTAGGTTTGGTGGAAATTTGTTGGTAAAAGAAAGATTTTACGTGACGCATACGGTGCGTCATGAAGTTTTGTAACAAATTTATAGCGTTTGCAAAAATTATTATTGTGACGCACACGGTGCGTCATGGAGTTTTGTAGTGGGATTTCAATTTTGTCGTGGTGGAGGAAAAAATATTTTTGTGACGCATACGGTGCGTCATTAGGTTTGGTGGAAATTTGTTAGTAAAAGAAAGATTTTACGTGACGCATATGGTGCGTCATGAAGTTTTGTAACAAATTTATAGCGTTTGCAAAAATTGTTATTGTGACGCACACGGTGCGTCATGAAGTTTTGTGGTGGGCTTTCAATTTTGTCGTGGTAGAGGAAAAAATATTTTTGTGACGCATACGGTGCGTCATTAGGTTTGGTGGAAATTTGTTGGTAAAAGAAAGATTTTACGTGACGCATATGGTGCGTCATGAAGTTTTGTAACAAATTTATAGCGTTTGCAAAAATTATTATTGTGACGCACACGGTGCGTCATGGAGTTTTGTCGGGGGATTTCAATTTTGTCGTGGTGGCGGAAAACATATTTTTGTGACGCATACGGTGCGTCATTAGATTTGGTGGAAATTTGTCGGCAAAAGAAAAAGTTTACGTGACGCATATGGTGCGTCATGAAGTTTTGGAACAAATTTATAGCGTATGCAAAAATTGTTATAGTGACGCACACGGTGCGTCATGGAGTTTTGTCGTGAGGTTTCAATTTTGTGGTGGTGGAGGAAAAAATATTTTTGTGACGCATACGGTGCGTCATTAGTTTTGATAGAAATTTATTGGTAAAAGAAAGATTTTACGTGACGCATACGGTGCGTCATGAAGTTTTGTAACAAATTTATAGCGTTTGCAAAAATTATTATTGTGACGCACACGGTGCGTCATGGAGTTTTGTAGTGGAATTTCAATTTTGTCGTGGTGGAGGAAAAAATATTTTTGTGACGCATACGGTGCGTCATTAGGTTTGGTGAAAATTTGTTGGCAAAAGGAAGATTTTACGTGACGCATACGGTACGTCATGAAGTTTTGTAACAAATTTATAGCGTTTGCAAAAATTATTATTGTGACGCACACGGTGCGTCATGGAGTTTTGTAGTGGGATTTAAATTTTGTCGTGGTGGAGGAAAAAATATTTCTGTGACGCATACGGTGCGTCATTAGGTTTAGTGGAAATTTGTTGGTAAAAGAAAATGTTTACGTGACGCACATGGTGCGTCATGAAGTTTTGTAACAAATTTATAGCGTTTCCGAAAATTGTTATTCTGACGCACACGGTGCGTCATAGAGTTTTGTCGTGGGATTTCAATTTTGTCGTGGTGGGGGAAAAAATATTTTTGTGACGCATACGGTGCGTCATTAGGTGTGGTGGAAATTTGTTGGTAAAAGAAAGATTTTATGTGACGCATACGGTGCGTCATGAAGTTCTGTAACAAATTTATAGCGTTTGCGAAAATTATTATTGTGACGCACACGGTGCGTCATGGAGTTTTGTCGTGGGATTTCAATTTCGTCGTGGTGGATAAAAAAATATTTTTGTGACGCATACGGTGCGTCATTAGGTTTGGTGAAAATTTGTTGGCAAAAGAAAGATTTTACGTGACGCATATGGTGCGTCATGAAGTTTTGTAACAAATTTATAGCGTTTGCAAAAATTATTATTGTGACGCACACGGTGCGTCATGGAGTTTTGTCGTGGGATTTCAATTTTGTCGTGGTGGAGGAAAAAATATTTTTGTGACGCATACGGTGCGTCATTACGTTTGGTGGAAATTTGTTGGTAAAAGAAAGATTTTACGTGACGCATATGGTGCGTCATCTAATTTTTTGAAATTTATTCTTAATACAGAAAGCTCATATTCGAATTACATGACCCACTGTGTGGGTCATCAATTATTGGTCACATTCCAAATACATGACCCACCGTGTGGGTCATATACAATTCCCCCCATTCCAAATCCATGACCCACCGTGTGGGTCATACGCAATTCCACAGTTTCCAATACAGAACCCCCGTGTTTTCTACCGTCCGCGGATTGCAAAGAATTTCTTTTCCCGTCGTCCCGCAGAATCCCACGGACGCGACTTCCGTTTGCTGTAACTTTTTCCACCGTAAGAACAGTGATCTTCCGCCGTCCGCCATTGACGCGTCTTTTTCATCGTCAGACAAAGAAGCCTGGCGAAATACGAGTGTTTAGCGGCGCGACGAAGTGCCGTGATTTACCGAAGAAAAGTCACATGCCACTCGAAGCCACTTTCTCCGCGAGTGGCCGAACAGGCGGAATTATGGCCTGAGGAAGAAGGAAGAAGAGACGGAAGCTGGGGGTGAATTGTGCAAAATCAGGGAAACCGCGAGCAACCGACTAATCAGTGATTCGTTAATGAATGTAATGTGCAGGGATTGAATTGAATGAAAAAGGAAGAGCAATTGTCATGGTAGTTATTATATATGTATGTGTGTGTGGATGTATTGTGTACAAGATAAAATTTACTGATTGATGCTATAACGGTGACTGAATTAAATGCAAAAGAATAGTCATTTTTATGGCAATAATTCATTATATTTTATAGACGTATATTTATTGGGATATTTCGAATTTTGTGTTTACTCGACTACATTGGTATATCGGAATAAAGGAAATGATTAATTATGTTCAAATTTTAAATCCATGACCCACCATGTGGGTCAGTCAATAAATATAGTATTTGAAATCCTGCACGAAATCAATGACTCACCGTATGGGTCTTCCAGTGTATCTCATATTTGAAATTAATGACCCACATGGTGGGTCATTCAGTAATTATCTAATTTGAAGTCAATAACTCACCACATTGATCATGTAAATAATTTCTTTTACCAATAAATTTTGAGAATACTCTATGACGCACCGTGTGCGTCACGAGAATAACTTTTGCAAGTGACATAAATTTTTTTGCAAAACTTTATGACGCACAATATGCGTCACGAGAATAACTTTTGCAAGTGACATAAATTTTTTTGCAAAACTTCATGACGCACAATATGCGTCACGTAAAGTTTTTGTTTACCAACAAATTTTCTGCAAACTTGATGACGCACCGTATGCGTCACAAAAATATTTTTCGTCCAGAACGACAAAATTGAAATCCCACTACAAAACTCCGTGACGCACCGTGTGCGTCACAATAATAATTTTTGCAAACGCTATAAATTTGTTACAGAACTTCATGACGCACCATATGCGTCACGTAAAATCTTTCTTTTACCAACAAATTTCCACCAAACCTAATGACGCACCGTATGCGTCACAAAAATATTTTTTCCTCCACCACCACAAAGTTGAAATCCCACGACAAAACTCCATGACGCACCGTGTGCGTCACAATAATCATTTTTGCAAACGCTATAAATTTGTTACAAATCTTTATGACGCACCATATGCGTCACGTAAAATCTTTCTTTTGCCAACAAATTTCCACCAAACCTAATGACGCACTGTATGTGTCACAAAAATATTTTTTCCTCAACCACGACGAAATTGAAATGCCACCACAAAACTCCATGACGCACCGTCTGCGTCACAATAATAATTTTTGCAAACGCTATAAATTTGTTACAAAACTTCATGACGCACCATATGCGTCACGTAAAATCTTGATTTTGCCAACAAATTTCCACCAAACCTAATGACGCACCGTATGCGTCACAAAAATATTTTTTCCTCCACCACGACAAAATTGAAATCCCACCACAAAACTCCATGACGCACCGTGTGCGTCACAATAACAATTTTCGCAAACGTTATAAATTTGTTACAAAACTTCATGACGCACCATATGCGTCACGTAAAATCTTTGTTTTACCAACAAATGTCCACCAAACCTAATGACGCACCGCATGCGTCACAAAAATATTTTTTCCTCCACCACGGAAAAATTGAAATCCCACGACAAAACTCCATGACGCACGGTGTGCGTCAAAATAATAATTTTAGCAAACGCTATAAATTTGTTATAAAACTTCATCAAAGCGTCACAAGAATAATTTTTGCAAACGATAAATTTTCTTTACAAAACTTCATGACGCACCATGTGGGTCATGTAAACATTTTCTTTTACCAACAAATTTTCAGAAAACTCGATGACGCAACGTGTGCGTCACAAGAATAATTTTTACGGACGATGTAAATTTTTTTCAAAATCTCATGACGCAGCATATGCGTCACCAGAACTTTTTCTTTTACCAACAAATTTTGACCAAACTTCATGACGCACTGTATGCGTCACGTAAATATTTTCTTTTACCAACAAAATCTCAAAAGACTCCATGACGCACCGTATGCGTCAGGAGAACTTTCTCTATTTCCAACAAAATTTCAAGACGCACCGTGTGTGTCACGGGAATAATCTTTGCAAACGATATAAATTTTGGAGAAAACTCCATGACGCACTGTATGCGTCACAAGAATTTGTGCAAGCGATATAAGTTTTCTACAAAACTTCATGCACATTACTTGGAATGTGATGAATAATTGATGACCCACACGGTGGGTCATGTACTTGAAATGTGATGGATAACTGATGACCCATACGGTGGGTCATGTATTTATATATATATATATATATATATTATTTATTTTCACTACATTAAAATATTTAACTTTGCACTTATTATTATTATTAATATTATTAATGTGAACAATTGATGACCCACACGGTGGGTCATGTATTTGAAATGTGATGGATAATTGATGACCCATATGGTGGGTCATGTACTTGGAATATAATGAATACTTGGTGACCCACATGGTGGGTCATTCACTAAGAATTCTAATATATTTCAATTCAACGCATTCGCAATTTAGTTTTTCTTTATTTTAACGTATTCAAGTTAAAGTTTTTTTTAAATTCTAATTTCTTCATTTTCTTAAAACGGACAGTCCATACCTTTGCCGGGAAGTTTTCATGATGTTGACACGCGCTGCCATCTGTGGCGCAGCTTCGTACCAAATGCGTCCGTCATATAGATAATGCAGTCATGTTCTATGCAGAGACCTGAGCGTTGAAGTCTCCAGCGAAGTGTAGAGAGACTTCTATACCGCAGTTCGCTTTGAAAGTGGAGTGTATGGGAAATGAATGATTTGACAATATAAGAAATGGGAAACTGCGAAATATTCCTTTGTGCATATGCGTTTATTTATGTATAGACAAATTTCACGCTTTGTCATATTTTCCAGATTTTCTCCCGTATTTTACTGTATGTCGATGAGTGTCTTCCATTTAAGGTTTTAAAAATTATGGGAAAATATGAAATGCGTTTGAATATATATATATATATATATATACATTACGTGTATGCATATATACACGTTCAAATATATATATACATATATGAAGGAAGCCATATCCGGAATACTGTTGAATGCATACATTTATACGTACATACGTATATAACGAATGCCGTAAAATTTAGTGATTAAAATATGGTTGAACATGTATATAGATATATGGGAAAATATGGATTATGGTAAAATGTAGATATATTGAATTTGACTGCATTTATTATATATATATATTGGTATTATATATATATATATATAATAAATGCAGTCAAATTCAATATATCTACATTTTACCATAATCCATATTTTCCCATATTTCCTACACAATTATAATCCCTATTTTGGATTTTACTACTCTTGCCTCTTATTTCCTGCAGAGTCATATTCCATACTTTGGATTATACTGCGTAGAATATAACTGTGCAGGAAATAAGGGAAAATAGAAAATATGTATGTATGTATATATATACATATGCACACATAATATATATGAATGGTATATATGAATGCAGAAAAATTGAGAATATCGATTATAATTGTGTAGGAAATATAGAAAAATGTGGAATGTCGTTAAATATATATTATATTGAATTATATTAAATATATGTATATATATATATATACATGAATATAGTTACGTGCAAAATATAGAATATAATTATATATATGCTATATTAACATATCACTACATTCATATATATATGAATATATTTTTTCGTCTTATTTATTTTCAAAATATTGCAATATTTAATTTTGCACATCTTGTCGTTAGTGGAATTCTTAAAATTCCTACAATTGTATACTTCAATAATCGCCGTCTCCTTATCCATTTTCAAAACATTGAATTGTTTAATTTTATACTTCTTCTTATAATTATAATTCTTATAATCCCTACAATTGCAGATTTTAATAATCGCGGTCATCTTATCTATTTTCACTACATTAAAATATTTAATTTCACACTTCTTAAAATTATAATTCTTTAAATTGCACACTTCAATTATCGCCATATATTTTCAGAACATTAATCATCATTATTATTATTATAACTCTTATAATTTATATAATTATATACTTTAATTATCGCCGTCACCTTATGTATTTCCAAAATATCAAAATACCTAATTTTACATTTCTTCATATTATTATAATTTTTATAATCAGTACAATTGCATATTTTAATAATCATGGTCATCTTGTCTATTTTCACTACATCAAAATATTTTATTTTACACAAATTATTATTATTATTATTGATGTTGTTGTTGTTGTTGTTATTTTTATAACTTTCATATTTTCTATAATTGCATACAAATCATTATTACGTCATCCAAAAAAAAATCAAACAACGCGCCATATAAAAACTACTATCCCCTCCGGCTTCGAAAAACAAAATAAAAGTGCAGTATCGACTATTTTAGTACGAGGCTTCATTTGTTACAAAAAAATAATGAGAAAAATAAAAATAAATAAAATTTAAAAATTAATGAAAATAAATAAAATATTAAATATATATAAAAAATACCAGCCGCTCCGACTTCAAAAAACAAAATGAAAGTGTGGTATCGACTATTTTCGTACGACGCTTCATTCACCAGAAAAAAAATAATGAGAAAAAGTAAATTATTACGTCGCATGAAAATAAAAAAAATCTAAAAGACATATAAAAAATACCATTCCCTCCGGCTTCAAAAAGCAAAACGAAAGTATCTCTACGCCATTTTCGCTGCGATGCCGCGTTCGCCCGGAAAAAAATAAACTAGTGTTCGTTCTTAAGTCTCATCCTTTTTCCGTTTTTATCGCGAAAAGTCGGAAGCGCTTGAAGCCGGAAATGGCGGCGAATGCCGGCGACAGGAAGCGAAGTATTCTTCCTTTTACGACATTTTTATTCGCCGCTTTACGTCTCTTTTCTTTCGCTGGCAGCGTTTCCGGCTTTTAGCCGCGTCTCTCGATGGAAGTTGAAATCCGCTGAGCGCCTTCTGGGCAATTAAATATTTTAATGCGCTGCAAGCGTATGAGCCGCGCGGCGAAAGATGAATTATGCAATTGCGGGAGTTTGATGAATTGTAATAACGGAGGGAAATGTGAAAATAGATATTTTGATGTTTTGAAAATGGATGAGGTGACGGCGATTATTAAAGTGTGCAATTGTAAAAATTTTGAAGAATTATAATAACATATATTTTAATGTTCTGAAAATAAATAAAGTGACGGTGATATAATAATAATAATAATAATAATAAGAAGAAGAAGAAGAAGAAGAAGAAGAAGAAGAAAATGTACAAAATTAAATATTTTAATGTGATGAAGAAAGATAAAGTGACGGTGACAATTATGTATGCAATTATAGAAATTATAAGAGTTATAATAATAATAGTAATAATAATAATAATAATAATAATAATAATAATAATAATAAGTGTAAAAATAAATATTATAACTTTTTCGAAATTAAATATTTCAATGTTTCGAAATTGAATATTTTAATGTTTCGAATATAGATAAGGTGACGGCGATTATTAAAGTGTGCAATTGTAACAATTTTGAGGAACTATAATAACCCGAACAAGTGCAGAAATTGATATTTTACTGTTCTGAAAGATGTTCTGATAAGTATCTAGTGTTTTTTTTCAGCTGTTAACAGATTTATGCGTCATAATAACCTACTTTTTTTGTGACAAGTGCAGCGTCCTCTCAAAAAAGCCTGCACGACACTTTTTATTCGCGTCATCATATAGAATCAAAATACATTTTTTAATTCACGTTCTATCTGTTTTTATTTCAACCGACACAATAATCGTACTTGCATAATAATTTTTTTTCTAACAAATAGAGCGTCCATTCAAAAATGTCTATAGGACACTTTCGATTCTTAACATTGAACAGAATCGAACTACATTTTTTATTTCACATTCTACTTGTTTTCATTTTATCCTACACAATAATCCAATTTATATAATAATTTTGTTTCTGACAAACGAAGAGTCCTTTCAAAAATATATACACCACACTTTCTATTCGCATTATCATATAGAATCAAAATACATTTTTTAATTTTTATTCTACCTGTTGTTTTTTATTCATCCGACATTATAATCGAATTTGTATAATTTTTTTTTTTTTCCTACAAATGGAGCATTTTTTCAAAAATGTCTATAGGACACTTTCGATTCTTACCATCGAACAGAATCGGATTATATTTTTTATTTCACATTTTACCTCTTTTTATTTCATCCAACACAATAATCGAATTTATTTAATCATTTTTTTTATGACAAATAGAGCTTCCATTGAAAAATGTCTATATGACACTTTTGATTCGAATCGTCGACCAGAATAAAACTCTATTTTTTATTTTACATTTTACCTCTTTTAATTTCACCAACACAATAATCGAATTTGTATAATAATTTTTATCTAACAAATGAAGCATCTTTTCAAAAATATGTATAGGACACTTTCTATTCGTATCATCATATATAATTAGAATATATTTTTTATTTCACGTTCTACCTGTTCTTTATCCGACATTATAATCGAATTTGTATAATAATTTTTTTCTGACAAGTGGGGCGCCCAATGGAAAATATGTATACGACACTTTCGTTTCGTACCGTCGATCAGAATCGAACTACATTTTTTATTTCACCTTCTACCTCTTTTTATGTCACTAACAATATAATCGAATTTGTATAATAATTTTTTTCTGACAAATAGAACGTCCATTCAAAAATATGTATACGACACTTTCGTTTCGTACCATCGACCAGAATCGACCCCCATTTTTCATTTCACCTCTTACCTGCTTATTTTTTTTTCACCGATATAATAAACGAATTTCTATAATATTTTTTTTCTAACGAATGAAGCATCTTTTCAAAAATATGTATAGGACAGTTTCGATTCATACCGCTGACCAGAATCGAATTCCATTTTTTATTCACTGCCTCACTTACCTTTTTCATTCCACAAACCCCAGGGGACCCCAAAAATCACATTTTTCAGCCCCAACCCTTGTATTCCGTTAAAAATCTTTAATTCTTTACATTTATTTGCAGGTTAACGAAAAGTCTCGGGCCCAGCTACCAGAATTCCTGTCGGAGCTGGACTTGTCGAGCATGGAAGTGTCGGAAGAGGATGTCGAAGAGTTGAAAAAAGTCGTCAAACGTTTGGCGCCCGAGCGGAATGGCGAGTACCAAGTTTATCAAGGTTTCATCACCCTTTTACTAACATTTTTCTCTCATCCCCGTGCTTTTACGGAGACTAACCACTGTTTATACGAATTGCACGAAAATAAAACCAAAATACGATAAGCGACGCCGGGGGTGACAGGAATATTTCGGAAGGATGCAAATTTTGAGGATTCGGCAACGAAAAAAATGTGGTCTTGTGCAGCGGGAGAATGCGAACAAAAAGTGTGGTATGCGATTTTTTGGTGGGACATTCGATTGTCGAGAAAAAAAATAATTTGTGTCTGAAAAAAGATGGCGTCGCTTGTTCGGAAATTCAATTTTTGAAATTTGGTTACAAAAAAAATATTTTTGGATGCAGGATAGAAAGTTGAAGAGAAAATGTGGAATACAATTTTTTACTGCGATCATTGATTTTCGAGGAAAAAAATAATTTGTTTCGGAAAGAAGTTGGCGTCGCTTTTGCAACAATTCAAATTTGAGAATTTAGCAATAAAAAAAATATATTTGGGTGCAGGATAAAAACCGGAAGAGAAAATCTAGAATACGATTTTTTGTTTTGGTCCGCGATTTTCGAGGAAAAAATCATTTGTTTCAGAAAGAAGATGGCGTTACTTAGTCAAAAATTCGATTTTGAGAATTCGGCAATAAAAAAAATATATTTGGATAAAGGATAGAAAGCTGAAGAAAAAATGTGGGATACGATTTTTCCTGTGGTCATTGATTTTCGAGAAAAAAAAATGATTTGCTTCGGAAGGAATTGTACGGATTTCGCTGGTTTGGAAATTCAATTTTGAGAATTTGGTAATAAAAAAAATATATTTGGATACAGGATAGAAAGCTAAAGAGAAAATGTGGGATACGATTTTTTGTTTTGGTCCGTGATTTTCAAGGAAAAAAATCATTTGTTTCGGAAAGAAGATGGCGTCATTTGTTCAAAAATACGATTTGAAGAATTCGCTAATAAAAAAAAATATATCTGGGGAAAGGATAAAAGGCTGAAGAGAAAACGTAGAATACGATTTTTTGCTTTGGTCCGTGATTTTCGAGAAAAAAAAAATCATTTGTTTCTGAAAGAAGATGGCGTCGCTTGTTCAAAAATTCAATTTTAAAAAAAAGTTAAAGAGAAAATGTGGAATACGATTTTTTCCTGTGATCAGTGATTTCTGAGAAAAAAAATCATTTGTGTTTGAAAGAAGATGGCGTCGCTTGTTCAAAAATTCAATTTTGAGAATTCGGTAATAAAAAAAAATATATTTGGATACAGGATAAAAAGTCGAAGAGAAAATGTAGAATACCGTGATTTTCGATTTTGTGTTTGAAAGAAGATGGCGTGTGATTATTGATTATATTTGGATGAGAAAAAAGAGAAAATCAATACGATTTTTTGTTTGTGATTTTCGAGGAAAAAAAATCATGAAAGAAGATGGCAGCGCTTGGTCAAAAATTCAATTTTAAGAATTCAGCAATAAAAAAAAAATTTTTGGGTACAGGATAAAAGGCTGAAGAGAAAATAGAGAATACGATTTTTTAGTTTGGTCCGTGATTTTTGAGGAAAAAAATTATTCGTTTCGGAAAGAAGATGGCGTCGTTTGTTCAAAAATTCAATTTTAAGAATATGGCAATAAAAAAATATATATTTAGATGCAGGATAAAAAGCTGAAGAGAAAATGTGGAATACAATTTTTTGGTCTGGTCCGTGATTTTGGAGGAAAAAAATCATTCGTTTCTGAAAGAAGGTGGCGTCGTTTGTTTGAAAATTCAATTTTAAGAATTCGGCAATAAAAAAATATACTTGGGTGCAGGATAAAAAGCCGAATAGAAAATGTGGAATACGATTTTTTGGTGTGGTCAGTGATTTCTGAGAAAAAAATTATTGGTTTTGAAAGGAATTGTACTTAAGATAGCGTCGCTTGTTTGAAAATTAAATTCTGAGAATTTGGAAATAAAAAAAATATATTTGGATGCAGGATAAAAGGCTGAAGAGAAAATGTAGAGTACGATTTTTTGCTGTTGTCATTGATTGTCGAGGAAAAAAATCATTTGTTTCGGAAAGAAGATGGCGTCGCTTGGTCAAAAATTCAATTTTGAGAATTTGGCAATAAAAAAAATATATTTGGATGCAGGATAAAAGGCTGAAGAGAAAATGTACAATACGGCTTTTTGTTTTGGTCCTTGATTTTCGAGAGAAAAAAAAATCATTTGTTTCGGAAAGAAGATGGCGTCGCTTGTTCAAAAATTCAATTTTAAGAATTTTGTATTAAAAAAATATACTTAGATGCAATAAATAAATGTTACGATTTTTTGTTTTGGTCCGTGATTTTCGAGGAAAAAAATTATTTGTTTTCGAAAGAAGATGGCGTCCCTTGATCAAAAAGTCAATTTTAAGAATTTGACAATAAAAAAAATATATTTGGATGCAGGATAAAAGGCTGAAGAGAAAATGTAGAATACGATTTTTTGCTCTGGTGCGTGATTTTCGAGAAAAAAAATAATTTGTCTCGGAAAGAAGATGGCGGCGCTTGGTCAAAAATTCAATTTTAAGAATTCAGCAATAAAAAAAATATGTTTGGGTGCAGGATAAAAAGTCGAAGAGGAAATGTGGAATACGATTTTTTCCTGTGGACAGTGATTTTCGAGGAAAAAAATAATTTGTTTCGGAAAGAACAAAAAAGCGTCGCTTGTCCAAAAATTCAATTTCAAGAATTTGGTATTGACAAAAATATGTTTGGGTGAAGGATAAAAAGTTAAAGAGAAAATGTGGAATACGATTTTTTGCTGTGATCAGTGATTTCTGAGAAAAAAAATCATTTGTGTTTTGTCGAGTTCAAAAAAAATTATTATATTTTGGTACAGGATAAAAGGCTGAAGAGAAAGTGTAGAATACGATTTTTTGTTTTGGCCCGTGATTTTCGAGGAAAAAAATCATTTGTGTTTGAAAGAAGATGGCGTCGCTTGTCTGGAAATTCAATTTTGAGAATTTGGCAATAAAAAAAATATATTTGGATGCAGGATAAAAAGCTGAAGAGAAAATGTAGAATACGATTTTTTGCTGTGGTCCGTGATTTTCGAGGAAAAAAATCATTTGTTTCGAAAAGAAGATGGCGTCGCTTTTGCAGAAATTCAATTTTGAGAATTTGGCAATAAAAAAATATATTTGGATGCAGGATAAAAAGCTGAAGAGAAAATGTAGAATACGATTTATTACTGTGATCATTGTATTCGAGAAAAAAAAATTATTTGTTCCGGAAAAATTGTACAGAAGATGGCGCCGCTTGTTTGAAAATTCAGTTTTGAGAATTCGATAATAAAAAAAATATATTTCGATGTAGGATAAAAAGCAGAAGAGATGGCGATTTTTTGCTTGTTGATTTTCGGAATTTCAATTTTTGTTCAAAAATTTGATAATGACAATAAAAAAAATATTTTTGCGTACAGGATAAAAAGTCGAAGAGAAAATGTGGAATACGTTTTTTCCTGCGATCTTTGATTTCCGAGGAAAAAATTATTTCTTTTTTCAACGATCAATTATTTCTATATTTTTTTCCATGAAAAGCAAGCATCATATCCAAAAATGTATTGAACATTTTCGATTGGGATTTTTATAAGAAAACAGCCTGTATTTTTTAATTTGCAAAATTATATTTTCGTAAATTCACAAAATGGCGTCGTTTATTCCAAAATTAATTTTTCAAGAATTTGATACTGACAAAAATATAGCTCCATTCAGAATAAAAAGTCGAAGAGAAAATGTGGAATACGTTTTTTTCTGTGATCCTTGATTTCCGAGAAAAAAATTATTTATTTTTTCAACGATCAATTATTTCTATATTTTTTCCATGAAAACCAAGCATCATATGAAAAAATGTACTTGACATTTTCGATTCGAATTTTTATGAAGAAGCATCCCGTATTTTTTAATTAGAAATATTATATTTTCGTAAATCCACAAGATGGCGTCGCCTATTCAAAAAATTAATTTTTCAAGAATTTGATACTGACAAAAATGCAGCTCCATTCAAGATGAAAAGTAGAAGAGAAAATGTGGAATACGATTTCTTTCTGTGATCTTTGATTTCCGCGAAAAAAAATATTTTCTTTTCAACGATCAATTACTTCTATATTTTTTTCCATGAAAACCAAGCATCATATGGAAAAATGTACTGGACATTTTCGATTCGGATTTTTGTAAAGAAGTAATCTGTATTTTTTAATTTGCAAATTTATATTTTCGTAAATCCACAACATGGCGTCGCTTATTAAAAAAATTAAATTTTTAAAAATTTGGTGCTGACAAAAATACAGCTCCATTCAGAATTAAAAATCGAAGAAGAAATGTGGAATACGTTTTTTCCTGTGATTTTTGATTTCCGAGAAAAAAATTATTTTCTTTTCAACGATCAATTATTTTTATATTTTTTTTTCCATGAAAACCAAGCATCATATGGAAAAATGTACTCAACATTTTCGATTCGGATTTTTATAAAGAAGCAGCCTGTATTTTTTAATTTGCAAAATTATATTTTTGTAAATCCGCAAGATGGCGTCGCTTATTCGAAAAATTAATTTTTCAAGAATTTGATACTGAAAAAAATATAGTTATATTATCAAAAAAGTCGAAGAGAAAATGAATTTTTTTTCCAACAGAAAAAAATTTTCTTTCACCAAAATTTTTTCCAAAAACCCACAAAAATAGTGAACATTTTCGTTTCAGTTTTTGGCGTAGAATCGGTTCGCATTTTTTTCCACACAAAATTCACGCATTCTTAAACCCCCAGATTGGGGCCATTATCAAAAGTTGAATTTTCCAACAAAAATTTTCTTCCAACCTCAAAAAACGTATTCTCTCGACATCTCTCTCGTATTCACATTTCACTTTTCAACACTTTTAAAATAAAATCACTTTCTTATGTTTCTTCGCTCTGTCTGTCTGTTTTTCCCGCTTTCACTCTCTCTTCCTATCATCCTTCGGGAACGAAGTCTTCTTTGGGAACGAACAGCTGCTCAGGGAGTGGTTGAAAGGAGCCGGTACTATTTTCCACTAAATTATTACCATTTTCTTACATTTCTTACATATCTTACATTTTTCTTCTTTATTTTATTAGATTCTCACAAGCGCACTCTTTTACATCTAGATAGCCCGCTCATTTTTCATGCATTCGGAGCTTCGATGATTTTAACAGTTTATTTGCGCTACATCGTCACTGTTTATGGTGTTTACTTGATTTTTTTCGAATTTTAGGGGTCACCGGGCAACCAGGAGTTGATTTTCCAGCCCTCACGTCGATTCCTGCCACGTCGTTCAGCTGTCGGGGACTTAAAGGCGGTTATTATGCCGATCTCGAGACGAATTGTCAGGTAAGAAAAAAAAAATTTTTTTCAAAAATTTTTTTAAAATTCAAAATTTTTGAAATTTTCTAAAATGCGTTAATAAAAAATACAGAGGTGTTAACCAAGAGAAAACGAGTAATAAGTGTGGTATAACATTTTTTCGTACGTTTTAATAAATTAGTTTAGTTTCAAATATACCATATTATACTTTTTACTATATCACTTTTTACTATACTATATTATACTTATATTATATAACTATATTAACACTAGATTGCCCAAGGCAGTCATTTTGACTGTTTTTTAATTTCAATTAGAAAAACAATTATGAAATTGATGACAAAATTTCTTAGAATGTGGTGACTTTTTCTATAACATATAAATGGGTTTATGAATAATTGTAGTTACTTCCGCCCTCCTTTATTTCCGTATATATATATGTGTTATACCTATATTGCCCAGAAGCAGTCATTTTGACTGCTTGATAAATTTTAAATAATCAAAAGATTTTTATTTATTGAATTGAGTAAATTTCTTATATGACCTGTCCGGCTTTGTATTGAAATATGATGCATGATAAATTGTCGATTTCGGCGTATACTTGATAAGTGTCAGTTGCTCAATAAGCTAAAGTAGTACTAGTTATTCGAATCTTTATAAAGTGTTGTTCTAACAAGTTGTTTATTTTATTTCTTTTGCACCCTAACTTTATGAAAAAAATGTCGAACAGAAATGAGTTATTGGAAAAGCTAACGAACATAAGTGAAGAGTGCTCCGATATAGAATCGAATGCAACAAATTCTGAACTATCATCTGAAGATGAAGCGGATTATATTCAAAGTGAAACATCTGACGCTGAAGATAGTGATGAAGAGTCGATCACCAATGATGAAAATGAAAGTGTCATCAATATGTCCAGGAAAATGTGTAGGGTGCTAACTAGGTCAGATTCTGATGAAGAAACTGAAAATACGTTTCAGGAGGTCGAAACAGCTGCTGATGGTACTGTGTGGAGAAAAATTGACGAAGGTGGTATTCCTGGAAGGATACCATCTGCTTGTATTTTCAAGACTGTGAAAGGGCCAACAGGCTACGCAAAAAGGAACATTGTGGCAGATAATCTTATCAGTGCATTATCGTCGATAATAGATAACTATATTATCAAACGTATAAGAGAGTGCACAGAAGAATGTCGCCGAATTTTGCGGAACGGTTGGACAATATCATTACCGGAAATACGTGCATTTATTGGGATTCTATATGCTCGTGGAGCTTACGAGGCAACAAATTTTAAATTGAGTTATTTATGGTCAGCGAAGTGGGGTCCCGAATCTTTTAGAAAAACTATGGCCAGAGAAAAGTTCAAGCAAATCCTACGATTTATTCATTTTGACAAAAGAACCGAATGCAGTAGGCGCCTACAATCAAATAAATTTGCCTTGCTTTCGGAAATATGGGTTAAGTTCATTGAAAACAGTCAATATGTACAGTTAATATTTACTAATAACCTGTTATATAACTGTAAATAACATAAAAAATATTAAAAATTAATTTTAAACAAATTTCTTAACATATTTGTTATTTTTTCACAATGCAGTCATTTTGACTGTTTTTGGGCAATATAGGTATACAAGAAATCTCGGGCAATCTAGTGTTAAAATATATTTTTGTTACATTAAAAAAACTTGCCATTAAAAAGAATAGGAATATTAACGCTCACCTAATTCCGCAGGTCTTCCACATCTGCGACAACGGCCGCAAGATCTCGTTCCTCTGCCCGAACGGCACCATCTTCCAGCAGTCGCAACTGATCTGCGACTGGTGGTTCAAGGTGGACTGTTCCCGCTCCACCGAGCTCTACGAACAAAGCGCCGAGCAGCTCGCCCAGGAAGAAAAGCGTCGGAACGACCTGAAGAAGATCAAGTCCGAGTTCCACCGTTCCTCCGACAGCGACGAGACCTTCTCCCACCTCGACTACGACGGCCGCCAAAACGGCCGAACAAACCCCTACGGCTTGCTGGGTCCGAACCACCTCGACCCTCGCGCGCCAAAAGACTCCGACAAGAAAACTCCGATCTACCAGGCCATCAGCCGTCAACGAAACCAACTAGAGGCGCCCAGCAAAGCCCGGGACCTCAGGACCCCCGGGTTCCACTCCAGCACGGACCCGCAGACGGTCCAAATCCACCCAGGGACCCCCAGCTTCACGTTTCCGCCGCAGACGACCAGCAGCCCGACCCCCCGGGGTGGTCAGAAGTCGAGGACCTCGAGCCGCAACAATCTGAGCAGCCAGCCGAAGCTGGCGACGCCTTTTTACACGGAAGCGACGACGTTCAGGTCCACAACCCCGAGCCCGCGCGAGTTCCAGCAGCTGGCAGAGAGCGCGGCCTTCGTCACGAACCGGGGGAACCGCTTCGGGGGTGGCAGGAGCTTCTATTACAACGCTTATGGGGGTGGGCAGAACAAGAGCGGGGACCCCGAGGGTCCCGAGGCGACGACGAGCAAAGTGAGAGAGAATTATGGGGGGTATCAGGCGATTTACAAGCCGAGGACGACGACGGCGGTGCCGCTGGAGACGACGCTGCAGTACTCGACGACGGAGAAAAGTTATGGGGATTCGCAGAGGGAGAGTGGAGGGGGTGTGGAGGGAAGGGAGGGAAGGGAAGGAAGAGGGAGGCAGAGGTACGATGGGGAGAGGTGGAAGGGCGATGGGCAGGATGCGGGAAAGTGGAGTGGGAGGGGGAGGCAAGATAATCGAGATAGTCAAGATAGTCGAGATAATCAAGGGAATCGGGATAATCAAGATAATCGACATAATCAAGATAATCGAGATCATGTTAATTTTGGGCAGAACGGTGGAAACTGGAACGGAAGAAGTCGACAAGATAATCGAGATAATGTAGATAGTCGAGATAATCAAGATAGTCGAGATAATCGAGATCATCAAGGTAATCGAGATAATGTTAATTTTGGGCAAAACAGTGGAAACTGGAATGGAAGAAGTCGAGAAGATAATCGAGATAATGTAGATAATCTAGATAGTCGAGATAATCAAGATAATCGACATAATCAAGATAATCGAGATAATCAAGGTAATCGAGATAATGTTAATTTTGGGCAGAACAGTGGAAACTGGAACGGAAGAAGTCGACAAGATAATCGAGATAATGTAGATAGTCGAGATAGTCAAGATAGTCGAGATAATCAAGGTAATCGAGATAATGTTAATTTTGAGCAAAACAGTGGAAACTGGAACGGAAGAAGTGAATCTAGATAGTCGAGATAATCAAGATAATCTACATAGTCGAGATAATCAAGATAATCGACATAATCAAGATAATCGGGATAATCAAGGTAATCGAGATAATGTTAATTTTGAGCAGAACAGTGGAAACTGGAACGAAAGGAGTCGACAAGATAATCTAGATAGTCGAGATAATCAAGATAATCAACATCAAGATAATCGAGATAATCAAGGTAACCGAGATAATCCGCATTTTGGGCAGAACAGTGGAAACTGGAACGGAAGTGGTCACCAAGATAATCTAGATAATCAAAATAATCGAGATAATGCTAATTTCGGGGCAAATTATGGAAACTGGAACGAAAGAAGTCGACAAGATAATGGAGATGGTCAAGATAATCGAGGCAATCGAGATAATGGTCAATTCGAAGGCAATCGCGGAGATTGGACTAATAATCAAGATAATTCTGGTAATCTAGATAATCAAGATAATCAAGATAATCGAGATAACAGTGATTTCGGTCGCGAGGGTCAAAACTGGAATGATCGAAGTCGTCAAGATACTCGAGATAATCCAGATAATCGAGATAACCATCATCTAGATAATCGAGATAACGGAAATTTCGACCGTAATTCTGGAAATTGGTACGAAAGCACTCGTCCAGATAATCAAGATAGTCAAGATAACCGGAATTTCGCCAGCACCAACAACTGGAACCCCACAAATTACCGAGATACTACAGAAACCATAAATTATTCAACCGCCGAATATTTGACCACCGAACCCTATTATTCTACCGAGAATTATGACGAGTTCGAGAACTTCGAAAGAAATCGCGTCACCGGCAGGGATCTCGAACGCGAAATCGGGGGACCTTCGACCAAGCAATTTTATGGGACCACCGAAAACTACTGGCAGACCCCCGTAACCGACGATTTCACCGAAAGTTATGGGGCCACCACAACTTTTGCTCCCAACGAAAAGTCCGCGAAGCTCGATTTTGGGAGAAATGCCATTAGCACCACCGAAAAACCCCAAAAACGCGCGAATACGGGATTCCATGAGAATCCGAGGGGTCGCAATCTGAATTATGCGAGTTTGAGGGGTCCCAGTGGAAACTACGATATTTTGAAGCCCGCGAATTCGAGTGCAGAAAATACCGGAGCTCAAAACCCACAGAACGAAGATTTAAGAAGCCGAAATTCAAATTTCGAGGGTACATATAGCGAAAATTCGAATAACGAAAGTTCGGGGGTGCAAAATGCGAAAATCAAGGATCCAGGGACTCAAGATGCATATAACGAAAATTCGAGAACTCAAAATTCGTCGAATTCCGAAAATTATCGAAATTCCGGAAAGACCCTCAGTCCCTACGACACAAGTTTTACATATAAACAAGGCAAAGAAATGTCGACCCTGGGTCCCTACGTGCCTTTCACCAAAAATTACGTCTACTCCTCCATCAGTCCCACCACCACAACTCGTCCGCCTGTTTACAGTGCCACGATACCAACCTACACGTCCACTGCTGCCAACTATCGCACGACGAAGGCCCGAAACTCAGAAATCAGCGGCGGGAAGCATTTCGAAGAAAGTTTCCACCCCAAAACCTTTGATCGGAACAAAAGTTACGACCGAAGCGGCAAAAGTTTTGACCGCCGCACGGGTGGGGGTAAAAATATTGACCACGTCAGAAAAGGGGTTGATAACGTTGGGGGTGACAGAAAAAGTTTTGACCAAGGTCGTAAAACTATTGACCAATCAAGAAATTTTGATCCATCGTCAGGTGCTGATAATGGAAGTGACAGAAAAGGTTTTGACGATGGTCGGAAAAGTATTGACCAATCAACGAATTTTGATTCTGACAGAAAAAGTTTTGACCACGCGGATGCTGATAAGGGGGGTGACAGGAAAAGTTTTGACTTCAATCGCAAAAGAATTGACCAGTCCAAAAATTTTGACTTTGACCCATCGCCGGGTGCTGATAATGTTGGGGGTGACAGAAAAAGTTTTGACCACGGTCGTAAAAGTATTGACCAATCCAAGAATTTTGAAACCGACGGTAAAAGTTTTGACCATTCGGACACTGATAACGTTGGAGGTGACAGAAAAAGTTTTGACTTCAATCGCAAAAGTATTGACCACTCAAAGAATGTTGACCACCCCTCTACTGATTTTCTCGACAAATTCGACCGACCAAAGACCCTGCACCCCCAAAAATACCTTCCCGAGGTCCCAGACCCCCGCATTCTCGAAAATCGACCCCCCACCGAGCGCGAACACGCTCTAAGCATGCTCCAGTCCCTTCAGGGTCTGGGCAGCGACGTCCCTTCGCTGACGATTTCGGCCAAATCCGACAAAAGTCTCAAAAATAAGAAAGTAGAAGCTGATAAGAAAAGCAGCGCAAGAGGACCTTCGACCCTGCATTCGCTGGCGCTTTATTTTGCGACGGCAGATAGTTTCGACTCGAAGGAGGGAAAAAATGGAGGGACCCCCGGGGGTCCCCAGGTCAAGAACGAAACTGGGGTGGAGTTGCCGAGGAGCATTTTGACGCAGCATACGATTACTTCGTATGCCGAGTTGTTTAAGCTGAATAATGCGCTGGAGGCGAATGTGACGGAAAGTGAAGAGGCGGAGGAGGATGATGAAGAGGAGGAGGAGGATTTGGTCCTGCAGCAGAGCGAGGGTCCTGTGAGCGGGGCTAAGAAGAATGGGACGAAGCTGAGGGAGTTGGCCCAGGTCTTTACGCATGCGCTGTCGGCGTATTTGCAGGATCCGGATACTTTTAAGAAGGTCTTGACGGAGATTAGGCCCACGGAACCACCGACCACGACGGAGGATGTGGCGGGGTGGGAGACCAGAGGTGGGTAGGGAGAGATTTTTTGGAGGGGTGAGGGTGGTGGAGTGGGAAGTGGAGGGTTAGGGTGGAATTTTGGGGGATAGGGCGTTAATGGGGGGGTTTGGATGAAAATGGTTTGAATGAAAGTTGTGGAGGAAGGGGTCCTGAGGAAGTTTTGTCTGAAGCATTTTTTTGTAGTATCAATATTTTGGGAATTGCGGGAATGGTAGTAAATGATGATGAAATTCAGAAGTTGGGGATAGTGGAATTAGTAGTTAAAATAATCTGTTAGGGGTTGCGTTTGGATAAAATTGGTTTAGATAAAAGTTGTAGAGGAAGGGGTGCTGAGGAAGTTTTGTCTGAAGGATTTTTTTGTAGTATCAATATTTCGGGAATTATGAGAGTGGTAGTAAATGATGTTGATCGAAATCGAAGGGGTCTGATTCTAATGAAATTATTAGTTAAAATAGTCCGTTAGTGGATGCGTTTGGATAAAATTGGTTTAGATAAAAATTGTAGAGGAAGAAATGCTGTTGAAGTTTTGTCTGAAGCATTTTTTTGTACTGTCAATAATTTAGGCATTACGAAAATTATAGTAGACGATGTTGATAAAATTCAGAGGACCCTACATATAGCAGAATTATTGGTTTAATGGCCTGTTAGAGGCTGCATTTGGATAAAATTGGTTTAAATAAAAGTTGTAGAGGAAGGGGTGCTGAGGAAGTTTCGTCTAAAACATTTTTTTGTAATATCAATATTTTGGAAATTACAAGAATGATAGTAAATAATGTTCATGAAATTCAGGAGAACCTGGGTATAGTAGAATTATTAGTTAAAATAGTCCGTTAGTGGTTGCGCTTGGATAAAATTGGCTTAGATAAAAGTTGTAGAGGAAGGGACGTTGGAGAAGTTTTGGCTGAAGCATTTTTTTGTACTGTCAATAATTTGGGAATTACGAAAATTATAGTAGACGATGTTGATAAAATTCAGAGGAACCTACATATAGCGGACGTATTATTTAAAATAGTCCATTAGTGGTTGCTTTTGGATAAAATTGGTTTAGATAAAAGTTGTAGAGGAAGGGGTGCTGAGGAAGTTTTGTCTGAAGCATTTTTTTGTAGTGTCAATATTTTGGGAATTACAAGAATGCTAGTAAATGATATTGATCGAAATCGAAGGGGTCTGATTCTAATGAAATTATTAGTTAAAATAGTCCGTTAATGGATGCATTTGGATAAAATTGGTTTAAATAAAAGTTGTAGAGGAGGTAATGCTGAGCAAGTTTTATCTAAAACATTTTTTTGTAATATCAATATTTTGGGAATTACAAGAATGATAGTAGAAAATATTCATGAAATTCAGAAGAACCTGGGTATAGCGCAATTATTAGTTTAATAATGCGTTAATGGGTGTGTTTAGATAAACGTTGTAGGGATGGATGTGCTGGGGAAGTTTTGTCTGAAGAGTTTCTCCGTTGAATGCATTTTTGTGGAATTACAGAGATGGTACTTGATGATATTCATGAAAATCGTAAGAATTTCAGTTTAGTGGAATTATTGATTGAAATACTCGGTTAGTGGGTGCGTTTCGATAAAATTGCTTTAGATAAAAGTTGTAGAGATGGATGTGCTGGGGAAGTTTTGTCTGAAGAGTTTTTTCGTTTAATAAATTTTTGTGGAAGTACAAATATAGTACTTGATGATATTCATGAAAATCGAAGGAATTATTAGTTATATAATGGTGGTTCGGATGAAATATTTAGATAAATAACCCAGTAATGTCTGGTACATTTGGACAAAATTCCAATTACACGAAATAATAATATTGATCGAAATCGAAGGGTTCTGATGTTAACGAAAATATTGGTTAAAATAGTCGTTTTTTGCATTTAGATAAAATTGGTTTATAAAAGTTAGAAAATAACAGTTGGATAATGTTGATGAAATTTTTTTGTAGCATCAGATATTCTCCAATTATTACTGATGAATAATGTCTTATTATTTAAAATAGTCCGTTAGTGCCTTTTGGATAAAATTGCTTTAGTAAAAATTATAGGGGAAATGCTGACAAAGTTTTGTCTGAAGCATTTTTTTGTAGTGTCAATACTTTGGGAATTACGAGAATGGTAGTAAATGATGTTAATCGAAATCGAAGGGGTCTGATTCTAGCAAAACTATTAGTTAAAATAGTCCGTCAATGCATAAATTGTCTTAAATAAATTGTAGAGGAGATTTGAACAAAAATGCTTTTTTCGTAGTCAAACATTTTGGGAGTTACGGGAACGGCAGTGGATAATGTTGATAAAATCGAGAGGAACCTGCATATAACGGGTTTATTGGTTAAAATAGTCCATTAGAAGCTGCATTTGGATAAAATTGGTTTAGATAAAAGTTGTACCAGAGTAATAGTGGTTAAGCATTTTTTTGTATGAATATTTTGAGATTTACGAGAATGCTAGTAAATGATATCGAAATCGATTATTATTATAATAATGTCTTTTGGTTAATAATGGTTTAGTAAAAAATAATAAACGTTCAAATGCTGAGAAAGTTTTGTCTGACGCCTCTTTTTTTGAGAATCAACTTTTTATAAATTACCAAAATGACACTGAATAATGTTTTAAAATTTGTAGGAGCCTAGGTATCGTCCAATTATTCCTTAAATAATGTCTTAAAGAGTGTGTTTTGGTTAAAAATGATTTAACCAAAAATTGTAAAGGTAGCTCTGCTAAGAAACTTTTGTTTAACGCTTTTTTTGGGGAAATCAACCTTTCGATAATTACAAGCTTTCCCATTATGACATTGTTCAAAACCGTAATAACCATTATATGTATACTGAAATTATTAATCAGTACCATTTTATTAATATATGCGTTTCAGATCTTAATGTAAAAAATATAGGGTTCCATTAAAAAAAATGAAGTTGACCTTCAAAATTCCGAAATATCTCTACCAAAAAAAAAATGCTTCTAATAATGCAGCCCTTGGAACCAAACATAAAAAAAAGTTTTTTCACACGATGCCTACTTTAGAAATAAAACAGCTGAGCATGTTACATGGGACCCCCTGCATATATTTCATGTATTCTTGTTCTAAAACATTTATAACATGTATAACTCTGCCATATTACAAAAATGCTTCACACCCAACCACTGGAACTTCTCTTCTCCTTTCTCCCATCAAAATTAAAAACTTTCAAAACGTATACTTCAACACCGCCACTTTTTACCACCCCGAATTCTTCCACATTTTTTCCAACGACGCATCCTTTATTTTTCAGAAACGACGACTCTCTATCCGACGACAATCGACGAATTTCCGTCCGTCACCAAAGAGAAGGACGAGGTTCTCGACTTTTCCGACGATTCCGGCAGCATCCGTCGAAGGAAGTTGACGACGAATTACCCCACGACTTATCCGCCTGCCACGAAGAGGCCCACGACGCTGCCGAATTATCGCACCACCGCCAACGAGGTTTACGGCACTTTTGCCACGACCAATGATGTCCTGGAGCAGACCACGACGCCGGCGTATTATGAAACGACGAACAGGGTCTATACAGAAACGGAGAGCGCCACTTCCAGAAGTCAGGTGGGTGAAGGGTAAAAGTGTGAGAGTTTGGGAATTTGGGAGGTTTGGAAAATTGGGGAATTTGGGTGGTTTGGAAATTTGGAGAATTTGCGAATTTGAGAATTTGGGGAGTTTGGGAACTTGGGCAGTTTGGGGAGTTTGCAAATTTGCGAATTTGCGAATTTGGGGAGTTTCAAAATTTGGGTACTTTAAAAATTTGGGGACGTTTGGAAATTTGGTTAATTTTAAAATTTGGGAATGTGGGGAGTTTGGGAATTTGAGGAGTATGGGAATGTGGGGTGTTTGGAAATTTGAACAGTTTGGGAATTTGGGTGGTTTGGAAATTTGGGGAATTTGAGGAGTTTGGGAATTTGGATGGTTTGGAAATTTGGTTAATTTGAAAATTTGGGATGTGGGGAATTTGGAAAGGTAGGCAGTTGGACAATTTTGATGGTTCGAAAATGTTGGGAGTTTGGAAATGTGGATAGTTTGAGAATTTAGAGAGTTTGGGATATTGGGGAGTTTGGGTGATTAGGAAATTTAGGAAGTTTGAGAATTTGGTGATTTGGAAATTTGGATGGTTTAGAAATTTCGGAAGATTAGAAATTTGGGGAGTTTGGGGATTTGGCGAGCTTGGGAATTTGGGTGGTTTGGACATTTGAAGAATTTGCAAATTTGAAAATTAGGGGAGTTTGGAAAGTTGGAGAATTTGCGAATTAGGGGAGTTTGGAAAATTGGGAATTTAAAGAGTTTGGAAATTTGAGAATTTGGGTGGTTCAGAAATGTAAGTATTTTTGTAAATGCAGGTACCATTAGAAATATTGGAACTTGGGACATGTAGGTAGTTTTTAAAATGTGAATAATTTAGAAATTTGCAGAATGTGGGAAGATGGATGGTTCGAAAATGTGGGTACTTTGGTAAATACAGGTACTATTAGAAATATTGGAACTTAGGATATGTAGGAAGTTTTTAAAATATGGGTTGTTTGGAAATTTGGAGAATTTGAGGTCGTTTACAAATTTGGGAATTTGGGTGCTTTGCAAATTTGAGGAATTTGGGTAGTTTAGGAATTTGAATGGTTTGGACATTTTAAGACTTTGGGAGTTTGCGAATTTGAGAATTTGGGGAGTTTGGAAATTTGAGAAATCTGGGGAATTTGGAGAGTTAAGGAATTTGAGGAGTTTGGGAATTTGGAGAATTTGCAAATTTGAGAATTAAGGGAGTTTGGAAAATTGGGAAATTTGCGAATTTGGGGAGTTTAGGAATTTGGGTGGTTTGAAAATTTGGAGAGTTTGAGAATTTGAGTGATTTGGACATTTTGGAAGTTTGGTAATTTGGGTGGTTTGGAAATTTGGGGAGTTTGCGAATTTGGAAATTTGGAGAGTTTGAGAACTTGGGCAGTTTGGGAAGTTCAGTTTCCGATATATATATATATATATATATATATATATATATATATATATATATGTGGACAGTTTGGGAATTTGGGTGGTTCGGAAATGTTGAGAGTTTGGAAAGGTGGGTAGTTTGAAAATTTGAGGAACTTGGGGAGTTTGGGAATTTAGAGAGTTTGAGAATTTGGGTGGTTTGGAAATTTGGGGAGTTTGCAAGTTTGAGAATGAAGGGAGTTTGGGAATTTGGGTGGTTTGAAAATTTGGAGAATTTACGAATTTGAGAATTAGAAGAGTTTGAGAATTTGGAGGGTTTGTAAATTGGGAGAATTTGCGAAAAGGGAATTTGGGGAGTTTGAGAATTTTGGGCGGTTTGAAAATTTGGAGAATTTGCGAATTTGAGAATTAGGGGAGTTTGGGAATTTGGGTGGTTTGGAAATGTGAGTAGTTTGGGAATATGGGGGTTTTGAAAATATGGGTACCTTTATAAATATAGGTACTATTAGAAATATTGGAACTTGGGATATGTAGGTAGTTTTTAAAATGAGCACATTGTGGAAATTTGGAGAATTTGGAAATTTAGGTGCTTCAGAAATGTGGGGAGTTTGGAAAGTTAGACAGTTTGGGAAATTGGGTACTTCGAAAATGTGGGGAATTTCGAAAGGTGGATATTTTGCGATTTTGAGTTATTCGAAAATTTGGGCACTTTTGTAAACATGATTATTGATACATTAGTAAATCTTTTGTAAATATGGACACTCTTAAATATGGGTACTTTTGTTAATATGTGTACATTTTCATTTATACGATTTTGTATTATAAATATAAATACCATGTACATATGGGCACTTCATAAATATGCATATGTTATAAATATACGCACCTTCGTAAAATTGAATACTTTCCAATACACAGATACTTTTCTAAATATGCAAACATTGGAAAGTTACAAGTACATGTACGTTACCAAACATAAATCCTTCTGGAACATATACACTTTTCTAAACATCGCTACTTTCCTAAATATTAGAATTGTCTTTGTCTACCACTTCTGCATATAAATATTGAGTAAAGTAAATTAAAAAAAAAAAATTGTTTCGTGTATTTTAACAGTGTATTTATTCAGCCCAATCATTTATAATATAATTTATATAAATATTGAGTAAAATACATTTACAAAAAAATTGTTTCTTGTATTTCAAGAGTATATTTATTGAAGTGTATATCTCTAATAGCAACGTCAAAAAAAAAGCTTAAAAACAGCCCATTTTCGAGCGTTTAACCCTTCTTTCCCTGATGATGGAAATTTCCATCCTAACATTGAATGCCCAAAAATTATATAAAAGCCCAAGTTCACTTTAATCTAACTTTGCATGATGATGGAAATTTCCATCATATTGTTTTTTGCTAAATTTATACTATAAATATATACTAAGATGTTTTTAACCATTTTTCCTTTAATTTTGAACATGAATTATATAGATACAATAAAGAAAAAATCATGCAAAGAAGGGTTAAACGAAAATGATCCCTTAAATTCCACAATTTCCAATTCTCAATTCCGCAATAAAACATTATTCAATATTTCTCTGAATTCCACATTTTCTAATCCCTCAATTTTTCATTTTCGCAGACATACCTACACACCCGTGGTCACGCTCAACCCCCAGCCCACTTCGCCATCGAACTAAACCACGCCTTCGGTTCGACCCCCAACGACATCTCGCCTTACAACTCCCTGTCTTCCTCAAACGGCAAAATCGGCGGCTTCCAGAACAACACAAAACCCCGTCAAAACCCGCGCACCATCGACACGACGCCATCCTACGTCGAAATCCCACGCAGCACGCGTCGATATACAGAATCTTCAGGCATGCGCACGACGCCATCTTGGAAAGCGTCAACTACGCCGCCATCTTGGAAGTCGAGTACGCCGCCATCTTGGAAATTGCCGAATACGACCCCAATTTATGACGGGACGCAGGACACGACGATTTTTGAAGGAATTCAGTACACGACGCCATATTCGAGAGTTACGAGTGTGACGCAGGGTTCGAGAATACAAAATACGACGCCATTTTCGAGAATACAGAATACGACGCCATTTTCAAGAATACAAAATACGACGCCGTTTTCAAGAATACAGAATACGACGCCATTTTTAAGAATACAAAATACGACGCCATTTTTAAGAATACAAAATACGACGCCATTTTCAAGAATACAGAATACGACGCCATTTTCAAAAATACAAAATACGACGCCGGGTTCGAGAAATCAGAATACGACGCCATTTTTGAGGGGACAAAATACGACGTCGGGATTTAGGGGACAAAATTCGACGCCATTTTCGAGGGGACCGAATGTGACTTCGAAAGGATTGAGTTTGATGCCATTTTCGAGGGGATTGAGTTCGACGCCGTTTTCGAGGAGACCGAATGCGACGGATGGGAAGGTGCAGGATACGACGCCGTTTACGAGGATAGGGAACACGGCGGTGTTTGGGAGAGGGGGGAATAGTACGGGTTCTGGGAGAGTAGGGAGCACGACGGTTTCTGCAGGGACGACGTATGTGACGTCATCGACAGGTAGGTGGTAGGGGTTGTTTAGGGAAGTAATGGAGAGTTTGGAATATATGTATATATATAAATTTATTATTATTATTATTTATATATCCAAAAAAAATGTAAGATGCGTGAGGAAATTTTGGAAAAAAAGTATGTGTATATATATATATATATATTTTTTTTTATATCATAGTATAATTTGTAATATTGTATAATTTTATATATAGTATAATTTTGTATATATTATAGATATTATATATTATATATATCCAAAATTATACTATTATATAAAATTATAGAATTTTACAAAATTATAAGTTTATATACAAAATAATAAATTTTACAAATTATATAAAATTATATAATATTACAAATTATACTATTATATAAAAATATATATATATATATATATATACATATACTTTTTTTTCCAAAATTTCCTCATGCATCTCAAATTTTTTTTTGGATATATAAATAAGTAGTAATAGTAATAAATTTATATACAAAATAATAAATTTTACAAATTATATAAAATTATACAATATTACAAATTATACTATTACATACTATTATATAAAAAAAATATATATACATATATTTTTTTTGCAAAATTTCCTCATGCATCTTAATTTTTTTTTTTTTTATATATATGTATATATCCAATTTACAATATATAAATATATATCATAAATTGGATATATGTATATAAATATATATCTATATTCTTTTTTCCAGAATGTCTTCATATATCCTACATGTTTCCAATATTATTCCAAAATTCGATAATTTATAAATTGGATATATATATATATATATATATATATATATCCAACTGACAATATACAAATAGTATATATCATAAATTGCATATATGTATATAAATATGTATGTATATTTTTTTTCCAGAATGTCTTCATATATCCTACTTTTTTCTAATATTTTTCCAAAATTGGATATATGTATATATCTACATATATTTTTCTCCAAAATGTCTTCATATATCCTACATTTATCCAATATTTTTCCAAAATTGGATAATTTATAAATTGGAATATATTTTTGGATATATATATATATATATGAGCCGTTTATTTTGAAAGTGGCCTAACTCCATTTATCTTCAAATTGAGATAAATAACATGAATTTGTATATGTAACCATGGTAACCGGAAAATATTGAAAAACGGAGTTAGGCCAGTTTCAAAATAAACGGCTCATATATCCAATTTATAATATATCAATTGGATAATTTATTATATAATAAATATATATATATATATTTATTTATTTATTTATTTATGTACATATATCTAAATATATGTATATATATCCAATGTATAATATATTTAACTTATAAATTATCCAATATAACCACTATACAATATATCCAATTTTGCAAAAATATATGATGTATGAGGACATTTTGAAATATATATATATATATATATATATATATATATATTATATTTAAAAAAAAATAGATATATACACATATTTTTTTCCAAAATATTAGAAAAATATAGGATGTATGAGGACATTTTGTAAAAAAGAATATATGTAAATTTATATACATGTATCTAATTTATATACATATAATCAAATATGTATATGCATATAACCAATACATCCAATGTATAACATATCCAAGTTTGGAAAAATATTGGAAAAGTGTAAGATATATGAGGACATTTTGAAAAAATATATATATATATATATACATATATATTTTTCCGAAATGTATATTTACTGTATACATTAATATATACATACATATTGAACATATATAGGATATAGGGTGTATGAAGACATGGGAAGACATATATATATGTACATATGTTTCGGAAAAATATTGGAAAAATATATGATATATGAGGACATATTGAAAAAAAATATATGTATGTATACATATTTTTTTCCAAAATGTGCATATACTGTATACAATAGTATATACATATATATTGGGCATATATAGGATATAGTAGATATGAGAATATTTTGGAAAAATATTGGAAAAGTATAGGATGTATGAGGACATTTTGGAAAATATATGATAATATTTAAAAATAATAATATATTAACTAAATATAATAATAATATATTAAAATAATATTTCTACTTAAAAAATATAATATAATATATAATATACATACTAAATTTATAATATATCATATTTATATATAATATTAGAAAAAATATATATACGTATACATAAAATGTGTATATATATTTTTTTGGAAAAATGTCCTACATATATATATATATGTATATATATATTGGATACACCATACGACACCATTTTCAAAATTTACACTTGTAACGCCATTTTCAGATGCACAGTTATACGACGCTATTTTTTTTAAATAACAAATCGAACGCCATTCCCAAAAATAATACACCGCCATTTCCAAAAATAATCTATCGCCATCTTCAGGTACTCACTATACGACGCCATTTCCAAATAAAGTCTTGCGACGCCATCTTTAGCTACACATATTTTTCCTACACAATTTCCCAAAAATAACCCATGCACAGCTAACTTTAAGTACTCATTGTACAATGCCATTTACAAATAAACGCTTGTGACACCATCTTTGGGTACACAGTATACGACGCCATTTTCTATATTGACAAATACAATGCTACTTGAAAAATAATGCATACACGAAAATTCCCGAAAATAATACCCACACCGTCAGTGTCAAAAATAATACATATACCGTCAGTCCCAAAAATAATGCATGTGACGCCATTTGCAAATAAACTCTCGTAGCGCCATCTTCATATATACAGTATATGGCGTCATCTACTAAAATAACAAATGCAACGCCATTTGAAAAATAATGCATATACAAAAATTCCAAAAATAATACATACATCGCCATTCCTAAAAATAATGCATGTGACGCCATTTGCAAATAAACCCTTGAGACGCCATCTTCATATACACAGTATATGGCGTCATCTTCTAAAATAACAAATGCAACGCCATTTAAAAAATAATGCATAGACGGAAAATTGCGAAAATAATACATACGTCGCCATTCCTAAAAATAATGCATGTGACGTCATTTGCAAATAAACTCTTATGGCGCCATCTTCGTATACACAATATATGGCATCATCTTCTAAAATAACAAATGCAACGTCATTTAAAAAATAATGCACAGACGGAAAATTGCGAAAATAATACATACATTGCCATTCCTAAAAATAATGCATGTGACGCCATTTGCAAATAAACTCTTGTGACGCCATTTTCATATACACAGTATATGACGTCATCTTCTAAAATAACAAATACAGCACCATTTTAATAATAATGCATACACGAAAATTCCCAAAAATAATACATGTGACGCCATTTGCAAATAAACTCTTGTGACGCCATTTTCTTCTAAAATAACAAATACAGCACCATTTTAATACTAATGCATACATGAAAATTCCCCAAAATAATACATGTGACGCCATTTGCAAATAAACTCTTGTGACGCCATCTTCTAAAATAACAAATACAGCACCATTTTAAAATAATGCATACACCTGCATTCCCAAAAATAATACTAATATAATATATACAAAATTATTATATAATTTGCAAACACATTCCTGTGACACTATATTTATATACACACTACCCGACGCCATTTGCAATAAACTCTTGTGACGCCATCTTTAAATACACAGTATATAACGTCATCTTCTAAAATAACAAATACAGCACCATTTTAATAATAATGCATACATGAAAATTCCCCAAAATAATACATGTGACGCCATTTGCAAATAAACTTTTTTGACACCATCTTCTAAGTACCGCATACCCAACAATTTCCAAAAATAACCCATACACCCCCATTTCCAGGTACTCAACCCACCACCCCATCTTCAAGAACCCCGAACCCAACTTCATCTCCGCAAAACACCACTTCAAGCCCCAAACACACGACGCCGTTCGAAATCCCAACGCAGAGCCCTCGAAACGTGACGATTCGCGGCAAAAAACGGAACGAATCCACAAGTGCGCCGTTCAGAATACGTTACGTGGAAACGTCGACGAGTGGCAGGGAGCAGAATGGCAGGAACAGTTACGTGAGTTTCCGGAATAGTTTCGGCAACTGGGCAGATGGATGGGTGACTGAAAGGGGAGACAGGAAGGAAGGACTCACGGAGAAAGGGCTGCAGAATGTGGATGAAGAGGATGGTGGTGGAAATGTGGTGAGGGAAGCAGGTGAGTGGAATCAGTAAATTTGGTGTGGATGGTGGGAAAATGGAAAGGGACTTAGGTAGGTAAGGATGAAAAATTTGACAATAAAAGCTTATTGTGAGAACGTGATTTCATAGTATGAGTATTAAAATAAATGTGTGTAAGAACATATTTAAATGATTAAATAACCTAATTCATAAATAAGATCATTGCACACCAGGTGTGCAGCTCGCTCCTCGGACAATTTTTATTGCGAGGAACGGATTGAACACCATGTGTGCAATGTGAGGTAAAATGCAAATACATCATTAAAAAATGTATGAACATTTATTTCAAAAATAGTTAGATAATATAAAATCGTTATTTTGTTTTCAATAATAAAGAACAGAATATAATGCAAAGAAAATGTTTAAAAAGTAGTAAAAAGTTAAAAAAAGATAAGTTGAATAATGAAAAAAATAAGAAACGAGAAATAAATTTTTAGAAAAATGTCTACAGATAACAAAGTAATGTAACTCAGTAATAAAAAAGAAAATGTAATTTGTAAATACACTTTTAGCAAATAGTACACTGATCGTAAAGTAATTATACATTAGTTGGTTGATGGTAGCGCTTGAAAAAATCCCAAACATAATCCAGGATTACCGACACAAGAAGACAAGAGTAATTATTACGTTTATATTTTCCTTCTTTGTAGGACTGTCGGCAATTCATAGTATTCCACATTAAGAAACGTGTGTGAAATAATTTTTAGATTTTTAAACACAGTAAAACCAATGCCAAATTTTGTTTTCCTTGCATAATAGTTGCGCTTTACTGTTATTACACACGGTGTGCATCTTTATCGGGAATCAATTGCACACACGAGTGTGCAATCGGTCTCGAATATATTCCAATCCATCAAAATTGATGACGCAAAAGGTGTGCATATTTAAAAATTTTGATATTTTCTTCTGATCAAAATTGATGACGCACCGTGTGCGATGGTGAAAAAAATGAAAAGTTCAATATTTCCTTGCGTCAAAATTGATGACACACCATATGCGTCATAACGAAAAATTTGGAATCTTAATATGTATTGAAGAGACTCCAATGGTAAATTGATGACGCACTATATGCGTCATAACAAAAAATTTTACTATTTTCTTCCGTAAACATTGATGACGCACCACATGCGTCATGATGCAAATTTGAGAAAGTTCAATATTTCCTTGCGTCAAAATTTACGACGCACCATATGCGTCATGACAAAAAAGTTGGAATCTTAATATTTCACTTCATCAAAATTGATGACGCACCGTATGCGTCATGACGAAAAATGTATTAAAAACAAAATTGATGACGCACCATGTGCGTCGTAAAAATTGAGAAATTTCAATATTTCCTCGCTATAAGTATTGATGACGCAAATATATCATAACGAATATATTTTAATTATTCCAAGAATCAAAATTGTTTATGACGCACCATATGCGTCATGACAAAAAATTATTATTATTATTGCCCTTGACAAAATTAATGACGCACCGTGTGCAAATAAAAATTTGATATTGCCTTCATATGTAAATGATTGATGACGCACCGTGTGCGTCAAACAAAAATGCTGAGAAATTTCATTATTCAAGGAAAATCTTATTTCGACGACTAGTTTACTCAGAATAAATAATTGCATTACTGTTGTTGCACACACGGTGTGGAAACATATTTAAATCGATTCAAGCACACACGGTGTGCAATCGATCGATTTAAGATCGAAAATGCTGATAATAGAAAATGATTATTATTGATATTATAAGTATTGAAATAAAAATGTACGTAAAAACATATTTTAATTATTAAAAAAGGTAAAGACGTATAATGTTGGAAGTCCTAATAATAGAAAGTAATTATCATAACTCAATTTTTATCGGGTATAAAAGTAAAACTAATTTTAATTATATTATTTAATAAAATTTTTATTGAATTTTACCTAACATTTTCTGTTTTATCTAAAGAGCTAAGTAGCCATCACCTTTACTTTGAAAATACTAGAAAGAAAGAAAACATAAATAGTGGGATGAATGAGTGAATGAAAGACATTTGAAGTTTCAAATTTTTATAATAGAAAGTTATTATTGTAACTCAGGGTTTTCGGGGATGCAAATGAGGGGAATGGTTAAATATTAATATTATGGATATTAAAAAAAATAGGTTGTGTAAAAACATATTTAAATGATTAAAGAACGTAAAGTTAGTTAAAATTGGAAATGTTGATAATAGAATGTTATTATTATTGTAACTCAAGTTTTATTGGGAATGTAAAAGAGTGGAATGATTAAATATTAATAGTATGAGTATTAAAATGAAAATGTATGTGAAAACTTGTTTAAATGATTAAAGAATGGAAGGTTGTTTAAGATCCAAAATTCTGAGAGTAGAAAATTATTATTGAAACGCGATTTTTATCAAGGATGCAAGAGAGTGGAATGGTTAAATATTAATATTATGAGTATTAAAATGAAAATGTATATAAAAACGTATTTAAATGAATAAACAAGGTAAAGACATTTAAAGTTTCAAATACTATAGTATAAATAGAAAGTAATTATTATAAGTCAATTTTTATCGGGAATGCAAGAGGGTGGAATGGTTAAATATTAATATTATGAGGATGAAAAAGAATTTATGTGAAAATATATTTAAATGATTAAAGAACATAAATATGAATGTTATGAATATTAAAAAGTATGTATATAAAAACATATTTAAATGATTAAAGAAGAACATTTAAAGTTGGAAGTTCCGATATAGAACTTTATTGATGGCATTTTATTTACATCGCAGATGCAAGTGAGTGGAATGTGTAAATATTAGTATTATGAATATTAAAAAAAATGTGTGTAAGAATATTTTTAAATTATTGAGAAATGTAAGGTCGTTTAAGATCGAAAATTCTGATAATAAAAAATTATTATTATTGATATTATAAGTATTAAACTAAAATGTATACAAGAACATATTTTAATTATTAAAGAAGGTAGAGTCGGTTAAAGTTAGAAGTGTTGATAATAGAACTTTATTATTGGAACGCGATTTTTATTGCGGATGCAAGAGAATTAATGGTTAAATATTCGTATTATGAATATTAAACAAAATTATGTAATTAGAATATTTACATTATTACAGAAGATAGAGTCGGTTAAAGTTGGAAATGCTGATAATAGAACTTTATGGCTGCAACTCGATTTTTATCACAGATGCAAGAGAGTGGAATGGTTAAATATTAATATTATGAGTATTAAAAAAAAATGTATGTGAAAAGATACTTAAATGATTAAAGAACATAAATATGAATGTTGTGAATATTATAAAATATGTATATAAAAACATATTTATATGATTAAAGAAGGTACATACATTTAAAGTTGGAAATGCTGGTAATAGAATGTTATTATTGTAACTGAATTTATTTCGCAGATTCAATTGAATGGAATGATTAAATATTAACATTATTAGTATTAAACAAAAAGTACGTAAAAACATATTAAAATGATTAAACAAGCTGGAGTCGGTTAAATTTGAAAGTGCTGATAATAGAATTTTATTATTATTAATATTATAAGTATTAAAATAAAAATGTATATAAGTACATATTTAAATTATTAAAGAAGATAGAGTCGGTAAAAGTTAGAAATGTTGATAATAAAACTTTATTGTTGGGACTCAATTTATCGCGGATGCAAAAGAGTTGAATGGTAAAATATTAATAGTATAAGTATTAAAATAAAAATGTGTATAAGAACATATTTAAGTGATTAAAGAAGGTAGAGTCAGTTCAGGTTGGAAAAGTTGATAATAGAAGTTTATTGTGGGAACGCGATTTATTTAGCGGATGCAAATGAGTGGAATGATTACATATTAATAGCATGAGTATTAAAATGAAAATGTGTATACAAATATATTTAAATTATTAAAGAAGGTAACCACATTTAATGTTGGAAATCCTACTTACAGAAATTAATTATTGTAAGTCAATTTTTATCGGGAATAAAAGTGAGTGGAATGGTTAAATATTAACATTATGAGTATTAAAATGAAAATGTATATAAAAACGTATGTAAATCATTAACGAACGTAAAATCGGTTAAAGTCTGTATTATATGTATTAAAATAAAAATGTATATAAGAACATATTTAAATTAGTAAAGAAGGTAAGGTTGTTTATGATCGAAAATCCTGATAATAGAAAATTATTATTATTATTATGATTAATATTATAAGTATTAAAACAAAAATACATAAGAACATATCTGAATTATTAAAGAAGGTAAACACGTTTAATGTTGTAAATTCTAATAATAGAACGTTATATTGTAACTCAGTTTTTATCAGGGATGCAGATGAGGAGAATAGTTAAATAATAATATTCTATTTTAATATATTATTACAATACATAATTACAGTATCACAAAGCAAATGGTAAAATTATATTGTAATATATAATTGCACTACCACAATTATAACAAAATATGACACACACCATTGTTAAGTATCTCAATATACATTTCGTCTACCACAACACAAATTATGAAATTCCCATTCAACACCTAATTACATAAATATCAATATCAACGTACACCCACAAAATCATTAATTTTCTTATGAAATTGCTTCAGTCAAGCTATAATGCTTTACTCCATCAACACAAACTACATAATTCGCCGTCGCCACATTACTAACAAATTATTATTACCAACAAACCTACAAACATTAGTGCATAATATAAAATTAATATATTACAATACATAATTACACTCCTACAATGCCAACATAAAATTCTTATTCAATCCATAATATATATTAATATATTATAACAAAACATGACACACACCATCGCTAAGTCTCTCAATACTCTTTTACACTACCACAACACAAATTCCAACTCAACACTTAATTACATAAATATCAAGATCAACGTACACCCACAAAATCATTCATTTTCTTATGTAACTGCCTCATTCAAGCTTTATCCGTCAACACAATCTTCAGAATTCTCCTTCACCACATAGCTACCTACCTACAAATATTAATACATTACAAAAAAATATACCAATTTTCCCAGATTACTCAAAAAATCACTTCTACAAACATCAGTATCGACCCCAAACCCTCTAAATCTACTTATAGCATCCATATATTTCATTTAATTTCAGATACCGACCAGGCAAACGTCACAACCGTCGATTATGGCAACACTTTAGGCACCGACCACTGGACTTCTTCGCCGAGTGTCACCCAACTCTGGGAAACCACGGTGTTCATCGACCCGAAGCGGATAAATCACGGTCTAGAAGCAGATTCCATCACAGTGACGCCGCCGACCAACATTCAAGACGCCGTCACCGAAAAAATAGTCAGAAACACAACACCTTCTGTCAGACAAGCGCCTTTTACAACCGATGCCCCGAGGTATGGGTCCCGGCATCAGGTTTTTTGGACTTAATAGGGCAGAGAACGGTTTTTGGGGAAAAAGGTTGAGATGAAAGTTGGAGGGCGGGGGGTGCCGAGTAACTTTTGTCTCAAAGATTTTTCGGAAAAATGTGTCGTTGGGGGTGTGAGTGGAGAAATTGTTGGAGAGAAGGTGTAAAATGATGGGTAGGTGGGGGGTTTATGGGAAAATTGAGATGAAAGTTGGAGGGTGGAGAGTTGGAATATTTTGGGGAAGTTGAAACGTTCTGAGGGTTTTGGGAGAAATATTGGTTGGACCCCTCGAAATTCTGTGGAACCTGTATACTCGTATGATACATAATTGAGTATAAGATTGTATATAATTCATAATCAAGTTAAATGATGATTTTAAGGGAAAATGTTTTATATGAAAGTTGGAGAGCGGGGGGTGCTGAGTAACTTTTGTTTGAACGATTTTTTGGTAAAGTAAATTGTTTTCGTTGTGAGATCAAATTTTGCGGAGAAATTGCAAAGAATGTGGATATAGTTTAGATGTGAGCGATTGTTTCATTTAAATATTGAGGATAGTGTATAATGCTTCGGACAAAAATTGGAGAGCGGTTGATACTGAGAAACTTTTATTCGGCACATTTTTCCTTAAAATGAATTGCTATCGCTATAATACCACAATATTGCTTATCTACCAAAGAAAATCCATATGCCATACGTTTAATCGACAAATCGGTTGTCATTCTTTAAACATTGATTTTATCGTAAAACTCTTCAGACAAAAGTTGAAGAGCACTTCTCACCCTACAACTTTCATCCCACACATTTTTCCATAAACTCCACCGTTCTCGGCTCAACCCCAAAAATATCGCTTATTTTCGCCAAAGACTCCATACTTCATACGTTTAGTCGACATGAGTCGTTATTCCATTGAAATTATGGTTTTACCAAAAAATCCTTGTGACGAAAATTGGAATACCCTTCATACCGAGTAACTTTCATTCGGCACATTTTTCCATTAACTCAAACGTTCTCGCCATAAAACCAAAACATGTCGCTCATCGACCAAAAACTCCATACATCATATATTTAATCAACAAATCGCTTGTTATTCTTGAAATATTGCTTTTACCGGAAAACTTTCCTGACAAAAGTTCAAGAGCACTTCCTCCCCTACAACTTTCATCTCACACATTTTTCCAGAAACTCCACCGTTCTCGCCACAATCCCAAGAATATCGGTTATTTACCAAAAACTCCATACGTCATGTGTTTAGTTGACATAAATGGGTCGTTATTCCATTTAATTATAGCTTTTATTGGAAAATTCTTCAGACAAAAGTTGGAGAGCACTTCCCAAACTACAACTTTCATTCGACACTTTTTTTCAGAAACTCAACCGTTCTCGCCATAACACCAAAAATATTGCTCATCCATCAAAAAAATCCATACGTCATACATTTAAATGAAAAATCGGTTGTTATTCTATTCAAATATTGATTTTACCGGAAAATTCTACAGACAAAAGTTGAAGTACACTCTACAGCCTGTAACTTTCATCTATCACATTTTTTCAAAAACTCAACCGTTCTCACTATAACAACGAAAAATATCGCTTATCCCCCCAGAACTCCATAAATTATACGTTTAATGAACAAATCGGTTGTTATTCCATTTAAATATCAATTTTATCGCAAAATTCTTCAGACAAAAGTTGGAGTGCAATTCATAACGAGTAATTTTTATTCAGCATATTTTTCCAAAAACTCAACCGTTCTCGCCATAACACCACTGATATCGCTTATCCACCAAAAACTCCATAAATCATACGTTTAATCAACAAATCGATCGTTATTCTTCAAATATTCATTTTAGCGCAAAATTCTTCAGACAAAAGTTAGAATGCAGTTCATATAGAGTAACTTTCATCTATCACATTTTTCCAAAAACTCAACCGTTCTCGCCATAAGACCAAAAAACATCGCTTATCCCCCCAAAACTCCATACATCATACGTTTAATCAACAAATTGGTCGTTATTCCATTTAAATATCAATTTTACCGGAAAACTCTTCAGACAAAAGTTGGAGTGCAATTCATAACGAGTAATTTTTATTCAGCATATTTTTCCAAAAACTCAACCGTTCTCAACATAACACCAAAAATATCGCTTATCAGCCAAAAACCCGATACGTCATACCTTTAAATCGGTCGTTATTCTTTAAATATTGATTTTCCCGAAAAACTCTTCAGACAAAAGTTGACGAGCACTTCCCCCTCTACAACTGTTATTCCACACATTTTTCCACAAACTCCACCGTTTTCACTATAACGCCAAAAATATCGCTTATTTGCCAAAGACTCCATATGTCATGCGATTAGTTGACACGTAATGGGTCGTTATTTCATTTAATTATTGCTTTTATTGGAAAATTCTTCAGACAAAAGTTGAAGAGCACTTCCCACCCTACAACTTTTATCCGACACTTTTTTTCAGAAACTCAACCGTTCCCTCCATAACACCAAAAAATATCGCTTATCCCCCCAAAACTCCCTAAATCATACGTTTAATCAACAAATCGATCGTTATTCCATTTAAATATTGACTTTACCGAAAAATTCTTCAGACAAAACTTGAAGATCTCTTCCCCCCCTCCAACTTTCATCCCACCCACTTTCCCCTAAACCCCACCATTCTCCCCCGAGCCCCCATTCACCATACCCCCGGGGTCCCTACCCCACTAAACCCCCATAATTCTTCTCCGCAGCTCCACCCCGCCGCCATCAGCGCCCCCTTCGAGGTCCACGACCCCCTGGCAATGGTCGCCTTCCACCAACGACGCGCCCACCGCCTTCAGCCTCCTGCCCTCCGCCTTCCAGGCCGAAAACACAGCGACCCCGACCCCCATCATCACCACGCGGTCCAGCATCACCACCACCATAACTTCGTCCGTCACCTCGACCAGTTCCCTGCCCCAGGACGCGGTCGTCAGCTCCCTCCTGCCATACGCAGGGGCCCTGGACGCCCAAAACGTCACGGAGAACGAAGTGGTCAAGGCCCAGGAGATGTTTGGGAAACTTAATTCGACGAGTTCCAGCACCCTGATGCGAGTCATGAAGCAGGCGGATAATAATGAGACTGTGCGGCAGCTGGTGCTGCTGCTGATCAGTCACTGCAATGGACCCATGGATAAGCGGAGGGAGGAGGAGAAGGAGAGACTGCTGAGTGCGTTGCTGAGGATGCCGGTTAATGAGTTTCATACGGATGAGTCTAGGGAGATTGTCGCTGGGATTAATAGGTGAGTACGGAGAAAGTTTAACACGTTCACGCCGGGACGGAGTTTCATGTTTTTCGCTGTAAGACGACGCTCGAATTCATGCAGCGCTTCATTTGATGACTCACGATTGTTGCTTGTTTGAAATATTTAAATTTCAATTATTAAAATTTTCAACTATACGGCAATTTTGTCCACTTCCTAAACGAACTATGTTTTTGATGGTGAGCGGCGTCTAAACAAATGTTCACGTCCAATGGGACAGTCGAGCGTGAACCACCGGTGGTACACGCCGGCGTGAACGTGTTAATTGGGAGGTTGGAGGTGGAGGATTGGGTCATGAGAAAGTGGAGGGTGATGTTTGGTTTTTTATGGTGAGAGATATTGAGGCGAGAAGAAGTTTGGTTTTGAAGAGTTAGATAAAGATGTTAATGTCGGTAGAGGAAAATTGTAGGGTAGCGAGTGGATGGATGTTTGAGGGGCATAAGGTGAATAGTGAGAAAATGAGTGTGCAGGTTTCATATGTTTGAAGCAGGTAATAGTTGTTAATTTTATAAAAGATAGGAATTGAGGCAAGAAGAAGTTTCTTTATGGAGCGTTGCATGAAGGTATTGGCGTCGTTAGAGGAAAATTGTGGGTAATGATGGAGGAGATGTTTGAAAAGTGCAAGGTGAATAGTGGAAAAATGAGAGTAAAGGTCTCATATGTTTGAAGAAGATATTAGTTATTAATTTTGTACAAGGTAGGAATTGGTGCGTGTTAAAAATTGAGACGTCTTTTCATGGCGATAGTCATTCATATGAGGAGAAGGTTTGTTATATAGGATTCTGTGAAGACATTGGTGTCATTAGAGGAAAATTGTAGGGAAATGACCGAATAGGTGTTTGAAGGGTGCAAGGCGAGTAAAGGAAAAATGTTAGTACACTTTTCGTAAGTTTGAGGAAGGTAATAGTTGTTAATTTTGTACAAGATAGGAATTGGTGCATGTCGATCTTGAGACATATTTTCATGAGGACAGTCATTGATGTGAGAAGAAGTTTTGTTATGAAGGTCTAAGTGAAGGTATTGGTGGCGTTAGAGGAAAATTGTATGTTTAGCAATGCAAACAGTGGCAAAAAGGGAGTACAGGTTGTACAAGTTTGAGGAAGGTAATAGTTGTTTTTTTTTTATATAGGATACAAATTGGTGTGTGTAGGATTTCAGACATATTTTCATTGTGACAGTTATTGATGTGAGAAGAAGTTTAGTTATGGAAGTCGAAGTGACATTATTGGGGTCGTTACAAGATAATTGTATGTTTAGCAATGCAAATAGTGAAAAAATCGGAGTACAGGTTTCATACGTTTGAAGAAGATAATAGTTCTTAATTTCCTACAAGATAGGAATTGGTGCGTGTAGATATTGAGATGTATTTTGATCATAACAGTTATGAGGCAAGAAGAAGTTTCATTATGGAGATCTAAGTGCAGGTATTTGTGTCGTTAGAGGAAAACTGTATGTTTAAGAAGTCAAATAGTGGAAAAATTAGAGTACAGGCTTCAGAAGTTGGAGGAAAGTAATAGTTGTTAATTAACCATTTGTAAAAATAGTTGCTAACATGTATATTTAAATAATAAGTTTTGTACAAGATAGGGATTGGTGCATGTAGGAATCAAGGCACATTTTCATGGTGACATTTATTAAAGCGGGAAGAAGTTTAGGTATGAAGGTCCAAGTGAGGATATTGGTGTCATTAGAGTAAAATTGTAGGGAAATGACCGAATAGATGTTTGAAGGGTGCAAGGCGAATAGTGAAAAAATAGGAGTGCAGGTTTCGTAAGTTCGAGGAAAGTATTAGTTGGTTATTTTGCACAACATAGGAATTGGTGAGTGTAAATGTTAAGATGTATTTTGATGGCGACAGTCATTGATGTGAGGAGAAGGTTAATTCTGGAGGATTAAGTGAAAGTTTTTGTATCGTTACGGGAAAATTGTATATTTAGCAAGACGAGTTGTGGAAAAATGAAAGTGAAGGATTTGTAAGTTCGAGGAAGATAATAGTTGTTAATTTTGTACAAGATAGGAATTAATGCATGTAAAAATTGAGACACGTTTTAATGGTGGCAGTTGTTGAGGTGAGAAGAAGTTTAGTTATGAAAGCATGCGTGTAGGTATTGGTGTCGTTAAAAGAAAATTGTAAGGTAGTCACTGGATGGATGTTTGAAGGGCGCAAGGCGAATAGTGGAAAAATGAGAGTACAGGTCTCATATGTTTGAAGAAGATAATACTTGTTATTTTTGTACCAAATAGGAATTGGCGCATATAAACGTTGAGATTTATTTTCATGGTGGGAGACATTGAGGCGAAAAGAAATTTAGTTATGAAGGGTTAGGTAAAGGTATTGGTGTCGTTAGAAGAAAATTATATGTTTAGCAAGGCGAGTAGTGAACGAATGGGAGTGCAGGTTTCATATGTTTGAAGTAGATAACAATTGTTAATTTTGTACAAGATAGGAATTGATGCATGTAGGCGTTGAGATGTATTTTGATCATAGCAGTCATTGAGATGTGGCAAAGGTTGGTTATATAGTATTATGTGCAGGTATTGGTGTTGTTAGAGGAAAATTGTATGGAAATGATGGAAGAGAAGTTTGAAGAGCACAAGGCGAATAGTGGAGAAATGGGAGTACAGTATTGTAGTCGTGATTTTTTAAGTCACTGATTTGACTGCTATGAATTTTAAAGTCGCCATGTTGACCACTGCAATTTTTAAAGTCGCTGATTTGATCGCTACAAATTTCAAAGATATCGATTTTACCTCTATCAATATTTTATGCCCAATTTTTTAAGTCACTCGTTCGACTGCTCTGAATTTTAAAGTTGCTCATTTGATCACTGCAAATTTTAAAGATACTAAATTTATCGCTATCAATATTGTACTCCCAATTTTTTAAGTCGCCGATTTGAGTGCTAAACATTTCAAAGTTATCGATTTTACCACTATCAATATTATATTCCCAACGTTTTAAGTCACTCATTTCACTGCTATGAATTTTAAAGTCGCTGATTTGGTCGCTACAAATTTCAGAAACATTGATTCCATCGCTGCGAGTTTTAAAGTCACAAATTTTTATGTTATTGTTAAAAATAACTTGATACTACGAATTTTAAAGTCGCTGATTTGACCACTGCAAATTTCGAAGGTATCGATTTTATCACTATCAATATTATGGTCGCAATTTTTTAAGTCACTGATTTTACTGCTACAATTTTCAAAGATATCGATTTTATCACTATCAATACTGTAGTCGCAATTTTTTAAGTCATTTATTTGACTGCTGTGAATTTTAAGGTCGCCGATTTGACCGCCGAAAATGTCAAAGATATCGGTTTTATCGCTATCAATATTGCAGTCGCAATTTTTTAAGTCCCTTATTTTGACTGCTATGAATTTTAAAGTCACCGATTTGACCACTACAAATTCCAAAGATATTGATTTTATCACTATTAATATTGTACTCGCCATTTTTTAAGTCACTAATTTGACTCGTATAAATTTTAAAGTCACTGATTTGACCACTACAAATTCCAAACATATCGATTTTATCGCTATCAATATTGCAGTCTCACTTTTAACTCACTGATTCGATTGCTATATTAATTTTAAAGTCACCGATTTGACGACTGCAAATTTCACAGTTGCGCCTTTGACCAATACAAATTTTAAAAACATTGTTTTCTTCGCGGCGAATTTTAAAGTCAGAAATTTTTATGTCATTGATGGAAATGAATTGATGCTATGAATTTTAAAGTCGCTTATTTGACCATTGTAAATTTTTAAGTCGCCGATTTGCTCACTGCAAATTTTAAAGACGTCAATTTTGTCGCTATCAATACTATAGTCGCAACTTTTTAAGTCACTGATTTGACTGCTGCAAATTTCAAAAATATCGATTTTGTCGCTATCAATATTGTACTTGCATTTTTTTTAAGCCCCTGATTTGACTGCTATACATTTTAAAGTCGCTGATTTCATCGCTATAAATTTCAAAAATATCGATTTTATCGCTACAAAATTCACAGATATCGATTTTATCGCCGTCATTATTATAGTCGTAATTTTTTAAGTCGCAGATTTGATCACTGAAAATTTTTAAGTCAGCCATTTGACCGCCATGAACTTTAAAGTCGCCGATTTTAAAGTGGCTAATTTGACACCGATGAAATTTTAAGTCGTCGATTTGACCACTACAAACCTCAAAAATATTGATTTTATCGCTACCAATATTATAGTCGCAATTTTTTTAGTCACTGATTTGACTACTCTGAATTTTAAACTCATCAATTTACCCGCCGCAAATTTCCAAACCTTTTCACTGTCACTTGCTTGACCTCCGCCTCCTATATTATACCTCCTTCTTGCTATAAATAATACAGTCGCAATTTTTTAATTGATTTACATGAATTTAAAGTCGCTGATTTGACTACTGCAAATTTCAAACATATCGATTTTATCACTATCAATATTGTAGTCACAATTTTTTAAGTTACTGATTTGACCACTGCAAATGTCAAAAATATTGATTCCATTGCCGCGAAATTTAAAGTCACTGATTTGATCGCTACAAATTTTAGAGATATCGATTTTATCGCTGTTAATACTATAGTAGCAATTTTTTAAGTTACGGATTTGACTGCTAAAAATTTCAAAGATATCGATTTTATCACTATCAATATTGCAGTCGTAATTTTTTTAGTTGCAGATTTGATTACTATGAATTTTAAAGTCGCCGATTTGATTGCTAAAAATTTCAAAATTATCGATTTTATCACTATCAATATTGCAGTCGCCATTTTTTAAGTCGCTGATTTGACAACTCGGATTTTAAACTCACCAAATTGCCCGCCGCAATTTCCGAACATTTTTCACAGTCGCTCGCTTGACCCTTTCTCCTTCTAACCCTCCTTTCTTTCTTTTTCAACCCACCATTTTCTTCTTTCTTTCTTCCAGACTGAAACTTCCCGACATGCCGAAACCTTCGTAGTCTCTCTGCCTTTTACCTATATTGTACTTCCTTGTCGCTATAAACATTGCAGTGGCAATTTTTTATATCATTCATTTAACCGCCATGAATTTTAAAATCGCTGATTTGACTGTAATGAATTTTAAAGTCACCGATTTAACTACTGCAAATTTTAAAGTCACCGATTTGACCACTGCAAATTCCAAAAACATTGATTGATTCGTTGCGAATTTTAAAGTTACAAATTTTTATATTATTGAATCGATGACTACTAATTTAATAGTCCCTGATTTGACCGCTACAAATTTCAAAGATATCGATTTTATCGCTATCAATATTGAAGTCGCAATTTTGTAAGTGGCTGATTTGACTGCTATGAATTTTAAAGTCACCGATTTGACCACTACAAATTTTGAAGTCGCCAATCTGACCGCCGCAAATTTCAAAGATACCGATTTTATCGGTATCAATATTATATTCCCAATTTTTTAAGTCGCTCATTTGACTGCTATGAATTTTAAAGTCGTCTATTTGATTGCTACAAATTTCAAAGATATCGATTTTATCGCTATAAATATTGTAGTCGCAAGTTTTTAAGTCACTGATTTGACTGCTATGAATTTCTGTCACCGATTTGACCACTACAAATTTTAAAGTCGCTGATTTGATCGCCGTAGATTTCATAGATATCGATTTTATTGCTATGAATATTGTAGTCGTAATTTCTTAAGTTGCTGATTTGACTGCTATAAATTTCAAAGACATCGATTTTATCGCTATCAATATTATAGTCGCAATTTTTTAAGTCACTGATTTGACTGCTGCAAATTTCAAAGATGTTGATTTAAACCCTATCTTAATATTGTACTCGCAATTTTTTAAGTCACTGATTTGACTGCTATAAAATTGAAAATATCGATTTCATCGCTATCAATATTGTAGTCGCAATTTTTTAAGTCACCGATTTGACCAGTGCAAATTTTAAAGTTACTGATTTGACCACCGAAAATTTCCAAACATTTCTCACAGTCGCTCGCTTGACTCTTTTTCTCCCTCACTCACCTCTTTCACCCTCCCTTTCTTTCTTCTTTAACCCACAATTTTCTTGTTTTTTTTTTCTTCCAGACTGAAGCTTCCCGACAAGCCGAAGCCTTCGCCGTCCCCTTCTCCGCCGACCACCATAACCCCAGCCCCATCAATCACGACTTTCCGGAGTCGCGGGGGTCGAAGATTCCGGACGACGACGGATTCTGCTTCCAGTTTTTCCCGACGCTCGGACGAGCTCGACGCTTCGGAATCGAAGAATTCCTTATCCGAGGAAGACACTTCGGCTTCTGACGGCAGGGCGCTCGAATTATTGAGGTCCCTGTACACCATAGCAGCGAAATGGGGTTGACCTTCGGAAATGGAAGCTGAAAAATAGACGGGAACCGGACAATTCGAGGAAACGCGGGCAAACTGACGAAATTGTTTACAAGATGGCGACCGAGAAAACAAGATGGCGGCCGGAAAACAAGATGGCCGACGAGAAGGGGTCAAACGCGGAATACAACGAAAATGGATGCTTGGGAAGGTTTATGGGAACATGGGGTTGGGCCAAATAATGGAAATGTTGGAGATAATGGATTTTTACTCTTTTTCTGTATGCGAAGGATTTTGGGGGGTTATGGTGGGAGAAACGGATTTTTTGAGGAATTTTTCAAGGGTTTATGGAGATTTTTGACTGCGTCAGGGATTGTTGAAATTTGAGGGGTGTTTATAGGAAATAGTTAATCTGTAGTTTGGGTACAGAGGGAACCGAGATTTTTATGATTTTTTTAATGGATTTTTGGTCGTAATGCAGGAGCAGAAATGTTTTTGTCATTTGGAATGAAAAAATGTAATGTAAAAGGGTGAAAAAACAGTTTGTATACAAACTGAAAGTTTGTATATATTATGGGATCCATTTTTATGATTTTTATGATTTTTTAAAACATTTTTCACATCTATGGAGGTCCACCGAAATCTGCCGCCGTCGCCGACGTCAAATTTCAAGTCCGCGCCCTAAACGTGCTTCGAAAGTGTTTATGGGGTCTATGGAGTTTTTATGGCGTTGTTATGGGGTTTATGGTGTTTTTTTGCGAAACCGGTCAGAAATTCGCGGTGGACCCCGTGGAAAAACAATCTGTATACAAACTAAAAGTTTGTATATATTATGGGATCCAGGATTTTTATGATTTTTTAATACACTTTTCGTCATAATTCAGGAGCAGAAATTTTCTTGTCATTTAGAATGAGAAAAATGTAATGTAAAGGGGTGAAAATGCAGTTTGTATACAAACTGAAAGTTTGTATACGTTATGGGATCCATGATTTTTATAATTTTTTAATACATTTTTCACATCTATGGGGGTTCACCGAAATTTCCTACCGTCGTCGACGTCAAATTTTAAGTGCGCGCCATAGTTGTGCTTCGAGAGTGTTTATGGGGTCTATGGTGTTTTTATGGGGTTTATGGGGTTTATGGTGTTTTTTTTTGCGGGACCGATCGGAAGTTCGCGATGGACCCCGTGGAAAAGCAATCTGTATACAAACTAAAAGTTTGTATATATTATGGGATCCATGATTTTTATGATTTTTTAATACATTTTTCATCATAATGCAGGAGCAGAAATTTTCTTATCATTTGGAATGAGAAAAATGTAATGTAAAAGGGTGAAAAAGCAGTTTGTATACGTTATGGGATCCATGATTTTTATGATGTTTTAATACATTTTTCACATCTATGGGGGTCCACCGAAATTTCCTGTCGTCCCCGACGTCAAATTTCAAGTCCGCGCCATAAATGTGCTTCGAGAGTGTTTATGGGGTTTATGGTGTTTTTTTGCGGGACCGGTCGGAATTCCGCGGTGGACCCCGTAGAAAAGCAATCTGTATACAAACTAAAAGTTTGTATATATTATGGGATCCATTTTTATGATTTTTTAATACATTTTTCGTCATAATGCAGGAGCAGAAATTTTCTTGTAATTTGAAATGAGAAAAATATAATGTAAAAGGGTGAAAAAAACAATCTGTATATGGACTAAAAGTTTGTATACGTTATGGGATCCATGATTTTTATGATTTTTTAATACATTTTTTACATCTATGGGGGTCCACCGAAATTTCCTGCCATCGCCGACATCAAATTTCAAGTCCGCGCCATAAATGAGCTTCGAGAGTTTTTATGGGGGCTATGGTGTTTTTATGGCGTTATTATGGGGTTTATGGTGTTTTTTTTTATGGGACCGGTCGGAAGTCCGCGGTGGACCCCGTGGAAAAGCAATCTGTATACAACCTAAAAGTTTGTATACGTTATGGGACCCATTTTTATGAGTTTTTAATCGATTTTTCGTCATAACGCAGGAGCAGAAATGTTCTTGGATCATTTGGAATGAGAAAAATATAATGTAAAAGGGTGAAAAAAGCAGTCTGTATACAAACTGAAAGTTTGTATACGTTATGGGACCCATTTTTATGATTTTTTAATACATTTTTCGTCATAAGGGGCAAGAGCAGAAATTTTCTTGTCATTTGGAATGAGAAAAATATAATGTAAAAGGGTGAAAAAAAGCAGTTTGTATATATTATGGGGTCCAGGATTTTTATGATTTTTGTAATACATTTTTCATCATAATGCAGGAGCAGAAATTTTCTTGTGTAATTTGGAAAGAGAAAAATAGAATGTAATAAAGTGAAAAAAGCAATCTGTATACAAACCAAAAGTTTGTATATATAGGGGATCCAGGATTTTTATGATTTTTCGTCTTATTTTTGGCTATATCTTCGAGTATATTACCAATTTTTGGAATGCTCCATCCAGTTTTCTCTCCCATTACGATTGATTAATCATGCTGCAACAGAAAACAAAACAATCTATGTTTAGTCTGTTTGCTTAACAGGATCCATGAATTTGGTGTTTTTTTTTTTGGTCTTATTTTTGGCTATATCCCACAAGTTATTCATTTTTTTTGGGCTGTTACAGTATTTTTCTGTTCTATTACCATTGTTCAGGAATACTGCAACACAGGAAGCCAAACAATCGATTTTTGGTTACAATACCTAACGGATTCCATGATTTTGATGATATTTGGGCTTATTTTTTACCATATCCCATAACCTATTCCATTTTTTTCTGGGTTGTTATAGTATTTTTCCGTTCTATTATGATTGTTCAGGCATACTGCAAGAGGAAAAACAAAACAATCCATTTTTAATCTGTTTATCTAACAGGATCTCTGAAATTTACGATTTTTCCACTTACTTTTGGCTATTTCTCCGAAGCTATTTTGAATTTTTTGATTGTTCCATACACTTTCCTTCTCTCATTCCGGCTGTTCAATTATACTGCAACAGAAAAAATCGAACAATAAATTTTTCGTCTGTCTACGTAACAGGATCCATAATTTTTGTGATTTTTAGACTTATTTTTTACCATATTCCACAAATTATTTTATTTTTTTGGGTCGTTACAGCATTTTTCTGTTCCATTACGATTGTTCAATGATACTGATAAAGATCAAACCCAAGAACCCACTTTTTATCTGTCTCCCTAACGGGATCCACGATTTTTGTGATTTTTGGACTTATTTTTTGGCCCTATCCCACAAGTTTTTTCATTTTTTGTGGGTTTCTCCTGCATTTTTCTATTCTATTACAGTTATTCAATCATACTGATAAAGAGCAAATCCAACATCCCATTTTTCATCTCTCTACCTAACAGGATCCATGATTTCTATGATTTTTGGACGTATTTTTGGCAATATCCCACCATTTTTTTCATTTTTTAGAGGGTTTTTCCCCGCATTTTTCTATTCTATTACCATTGTTTAGGCATACTGCAACACAGGAAGCCAAGCTACTGATTTTTAGTTACAATACCTAACGGGATCCATGATTGTTATGATTTTTGGACTTATTTTTCACCATATGTCAGGAGCTATTTCTTATTTTTGAATTGTTCTATACACTTCCCTTTTGCATTACAATTCTTCAATATTACCACAAAAGACCAAACCAAACACCCCATTTTCCATCAATTTACCTAACAAGGTCCACGATTTATATGATTTTTAGACATATTTTTGGCCATATCCCACAAGTTATTCCATTTTTTTGGTTTGTTACAGCATTTTCCTGTTCCATTACAACTGTTCCATCATACTGATAAAGATTAAACCCAAGAACCCACTTTTCATCTCTATACCTAACAAGTTCCACGATTTTTATGATTTTCCAACTTATTTTCGGCCATATTCCAGAAATTTTTTCCTTTTTCTTTTGGATGTTGCAGCATTTTTTATTCTATTACGATTGTTTAGGCAATCTGCAACAGAGGCAGCCAAACAAATCATTTTTAATTTGCTTATCTAACAGGATCCATGATTTTTACCATTTTCTCCCATACTTTTGGCCATTTCTCAGGAACTATTTTCAATTTTTGGATTACACCATGCACTTCCCTTTTCCATTACTTCAATGTACTACCAATTCTTCAATATTATATTTAAAAATCAGACCAAACACCCCATTTTCCATCAATTTACCTAAGAAGTTCCACGATTTTTGTCTCTCCTGCCATATATTTGCCCAAACCCCCCAAGTTCTCCCCATTTTTCGCCTTCTCAAATCTTTCCACATCCCTTCCACCATCCTCCCCATCTTTACCCACCCCATGCCACCGCCCAAATTCCTCAAACCCCCGAAATTCCTAAACCGTCCGCCACTTTCCAAATTCCCAAACTCTTCCACATTTTCCGCCACAAAACGAAGGCCGTAAACCGACACGCACACGCTCAGTATTAAAGCATCCTCTATGGGGATAGTGGGAGTCTATTTATTTATACGCTAATAAAGTCTTACATACCCACACACGTGCATCTATGGGGGTCCACCGAAATTTCCTGCCGTCGCCGACGCCAAATTTCAATCCGCGCCATAAACGTGCTTCGACAGAGTTTATGGGGTCTATGGTGTTTTTATGGTGTTCTTATGGGGTTTATGGGGTTCATGGTGTTTTTTTGCGAGATTGGTCGGAAGTCCGCGGTGGACCCCGTGGACGGTAGTTATGGGAAAAAATCGCAAAATACTTCTGGTGTCGGTGATCTGCTGCTGAAAAATTCTCCCAGCGTTCCGACGCCGCTCAAATGTGGAGAGAGCAGCGTCCGAACGCACGGAGGACAAGCTGGGATTTTACTTTAGGTGCGCTAGAGTGTAGATAGTACGAGGTTTTATGTAAAATACGTTTGTACAGAGTGTGAATAAATAAATGAGGGTTTTGTTAATAGACGGCCTGTGTTTTATTGTCGTGACCCTTCCAGGAGTTGAGCATTTTTTTTGAGCGGTGTCGGAGAATTTTTGCACATGACATGAGAGATGGTATGGAGTTGCGGTTAAATTGTAAAGCTTCAAGTCAGGGAAATTTTAATATATGGGGTCCCATGGAGAATACGTGACCGGGAATATTTTTTTTCTTAGTATACCATCGGATTTTTGTACGATGATATAAAAGTGGGTATACAGAATTCCAAAAATTTATTTTATGGGGCCCCATAAAGGGTAGGATGGAAAATATAGAAATGTGTAATTGAAGATTTTTTTGTTCAATTATATAAGAACGACGATACTAAAATGCAGTTAAATTGTAATATTTTAAGTTACGCAAAATTTAATATATGGGGTCCCATGGAGGATACGTGTCGGGGAAGAATATTATTTTTTTTTGGGTGCTATCGGATTTTTGCACGATGATATAAAAGTGAGTATACAGAATTCCACAAATTTATTTTATGGGGTCCCATAGAAGGTATGGTGGAAAATATGAAAATGTATTGGAGAAGATTTTTTTGTTCGCTGACGTAAAAGGGATGATACTAAAATGCAGTTAAATTGTAATATTTTAAGTCACGCAAAATTTAATATATGGGGTCCCATGGAAGACACGTGACCGGGAATATAATTGTTCTTTTTTAAATACCATCGGATTTTTGGACGATGATATAAAATATACTGGATACTGAATTCCAAGAATTTATTTTATGGGGTCCCGTAGAAGGTATGATGGAAAATATGAAAATACGCCGGTAAAGATTTTTTCGTTCAATGGCAGAAGAGCGATGATACTAAAATGCAGTTCAATTGTAATATTTTAAGTCATGCAAAATTTAATATATGGTGTCCCATAGAGGACACGCGACCGGGAACATTATTTTTTTTTTTTTTTTTTTGGTATACCATCGGATCTTTGCACGATAATATAAAAGTGAGTATACAGAATTCCAAAAATGTATTTTATGGGGTTCCATAGAGGGTAGGGTAGAAAATATGAAAATGTGTAATTGAACATTTTTTTTTGTTCAATTACATAAGGGCGATGATACTAAAATGCAGTTAAATTGTGGAGATTCGTGGCATGCGAAATTTAATATATGGGGTCCCATGGAGTATACGTGTCAAGGAATACTATTTTTTTTTTTTAAATATCATCGGATTTTGGCACGATGATATAAAATGTACTGGATACTAAAAATATTGGATACTGAATGCCAAAAATGTATTTTATGGGGTCCCATAGAGGGCATGGTGGAAAATATGAAAATGTGACGGTGAAGATTTTTTTTGTTCAATTACATAAGAGCGACGATACTAAAATGCAGTCAAATTGTAATATTTTAAGTCAGACAAAATTTAATATATGGGGTCCCATGGAAGACACGTGATCGGGAATATTTTTTTTGTTTTGGCATATCAACATTTTTTGGATTTTTGCACGATGATATAAAAGTGAGTATACTGAATTCCAAAAATGTATTTTATGGGATCCCATGGAGGGTATAGCGGAATATATGAAAATGTGTAATTGAACATTTTTTTTTTGTTCAATTACATTAGGGCGATGATGCTATAACGCAGTTAAATTGTGAAGATTCAAGGCATGCGAAATTTAATATATGGGATCCCATGGAAAATACCTGTTGGGGAATTTTTTTTTTTTTTAATACCACCGGGTATTTGCACAATAATATAAAAGTGCGTATACTGAATTCCAAAAATTTATTTTATGGGGTCCCATAGAGGGTATGGTGAAATATATGAAAATATGTAATTGAACATTTTTTTTTGTTCAATTAAATAAGGGCGATGATACTAAAATGCAGTTAAATTGAAAAGTTTCAAGTCACGCAGAATTTAATATATGGGATCCCATGGAGAATACGCGTCAAGGAATATATATTTTTTTGGAATACCACTGTATTTTTTCATGATGATATAAAAGTGAGCATACTGAACTCCAAAAATTTTTTATAGGGTCCCATAGAGGGTATGGTAGAATATATGAAAATGTGTAATTGAACATTTTTTTACTCAATTACATAAGAGCGATGATACTAAAATTCAATTAAATTATAAAGTTTCGAGGTAGATGAAATTTATTATGTGCAATCCCCATGGAGGATATGGTGAAAAATATGCCAACGTGTCGTTGTCGAGTCGTATGAACGTTGAATACTGAAGAGACGCCGAGAAGATGAAAAAATCTGAGCGCACAAACGTCGGTATGATGAAAAATAAGAAAAGTACTATAATAACAAAATGTCTTCAAATAAAATCTTGGATTATCACTATGTAAAAAAGAAAAAATAATGTCTTTCTTACTAAATAAATTCGCCCTATAAAAAAAGTGGCGGATATCATTATGTAAAAAGAGAAAAATTATGTTTTTGTTACTAAATAAATGGTAAATTAAAAATTGTGATATATATATATATTCTGTTGCATATTCTGATATATATATATCATATATATGTATAGGTATGTATACACAACCATTTCTATGTGCAAGAGATAATTCCACAAAACAAAAATATACACGCTTATTTTCCGGGCACCTCGAGACCCCCGAAAATCGATGACGCACCGTCTGCGTCACAACCCCCTTCTCTTCCCTTCTCTGCTTCGAAACACGCTCATTAAACGCCGTCGCCGAAACACTTAGTTCCACCCCCCTCGTTCGCTTCATTTACTTAATTGCCCTCGGCAAATGCCGATAATTAAGACGGCACCAAGTAACTGCCGCCTCCCGGGCTCAACAAAAACTGAGAATCCGGACTCCCGGCGAACTTAATTAGCAGCGCGGAAAATCGTTACGAGTTCGCAGAGAATTTCGCAGTTTTCGGGGAAAGTCGACGTGTTTCGTTGGAACGCATGGGGAATGCAAGGTTTTGTATGAATTTTGTTGGATGAAGGTAGGTAAGAGAATCTGTTATTTTTATTTTTATTTGGAGGGTAATATTTGCTGTTTGGAATTGAGTGATTTTACTGAATTTAATGATTTATTTTTATTTTAATAAAAATTATAATTTATTTTGTGAATTTCATGATTTATTTTTACTCTAATAAAAATTATAATTTACATCCTAAATTTAATGATTTATTTTTATTTTAATAAAAATTATAATTTGTGTTCTGAATTTAATGATTTATTTTTACTTTAAGAAAAATTATAATTTATTTTCTGACTTTAATGATTTTAAATTGAATGGTTTATTTTTAATTCAATAAAAGTGATAATTTATTTTCAGATTTTAATGATTTGGAATCGAATGGTTTATTTTTAATTCAATAAAAATGATAATTTATTTTCAAATTTTAATGATTAGGAATTGAATGATTTATTTTTATTTTAATAAAAATCATAATTTATTTTCTGAATTTAATAATCTTGAATTGAATGGTTTATTTTTATTTTAATAAAAATCATAATTTATTTCCTGAATTTAATCATTTGGAATTGAACGATTTATTTTTACTTCAATAAAAATTACAATTTATTTTCTAATTTTAATGATTTGAAATTGAATGATTTCGTTTTATTTCAATAAAAATTATAATTTATTTTCTGAGTTTAAAGATTTGGAATTGAATGATTTATTTTTATTTCAATAAAAATTATAATTTATTTTCTGATTTTAATGATTTGGAATAAAAAGATTTATTTTTACTTTAATAAAAATTATAATTTATTTTCTGAATTTAATGATTTGGAATTGAATGATGTATTTTTATTTTAATAAAAATTATAATTTGTTTTCTGAATTTAATTATTTGGAATTGAATGATTTATTGAAGATAGCCAAGATAATACATTTTTTCTAATTTTTGAAATGATGAAGAATGTAATTTGAGAATAATACTTTTGCGTTTGAAATTAAGCGACTCTGCGAGCATGAAAAATAATATTTCTTGTATACATATATATATTAAGGGATGTTCGTAGACTTTTTCTATTATTAAAGGTAGGTAAGATGTTAAATTATTCTTTTTTAACTTTTGAAACGATGAAAAATGTAATTCTAGAATAATATTTGCCGTTTTGAATTTTACGTACTTTGTTCTACACGTTTTTATGTCTCATTCTTTTAGTGACAATATATTTTACACTATAAAATTTGATTGTCAAGTTTAATGACGCACCCTATGCGTCATAACAAAAAATGTGACAAATTTGAATATTTGACTCAATCAAATTTAATGACGCACCGTATGCGTCACGAGGAAAATATTGTCAAATTTTTATCTTGTCTCCATTAAAAATTCTTGACGCACCGTATGCGTCACGTTGAAAAACGTTGTCACTTTTAATATTTGCTCCCATCAAAATTGATGACGCACCATATGCGTCATGACGACAAATTCGATAAACTTTAATAGTTGCGTCTATCAAAGACGCATCGTGTGCGTCACGATAAAAATATTGTTAAACTTTAATTTTGCCTCCGTTCAAATGTTTGACGCACCGTATGCGTCACCCTGTAAAATGTTGTCGACTTTAATTATTCCTTTCATCAAACCTGATGACGCACCGTGTGCGTCATGCTGAGAAATGCTGTCAATTTGAACATTTCCTTCCATCAGAACTGATGACGCACCGTATGCGTCATGACGAAAAACTTGACAAAATTTAATAGTTGATTCCGTTACGTTGAAAAATGCTGTCAATTTTAATATTTCTTTGCGTCAAAATTGTTGACGCACCGTATGCGTCACACTGAAAATATTATCAAACTTAATTTTGCCTCCGTAAAAAATTTGACGCACCGTATGCGTCACGTTGAAAAATGCTTTCAATTTTAATATTTCATTCTTCCATCAAACCTGATGACGCACCGTGTGCGTCACACTGAAAAATGCTGTCAATTTTAATATTTCCTTCCATCGGAATTGATGACGCACCGTATGCGTCATGACGAAAACTTGACAAAATTTAATAGTTGACTCCGTCACGTTGAAAAATGCTTTCAATTTTAATATTTCTTTGCGTCGAAATTGATGACGCACCGTATGCGTCACACTGAAAATATTGTCAAACTTAATTTGGCCTCCGTTCAAATGTTTGACGCACCGTATGCGTCACCCTGGAAAATACTGTCAATTTTAATATTTCCTTCCATCACACCTGATGACGCACCGTGTGCGTCATGCTGAAAAACGTTGTCAATTTGAATATTTCCTTCCATCAAACCTGATGACGCACCGTGTGCGTCACGACGAAAAACTTGACAAAATTTAATAGTTGACTCCGTCACGTTGAAAAATGCTTTCAATTTTAATATTTCTTTCCGTAAAAATTGTTGACGCACCGTATGCGTCAACACTGAATATTGTCAAACTTAATTTTGCCTCCGTTCAAATGTGTGACGCACCGTATGCGTCACGCTGTAAAATGCTGTCAATTTTAATATTTCCTTCCATCAAATCTGATGACGCACCGTGTGCGTCACGCTAAAAAATGCTGTCAATTTTAATATTTCTTTCCATCAGAATTGATGACGCACCGTATGCGTCATGACGAAAAACTTGACAAAATTTAATAGTTGACTCCGTCACGTTGAAAAATGCTTCCAATTTTAATATTTCTTTCCGTCAAAATTGTTGACGCACCGTATGCGTCACACTGAAAATATTGTCAAACTTAATTTTGCCTCCGTAAAAAATTTGACGCACCTTATGCGTCACGTTGAAAAATGCTGTCAATTTTAATATTTCATTCTGCCATCAAATCTGATGACGCACCGTGTGCGTCATACTGAAAAATGCTGTCAATTTCAATATTTCCTTCCATTGGAATTGATGACGCACCGTATGCGTCATGACGAAAAACTTGACAAAATTTAATAGTTGACTCCGTCACGTTGAAAAATGCTTTCAATTTTAATGTTTCTTTCCGTAAAAATTGTTGACGCATCGTATGCGTCACACTGAAAATATTATCAAACTTAATTTTGCCTCCGTAAAAAATTTGACGCACCTTATGCGTCACGTTGAAAAATGCTTTCAATTTTAATATTTCACTCTTCCATCAAACCTGATGACGCACCGTGTGCGTCATACTGAAAAACGTTGTCAATTTTAATATTTCCTGCCATCAGAATTGATGACGCACCGTGTGCGTCATGACGAAAAACTTGACAAAATTTAATAGTTGACTCCGTTACGTTGAAAAATGCTTTCAATTTTAATATTTCTTTCCGTAAAAATTGTTGACGCACCCTATGCGTCACACTGAAAATATTATCAAACTTAATTTTGCCCCCGTAAAAAATTTGACGCACCTTATGCGTCACCCTGAAACATGCTGTCAATTTTAATATTTCCTGCCATCAAATCTGATGACGCACCGTGTGCGTCATGCTGAAAAACGTTGTCAATTTTAATATTTCCTGCCATCAGAATTGATGACGCACCGTGTGCGTCATGACGAAAAACTTGACAAAATTTAATAGTTGACTCCGTTACGTTGAAAAATGCTTTCAATTTTAATATTTCTTTCCGTAAAAATTGTTGACGCACCCTATGCGTCACACTGAAAATATTATCAAACTTAATTTTGCCCCCGTAAAAAATTTGACGCACCTTATGCGTCACGTTGAAAAATGCTTTCAATTTTAATATTTCATTCTTTCATCAAACCTGATGACGCACCGTGTGCGTCATACTGAAAAACGTTGTCAAATTGAATATTTCCTTTCATCAGAATTGATGACGCACCGTGTGCGTCATGACGAAAAACTTGACAAAATTTAATAGTTGACTCCGTCACGTTGAAAAATGCTGTCAATTTTAATATTTCTTTCCGTAAAAATTGTTGACGCACCGTATGCGTCACACTGAAAATATTGTCAAACTTAATTTTGCCCCCGTAAAAATGTTGACGCACCTTATGCGTCACGTTGAAAAATGCTTTCAATTTTAATATTTCATTCTTCCATCAAACCTGATGACGCACCGTATGTGTCATACTGAAAAATGCTGTCAATTTTAATATTTCCTTCCATCGGAATTGATGACGCACCGTATGCGTCATGACGAAAAACTTGACAAAATTTAATAGTTGACTCCGTCACGTTGAAAAATGCTGTCAATTTTAATATTTCTTTCCGTAAAAATTGTTGACGCACCGTATGCGTCACACTGATAATATTATCAAATTTAATTTTGCCTCCGTAAAAAATTTGACGCACCTTATGCGTCACGTTGAAAAATTGCTTTCAATTTTAATATTTCATTCTTCCATGAAACATGATGACGCACCGTGTGCGTCATGCTGAAAAACGTTGTCAATTTCAATATTTCCTTCCATCAGAACTGATGACGCACCGTGTGCGTCATGACGAAAAACTTGACAAAATTTAATGGTTGACTCCGTCACGTTGAAAAATGCTTTCAATTTTAATATCTCTTTCCGTAAAAATTGTTGACGCACCCTATGCGTCACACTGAAAATATTGTCAAACTTAATTTTGCCTCCGTAAAAATGTTGACGCACCTTATGCGTCACGTTGAAAAATGCTTTCAATTTTAATATTTCATTCTTCCATCAAACCTGATGACGCACCGTGTGCGTCATACTGAAAAACGTTGTCAATTTGAATATTTCCTTCCATCAGAACTGATGACGCACCGTATGCGTCATGACGAAAAACTTGACAAAATTTAATAGTTGACTCCGTCACGTTGAAAAATGCTGTCAATTTTAATATTTCTTTTCTTCAACATTGATGACGCACCGGATGCGTCACATTGAAAATATTCTCAAACTTAATTTTGTCTCCGTAAAAAATTTGACGCACCTTATGCGTCACCCTGAAAAATGCTGTCAACTTTAATATTTCCTTCCATCAAACCTGATGACGCACCGTGTGCGTCATACTGAAAAATGCTGTCAATTTTAATATTTCCTTCCATCAGAACTGATGACGCACCGTATGCGTCATGACGAAAAACTTGACAAAATTTAATAGTTGACTCCGTCACGTTGAAAAATGCTGTCAATTTTAATATTTCTTTCCGTAAAAATTGTTGACGCACCGTATGCGTCACACTGAAAATATTATCAAACTTAATTTTGCCTCCGTAAAAAATTTGACGCACCTTATGCGTCACCCTGAAAAATGCTATCAATTTTAATATTTCATTCTTCCATCAAACCTGATGACGCACCGTGTGCGTCATACTGAAAAATGCTGTCAATTTTAATATTTCCTTCCATCAGAATTGATGACGCACCGTATGCGTCATGACGAAAAACTTGACAAAATTTAATAGTTGACTCCGTCACGTTGAAAAATGCTGTCAATTTTAATATTTCTTTCCGTAAAAATTGTTGACGCACCCTATGCGTCACACTGAAAATATTGTCAAACTTAATTTTGCCTCCGTAAAAAATTTGACGCACCTTATGCGTCACCCTGAAAAATGCTGTCAATTTTAATATTTCCTTCCATCAAACCTGATGACACACCATGTGCGTCATGTCTAAAAATTTCACAAATTTAAAGATTTAATTCCATCAAAATTGTTGACGCACCGTATGTGTCACGCTGAAAAATACTGTTAATTTTAATATTTATTCCATAAAAATTGATGACGCACCATATGCGTCATCACGAAAATTTCGACAAATTTTAATACTTCCCTCCATCCCTCAGCTCACCTGAAAATGAAGCTTACCTTGTACCATAAACGCAAAATTCCAACAACTAGTTCGTCTTGCATGATTTACTTCTTGCGTTTCCGTAATCCTGTACTTTTGTGCGTTTGTACGCGAGCCTTTCACCGTTTTCCGTGCTTTTAACGCTGCTCGCGCGAGTTTCATTAAGGCGCCGTGTAAATGCGGGCCTCAATTAACCGTTTGCTGCTCGCGGACGAAGAAAACGTAAAAGGGTAGGTCGATGGATCGTTCTTAAACTAAACGTACCGGCACTTCACACCTACCAATTCTCACCATAAAATGTCATTTGACCCTTTACGAAATAAACGTGGATTTTCAGAAAGAAATTCTTAATTTATTAAAGCGAAAAATTGAATAATCAGATGATATGCGAATTTAGAGAAAGTGAAATGAGCGAGAAAAATAAGAATGAATCTACGATTTTAAAGTAAATTTTGAAAGGGGTCATTTGACCCGGTTTGGCATGTTTAGTGTTAAAATTTTAAAGTTTTTCATCATGACGCATACGGTGCGTCATCAATTTTAATGGTCTTAAATATTAAAATTTTTCATTTTTTATTCGCCATGACGCATGCGGTGCGTCATCAGTTTTGTCGGGAGAAGATATAAAAATGTTTCGTTATGACGCATATAGTGCGTCATCATTTTTTTCGGGAGACAGTATTAAAATTTTTCATCATGACGCATACGGTGCGTCATCAATTCTAATGATCTTAAATGTTAAAATTTTTCATTTTTTTCGCCATGACGCATACGGTGCGTCATCAGTTTTGTCGGGAGAAAATATGAAAATTTTCCATCATGACGCATATAGTGTGTCATCAATTTTTATGGAGTCAAATTTTACAAATTGTTTGTCATGACGCATATGGTGCGTCATCAATTTTATCAGAAGCAAATATTACAATTTTTCGCCATGAAAGTTGTCAGGAAGTTTCAATTAAACTTCATGAGAAACTTTTTAATGTTGAATATGTAACTTAGAAATAATATATTAGTAATGCAAATTTCAATATATACTTTATAGCACTTTCACGTTATGACGCGTCGAAAAAATAGTGGAGTATGTTAGGTAAGTAAACTTTATATATATACCGTACTTCAACTTATAATAATTCATTTAGTATTATTTTTAAATTTCTTCGACTTAATTTCTTTATGTTACTTATCTTATTAGTGACACTTATTCAATTTATCCCACTTATTCTACTTGTTCCATTTACCCACTTTTTTTTACTTATTCTTATTTTATTATATATATTTCATTATATATATATTATTCTTATTTATTTTATTTATTCTATTTGTATCACGTGTTCTATTTAGTCGATTTATTCTATTTAATCTATTTATAATCTACATTTAATCTATTTATTCAATTTAATCCGTTCATTCAATTTATTCCACTTGTTTTTATTTGTTGTATGTATTCTCATTTGTTCCATTTATTCTATTTATTCGATTAAGTCTACATATTCTTTTTATTAAATTTATTCTGCTTATTGTACTTATTCTGCTTATTAAATTTCTTCTATTTGTTATATTTATTTAATTTCTTTCAATCATTCTATGAATTCTACTTATTGGATTTATATTATTTACTTGACTTTTTCTACTATTCAATTTATTCAATTTAATTCTACTTTTTCTATTTACACCATTTATTTAATTTTTCAATTTATTCCATTCATTCTACTTATTCTAAGTATTCTATTTATTCAATTTATTCTATTATTCAATTTAAATCTACTCGTTCTATTTATTCAATTTATTCAATTTATTTTACTTATTCTACTTATTCTGCGTATTCCATTTATTTTACTTATTTTACTTATTCTGCCTTTTCCATTGATTCCCTTTATTCTGTTCATTCTACGTATTCTATTTATTCAATTTATTCCATTTAATTCTATTTATTCTACTTATTCTGCCTATTTCATTTATTATACCTATTTTGTTTATTCTACGTATTCTATTTATTCAATTTATTCTATTATTCACTTTAATTCTACTTATTCTGCCTATTCCATTTATTCTACTTATTTTACTTATTCTACCTATTCCGTTTATTCCATTTATTCATCTTCTCCTCACTCCATTCATTCAATTCCTCCTCTTCTAAAAATGAAATTATATATAATAAAACCTCCAAAAACCTATAAAAGTATATAGTACATGCAGTACCATAATTATCCACACCACCCACTTTTATTCCGCGTTTCACACGTTCGCCATTTTGCCCATATTCTGAAAGACGCAGTCATTTATGTTCGTCTCATTGTCCCGACGCTTTCTGTGCCTTGATAATTTCGGGGCGGACCCTTTCCACTTCCGTTGAAGAGCATTCCGGGGTCAAGAGTCAACCAGCACCTGTCCAGGCACCCGCAGACAATGGGGATCGACATAGCGCAATATGGCGGGAAAATATGAAAATGTGTCGGGGAAGATTTTTTTGTGCAATATCAGAGAATTTTTGCACAACGACATGAGAGAGGTGATACGCAGTTGCAGTTAAATCGTGAAGGTTTGAGGCATACGAAATTTAATACATGGGGTCCCATGGAAAATACGTGTTGAATATTTTTTTTTTAATACCATCAAATTTTTTTACAATGACATAAAAGTGAGTATATTGAATTGCAAAAATTCGAAGCATATGAAATTTATTTTATGGGGTCCCATGAACCATATGTGTCGGAAAATATTATTTTTTTTGGAATACAAACATTTCTGCACAATGATATAAAAGTGTGTATATTGAATGGCAAAGATTCGAGGCACGTGAAATTTATTTGATGGGGCCCCATAGAGAATATGGTGGAAAATGTGTTTTTTTTTACATTTTTTTTTATACAACAGTATAGAATTTTTGCAATAATAACACAATAATGCTGATATTAAATTGAAAAGCTTAGGGACGTTTGAAATTTATTATGCAAGATCCCATGGAGGATATGGTGGAAAATGTGTGGTTGACAATTTTTTTTTTTAGCAACACCACAGAATTTTTGCATAATGGTATAAAAGTGAGTATATTGGATTGCAAAGATTCGAGGCATATGAGATTTATTTTATGGAGTCCCATAAAGGGTATGACGGAAAATGTGAAAATGTGTCGGTGCAGATTTTTTTGTACAATGATATAAGAGCGATGATATTAAAATTCAGTTAAATTGCGAAGTTCCAAATCACGCAAAATATGTGGGGGCTCCCATGGAAAATATGTCGTGGAATACTCTTTTTTTTTTAAATTTCAGAAAATGTTTACACAATGACGTAAAAGTGATGATATTGAATTGCAAAGATTCGAGGCATGTGAAATTTATTTTATGGGGTCCCATAGAGAGTATGGTGGATAATATGAAAATGTGTCGGTGAAGATTTTGTTTTGTTCAATGACATGAGAGCGATGATATTAAAATGCAGTTAAATTGTGAAGATTTGAAGCATGTGAAATTTAATATCTGGGATCCCATGTGTCGTGGAATATTATTATTTTTTTTTAATACTAGAAAATGTTTGCATAATGATAAAAGTGATGATATTAAATTGCAAAACTTCGATTTATGTGAAATTTATTTTATGGCGTCCCATGAAGTGCATGTGGAAAATGTGAAAATGTGTCGTTGAGTATTTTTTTTTTGTGGAATACTACAGAATTTTTGCAGCATAACATAAGAAAGATCATATTAAATTGCAAAGGCCTAACATTTATTTTGGGGGATCCCATAGAGAATATGGTGGAAAATGTGAAAATGTGTGGTCAAACATTTTTTTTTGAGCAGTGCCACAGAATTTTTGCACAGTGACATAAAAGTGATGGTATTGAATCGCAAAGATTCAAGGCATGTGAAATTTATTTTATGGGATCCCGTGAAGGGTATGCCGGAAAAATATGAAAATGTGTCGGTGATAGATTTTTTTGCAACAATTGCAGAAAAGCTTGTGAAGTTTTGAAATTTATGCAAAATTTAATATATGGGGTTCCATGGAAATTACGTGTTGGGCAATATTCTTTTTTTTGGAATAGCATCGAATTTCTGAACAATGACATAAAAGTAATGATATTGAATCGCAAAGATTCGAGGCATGTGAAACTTATTTTATGGGGTCCCATAGAGGGTATGGTGGAAAATGTGAAAATGTGTCGTTAAATATTTTTTTTTGTCATACCATCAAATTTTTGTGTAATGATATAAAAGTAAGTATATTGGATTATAAAGATTCGATGCATATGACATTTATTTTATGGGGTCCCATAAAGGGCATGGTGGAAAATGTAAAAATGTGTCGGTGAGGATTTTTTTTGTTCAATGACAAGAGCGATGATACGAAAATGCAGTTAAATTGTAAACTTAAAAATCAAGTCTCAATCAATCAATCAGTGTCATTTAATTGAAAACGAAAAATAAAAAAAAATAAAAAAATTGCCAAGAACCTGACACAGCATTTTGTTTACTCACAAATAACATATTCCTCACAGATATATTTCGCAAACACCCCTTTAAAAAAATGTCTATTCACACCGCGGCCTGAAAAAATGCCGCAAAAATTCGCATTGACCATCGCTTTCCAGGTGAAAAAGTCTTTTTCCCAGAAGACTTTCCGACGTAATCGTTCGTCCTTGCGAAAGCACATGCAGTCTCTTTCATTGCCTCCCGCCGAGTCGTTCGTCACTCGTTCCGAGCGGGACGAATATTAATTAGCCGCGGCTAACGATCCGCGACCCGTCAGTCAGGACGATCTACGAGCGTACGACTTTTTCGAAAACGGGTCGGAGGTCAGTGTGGCGAGTGTTACGTCAGGGTGATGCTAAATTTCAGATGAATGGATTGGGAAAGATTGGAATAATAACGGTTTCCTGGGTCGTTTCGCAGAATTTTGTCATTTTTGTTGTGGTAATATCATAGATTTTTGAATATTGAATTGAGGAGGGTGAAGAATTAGGAAGGATTGAAGTTAAATTGTAGAGATAAGTGATGCATTGAGAAGGTGCAAATTTGATATATTGAAAAGTTGCAAAATTAATGCATTGAAAAATTGCAAAATTGATATATTGAAAATTTGCAAAATTGGTATTATGAAAATTTGAAAAATTGATGTACTGAAAAGTTGCAAAATTGATATATTGAAAAGTTGCCAAATTAATGCATTGGAAAGGGGCAAATTGATACGGTGAAAAGTTGCAAAAGTTAATACATTGCAAAGGTACAAAATTGATATATTGAAAAGATACCAAATTAATGCGTGGAAAAGGTGCATATTTGATATATTGAAAAATTGAAAAATTGATATATTGAAAAGTTGCTAAATTAATGCATTGTAAAAATGCAAATTTTATCTATTGAAAAGTTGCCAAATGAATGCATTAAAAAAGTGCAAAATTAATATATTGTAAAGTTGCAAAATTAATGCATTAAAAACGGACAAAATTGTTATATTGAAAAATTGCGAAATTAATGCATTAAAAAATTGCAAAATTAATATATTGAAAAGTTGCAAAATTGATATATTGAAAAGTTGCAAAATTATTACATTGAAAAGTTGCAAAATTAATGCATTTAAAAATGGCAAAACTAATGTACTGAAAAGTTGCAAAATTAATATATTGAAAAGTTGCAAAATTAATGCATTGAAAAGGTGCAAAATTGCAAAATTGATGTATTGAAAAGGTGAAAATTGATACATTGAAAAGTTGACAAATTAATGCAATAAAACATTGTAAAGTTAATATATTGAAAAGTTGCAAAATTGATATATTGAGAAGCTGCCAATTGTAGTGGCAATATCATAGATTATTGAACATTAAATTAAGGAGGGTGATGACTTAGGAAGAATTGAAGTTAAATTGCAGATATGAATGATGCATTGAAAAGGTGCAAAATTAATGCATTGAAAAGGTGCAAATTTAATATATTGAAAAATTGTAAAATTGATATATTGTAAAGTTTCAAAATGGATATATTGAAAAGTTGCCAAATTAATCCATTGAAAGAGTGCAAAACTGATATATTGAAAAGTTGCCAAATTAATGCATTAAAAAATGTCGGAGTTAATATATTGAAAAGTTGCGAAATTAATGCGTTGGAAAAGGGCAAAATTGATATACTGCAAAGTTGCCAAATTAATGCATTAAAAAGGTGCAAATTAGATCTATCGAAAAATTGCAAAACTGGTATATTGAAAAGTTGCAAAATTGATGTACTAAAAAGTTACCAAATTGATGTACTGCGAAAGTCACAACATTTATTTAGTAACAATATTTTTTCACGACACATGTATCGAAAAGTCGGAAATTTGATGGCGTACAAAATTGCAAAATTCATATATCGAAAAGTTGCTAAATTGATGTATTGAAAAGTTCGCAAATTACTACACTGAAAAGTATCAAATTGATATACTGAAAAGTTGCAAAATTAACGCATTAAAAAGACGCAAAATTTCTTTAAATGTAATCACCAAAATATTTTTCAACACCGCACTTTACTTTTCGGTATGTAAATTTCGTACCGTCCCAGAAACTAAATTTCTATTCAATAATTTCATTATACACAAATATCCACAAATATACACATCATACACATATTAATCATACATAATCATATCTAATTATACATAAACGTAAAATAATGTATTATTAACGTAATTAATTTTACATAACATTTAAATGAATTCAAGTAATACCTAATTATCGCAAAGTCAGTCCATCACAAATTCCCAATTAATTAATTAAGTTATTATATTACATTATAATATATTATTTATTAATTTACATTATATATTCGAATAATTTCAATTACTTTCAATCATTGCCATTTTTTTTTATTATTTCCCGTTACTTCCAATTTATTCTATTATTTCCCATTACATTCAATCTATTCGATTATTTTTAATTACTTTCAATTTTTTCAATTATTTTGAATTTATTAAATTGTTTCCCATTACTTTCAATTTATTCAGTCATTTCCAATTACATTCAATTTATTCAATTATTTTCAATCATTTTCATTTTATTCAATTATTTCTCTCTACTTTCAATTTATTCCATTATTTCCAATTATTTTTAATTATTTTCAATCATTTGAAATGTATTCCAGTATTTCCCATTACTTTCAATTTATTCGATTATTTCCAATTATTGTCAATCATTTTCATTTTATTCGATTATTTTTAATTATTTTCAATCATTCTCAATTTATTCCATTATTTACAACTACATTAAATTTATTCAATAATTTTTAATTACTTTCCATTTTTTCAATTATTTTGAATTTATTATAATATATCCCGTTACTTTAAATTTATTCCATTACTTCCAATTACGTTTCATTTATTCGATTAGTTTTAATTACTTTCAATTTATTGAATTATTTTCAATTATATTGATTTTATTAAATTATTTCCCATTACTTTCAATTTATTCAATTATTTTCCATCATTTTGATTTTATTAAATTATTTTCCATTACTTTCACTTCATTCCATTATTTCCAATTTCGTTTCATTTATTCGATTATTTTTAATTACTTTGAATTTATTCGATTATTTCCAAAGATTTTCAATTATTTTCAATCGTTCTCATTTCTTTTCAGTTTTTCTCTATCATTTTGAACTTGTTCTATTACTCTTAATCACTTTCAACTTATTCGATTATTTCCAATCATTCTCAATTTATTCAATTATTTCCCATTACCTCCAACTTATCCGGTCATTTTCAATTATTTTCAATTATTCAGCCGTCATTTCTCAAGCGGCCGGTTTATTCAAACATTTCTAATTACCTTCAATTTATTCGATTATATTTAATTACTTTCAATTTAGTCAGTAATTTTCAATTACTTTCAATTTATTCAAATATTTTCAATGTTTCCCATCGTTTTCAATTAATTTAATTATTTCCCATTATTTTCCATTTTTTCGATTATTTTCAATTATTTTCAATCATTTTAAATTTATTCCAGTATTTCCAATTGCTTTCAATTTATCCGAATATTTTTTATTACTTTCAATTTATTCAATCGTTTTCATTTACTTTTAATTAATTGGATTATATTCAATCATTTTCAATTTATTCAATTATTTCCAATTACTTTCAATCTATTCAATTATTTTGAATTTATTAAATTATTTCCCTTTACTTTCCATTTATTCCATTACTTTCAATTACATTTCATTTATTCGATTATTTTTAATTATTTTCAATCATTTTCATGTTATTCCATTATTTCCAACTATTTTCAATCATTTTAAATTTATTCCAATATTTCCAATTACTTTCCATTAATTCGATTATTTTTAATTAATTTCGATAATTTTCAATTTATTTAACCATTTCTAATTACTTTCAATTTATTCAATCATTTGTAATTATTTTCAACTTATTCGATTATTTCCAATCATTCTCAATTTATTCAATTATTTCCCATTACCTCCAACTTATCCGGTCATTTTCAATTATTTTCAATTATTTTCAATTATTCAGCCGTCATTTCTCAAGCGGCAGGGCGATCAATCACGCGTCGCGACGTCCAGCACGCGGATCTGTCGTAATAATCCTAATAATGCCATTCCAGGCTTTGCAGCCGATTGCGCAGGCCTGACGCAACATTACTCGTCGGCGAAGAATTCGTCGGAATGTTGCAGATCGCGAAATCGAACGGAAATTCGGACGTGCGACTCGAAGAATCGGAGAATTTGCGGTCGTCAAGAGTTGCAAGGTTTTGGGGTGAAAAAATGTAGGTGTATCGAATTACAGCGGTTTGCGAAGAGAAAAAAATTGGAGAAGGTATGTGGAGAAACAATTGAAAATTATGCGCTCAGAAGTTGCAGAATTTATGTATTGAAAACGTGGGAGAATTTGTGTATCGAGAAATTTCAGAAATGTATGTGTTGAGAAGTTGCAAAATGTATGTATTGTAAAGGTGCAAATTTGATCTGTTGAAAAATTGCAAAATTGATATATTGAAAAGTTGTGAAATTAATGTATTGAAAAGGTGCAAATTTGATTTATTGAAAAATTGCAAAATTGATATATTGAAAAGTTGCCAAATTAATGCATTAAACAAGTGCAAATTTGATTTATTGAAAAATTGCAAATCTAATATATTGAAAAGTTGCCAAATTAATGCATTAAAAAGATACAAATTTGATGTGTTGAAAAATTGCAAAATTGATACATTGAAAAGTTGCCAAATTAATGCATTAAAAAGGTGCAAATTTGATCTGTTGAAAAATTGCAAAATTGATATATTGAAAAGTTGCCAAATTAATGTATTGAAAGGGTGCAAATTTAATCTTTTGAAAAATTGCAAAATTGACATATTGAAAACTTGCCAAATTAATGCATTCAAAAGGTGCAAATTTGATCCATTGAAAAATTGCAAAATTGATATATTGAAAAGTTGCCAAATTAATGCATTCAAAAGGTGCAAATTTGATCTGTTGAAAAAATGCAAAATGGATATATTGAAAAGTTGCCAAATTAATACATTAAACAGGTGCAAATTGGATTTATTGAATAATTGCAAAATTGATATATTGAACAATTGCGAAATTAACGCATTGAAATGGTGCAAAATTGATTTATTGAAAAATTGCAAAATTGATATATTGAAAATTTGCCAAATTAATGCATTAAAAAGGTGCAAATTTGATATATTGAAAAGTTGCAAAATTGATATATTGAAAAGGTGCAAATTTGATCTAATCAAAAATTGCAAAGTTGATGTATTGCTGTATTGAAACGTTGTAAAATTGATATATTGAAAAGTTGCAAAATTAATACATTAAACAGGTGCAAATTTGATTTATTGAAAAATTGTAAAATTGATATATTAAAAAGTTACCAAATTAATGCATTAAAAAGGTGCAAATTTGATTTATTGAAAAATTGCAAAATTGATACATTGAAAACTTGCCAAATTAATACATTAAACAGGTGCAAATTTGATTTATTGAAGAATTGCAAAATTGATATATTGAAAAGTTGCCAAATTAATACATTAAACAGGTGCAAATTTGTTTATTGAAAAATTGATATATTGAAAAGTTGTCAAATTAATACATTAAACAGGTACAAATTTGATTTATTGAAAAATTGCAAAATTGATATATTGAGAAGTTGCCAAATTAATACATTAAAAAGGTGCAAATTTGATTTATTGAAAAATGGCAAAATTGATATATTGAAAAGTTACCAAATTAACACATTAAAGAGGTGCAAATTTGATTTATTGAAAAATTCCAAAATTGATATATTGAAAAGTTGCCAAATGGATGCATTCAAAAGGTGCAAATTTGATTTATTGAAAAATGGCAAAATTGATATATTGAAAAGTTGCCAAATTGATGCATTGAAATGGTGCAAAATTGATATATTGAAAAGTTGCAAGGTTTACTTCTTGGAAAGGTGAAAAGTGTATGTGTAAAAAAGTGGCAGCATTTAGGTGGAGAAAAATGGCAAAACTTTATATTGAAAAGTTGGAGAATTTATGTACTGAAAATCAGCACAAATTATGTATTGAAAAGTTAAAAAGTAAATGAAAAATGTAAAATTCATAAAAATGTACGACTTATCTATTGGAATGGTGAAAAATTCATATATACAAAGTTGCAGCATTTAAGTGCAGATAAGATGTATTGAAAAGTTACAGAATTTGTGCACTGAAGGATTGCACAATAAATTGAAAAATTAAGAAATAAATTAAAAATTTAGAATTCAAAAATATTTACGATTTATGTATTGGAGGATTGTAAAATGTGTGCAGTGGAAAAATGAAAAATTAATATAGTCAAAGTCGCAGCATTTATGTGGAGAAAAATGGAAAAAGTATGTATTGAAAAATTGCAAAATTTGTGTACTGAAAAATATTACAAATTATGCACTGAAAAGTTGCAAAATGTATGTATTGAAGAGAGGGAAAATTTATTTGTACAAAGTCGGAGGATTTATGTACAAAAAAAAATGGCATAAATTATGTATACAAAAGTTTCAACATTTATTTAGAGAAGACTGGAGAAACTATGTATTGAAAAGTTGCAGAATCTGTATACTAAAAAATTTCTCAAATTATGTATTGAAAAGTTGGATAATTTGTGTACTGAAGAATTTCAGAAATTATGTATTGAAAAGTTGCAGAATTTGTGTATTGAAAAATTTTAGAAATTATGCGTTGGAGAGTTGCAAAATTTATGTCTTGTAAAGGTGAAAAATCGATGTATTGGAAGTAGTGGCATTTATGTACAGGGAAATTACATTAATTATGTATACCAAACTTTCAACATTTATGTAGAGAAAACTGGAGACATTACATATATATTGAAAAGTTGTAGAATTTGTGTACTAAAAAATTTCACAAATTATGTACTGAAAAGTTGCCAAATTTATGTATTCAAATTTCCCAAATTTATGTATTGGAACAATGTTTAAATGGAGAAAAATTGCAAAACTGCGTATTGAAAAGTTGCAGAACTTCTGTACTGAATAGCACAAATTATGTATTGAAAAATAAAAAAAAGTGGAAAAATTTCGAATTCATAAAAATTGTACAATTTATGCATTAGAGAATTGGAAAATGTATGCATTGGAAAGATGAAAAATTAATATATTCAAAGTCGCGACTATTACATGCAGAAAAACTGCAGAAACGACGTACTGAAAAGTAGAAGAATGTGGGTACTGAAGAATTGCATAAATTCGTATTGAAAAATTAAAACATAAATGAAAAATTTAGAATTCATAAAAGTGTACGATTTATGTATTGGAGGATTGCAAAATGTATGCATTAAAAGGATGACAAAATAATATATACAAAGTAGCAGCATTTATGTGGAAAATGGCAAAACTATATATTGAAAAATTGCAGAATTTGTGTACTGAAGAACTGCACAAATTATGTACTGAAAAGTAAATGAAAAATTTACAATTTATAAAAACGTACAATTTATGTACTGGAGGATTGCAAAATGTATGCGTTGGAAAGATGAAAAGTTTATATATACAAAGTCGCGACATTTGTGTACAGAAAAATTACAGAAAGTATGTTCACAAAAGTTTCAACGTTTATGTGGAGAAAACTCGAGACATTATACATATGGAAATGTTGCAGAATTTGTGAACTGAAAAATTTCACAACTTATGTTTGAAATATTGCCAAATTGATGTATTGAAAACGTGGAAAATCTATGTATTGAAAAGGTGCAAAATCTATGTATTGAAAAGGTGCAAAATTTATGTATGGAAAAATTGCAGAATTTATATATTGAAAAGGTAAGAAGTAGATGTGTTCAAAAGTTGCTGCACTTATGTACAGAAAAATGTCAAACCTATGTATCGAAAAATTAAAGAATTTATATGATTATACATTATTTCTATCATGGCAACGATTCTTAATTTGTGCAAATCTGGAAAACTGCAAAAATTTTAACATTAGAAATTACGTCATATGTTTATTATTTTTTCCGGCAGAAAATTTGTAATACATTACTACTATTTATACAATTTTACATTATTTCATTTATCACAACAATTCTTTTGTATTTTGCCCTAATTCTGTATTAACTTCCAAAGAATCCTATATAATACAATAATATGTGTCATTACGTCTTATTATTAATTTAATTAACTAATAATCATTTAATTAATAATTCTTTCTCCCAGTAAGTTGTGTAATATATTACTATTATTTACATAATTTGAATGATATCTATTATCACCACGTTTCTTTTATATATCGTCCTAAATCCGTATTGCATTACTATTATTTATACAAATTTACATTATTTTATTTATCACAACAATTTTTTTTGCATTTTCATCTGATTCTGTATTAAGTCCTTAAAAATGCTATATAAGGCAGTAATATGTGTTATTACGTCATAATTGATGTATTGAAAAGTTAAATTTAGAATACATTTATTATTTATACATTATACGTAATTTCTATCATCGGAACGATTCTTTTGTATTTCATCCTACACCTGTATTAACAGCCAAAAAATCCTATATAATACAATAATATGTGTCATCATGTCATAGATTAATTTATTCTTTTCGTCAGTAAAATTTGTAATACATTACTATTATTTAAACAATTTTACATTACTTTTATTATCGCCATGATTTTTTTGTATTTCGTCCTAAATCTGTATTAACTTCCAAAATATTCAACATTCTACCACTGAATAAATTATTCAATAAATTATTATTTCCACAAACCCCACACTTTATCGCATTTCCTCCTTCGTCTTCGCCACCAAAATCCTACATAAATTATCATCCTCCGTCTACAAGAATCAATGCTAATAAATACGCTTTTCCTCTCAACATTTCGCTTGTCCGAAGAGTTTCCGGCTGCATAATCCGACGCAACACTGGGCTCGAGAAATTAGTGAAATTAGTGGAATTAGGGGAATTAGGGGAATTAGCGGAATTAGCGCGAAGCCGTTAAACGAATGGCTGCAAAGTTAATACCGTTTTAATGATCGTTGCGCCCGATTTGAAGTTCTTCAACGGAAATCTGTGCGAAACATTGAAATTTCAATGAAAAAAGGATTTTTCGGGTTCATTGAAGCTCGGGTATCGAGGGGAAAAATTGGAAATTTTTTGGGGTTCACTTCCATTTTTGTGGGTCAATTCTGACCCACTATAGTATTAAAATAAGCGAGCAAATTGACAAATCTTTTTTGCCAAAAATGATAATGAGTGCTTCTACTTGTTCTAAATATTTTGAAGATACTTTTACGACTTAACTATAATATCCTTATAAGACATTAATAATTTTGTATTTTCCGAAAAATTTTTAGTTATAATAAAACATTTTTTATTGTTTCTTGAAATTATCGCATCTCAAAATATTGAGAATCGATAAACCTTATTTTCCGGCAAAAATTGCAAGGTACCTTATGTATTTCTGAATTTCTTCACAATTCTTCACGACTATAATCTGTATTAAATTATTAATTACAGACGTGGAAGGTTTTTTTTTATAAAGTTTCCGGTGTACTTTTCCCATTTTTAACCGTTTTTTTTTTAATTGCCGCATCTCAAGGGGTATTGAAAATTTTCGAGACGTCTTGAATTTTTCTGGGTCAACTTTGACCCCCTTTGATATACTAAAAAAAATGAATCAAATTGACAAATCTTTTTCCAAAAAAAAAGGTAAAATTTTCTAAATTTCTTCACGTCGCCTTCATAATTAAAGTATTAAATTGACATTTTTTATTGTTTGTTCAAATTGGGATGTCGAGGGAAATATTGGGATGTTTCGAGAGCGGCTTGCATTTTTGTGGGTCAATTTTGACCCACCTTGATATACTCAAAAAAAAGCGAGCTAATTGCCAAAACTTTTTTTGGCCAAAGTTTATAAGGGGTGCCTTAACTTGTTCTAAATATTTTGTAGAGACTATTGTGACTTAACTATTATATTAATTACAGATTAGAAGTTGTTTAAAACATTTTTTTTAAATGGTGTTTCGACCCTTTTTTCAACGGTGTTCATAATTTTGAATATAGTAAAAAAAAATTTCTTTTATTTCTTGAATTTGGGATATCCCAAAGAATATTGGAAATTTTTGACGTCGCTTTGCATTTTTTGGGTCAATGTTGACCCACGTTGGTATACGGAGAAGGAAGAAAATATACAAACATTTTCTTGCAAAAATTTTTAAGGGGTGTCTTAAAATTTTCTAAATTTCTTCATGTCGCCCTCATAGTAATATACATTATACATTTTTACAATTTTCTAAACAAGTTATTTGTGAAATTTGCGTTTTTATCCTCAATGTTATATTTTATATTTTATTTTCAATATATTTTTATATATACTTTTGTAATTAGTCAATATTTACACATTTTTAACTGACATTTTTGAAAAAGTTAACATTGATCATTTATTTTTATCCTCAATGTCCACACTCTTCACTTTTCCACATGTTCCTCTCAACTTCCTCATTTTTCGTTATTTTTTGACGAGCCATTTATCAAACTTGAATATTTACACTCTCAAACTGACATTAATGAAAAGCTCAACATTATGATTTTTTATACTTTCTGCATTTATGTACTGATTACCCAACATTTTTATATATTGTTTTTTATATATTTCTACTTATTTTATATATATATTTATATATATCTGTTTTATATATACTTATACAAATGTATTATATATATATATATATATATATATATATACTATACTAATAAATATCTACATATTTGCATTTCTATACTTAATATTCACACTTTTCAATTAACATTAATCAAAACCCAAGATTTTAATACGTTTACTTAATAAATCAACTCAAACGTCGTCTGCAATTTTCTGAATTTTTCTCTCAATTTCCTTAGTCTTCCCTACATCTAAACAAATGATTATTATGAACCATTTATAAAAATTTCCATTTTTACTATTCGTTTCCGCTCACTTCTACTTCTCGTCGATGAGTCACGACGAAACTCGTCAAACGAAAAAGCGATCACGTTTCCACCTGCACTCAGCAAACGACCGAACGAACAATTTATGGTGGCGGAAGAGATTTCACGTTTATTTATGCCCACACTGGTCGATGCCGGAAAATAGATCTTCGTATGGAATATATGGAGCTTCTTTAAGACTGAACAAGGTGTTTATATAATAAATGAGACAGAGACGAATTGAAGGAATACGGGAAAAATGATCAAAAATGATAAAATTCATATATAAACCAACATACTAGACTAAGAAAATACGCGAAATATATATATATAAATACGAAAAAAGAAATATATATATATATATAATGTAAGTAAGTATATATTTATATACATACAGTGCAGTAAAAAATACTGTAATATTGTATTACAAATGTTTATGTTAAATTTGGTTGATGATGACGCACCGTATGCGTCATGTGAGACATTCACAAAAAAAATTGTCAAAATGTTTGCGAATTCGGCGATTATACGGTTGAAAATGTTTTTGTGAATTTTGGAACGTAGTGACGCACCGTATGCGTCATGTGAGAAAATTATGATAAAAAATTCAAAAAAGGTTTGCAATGAAACATTTACGAATTCGACGATTTTGCGGTTGAAAATGTTTTTATGGATTTTGGAAAGTGATGACGCACCGTGTGTGATTGTAAAAATGTTACAAAAACTTTACAAAAAATTGTAAAAATGTTTGCAATAAAATATTGGCAAATTCGACGATTTTGCGATGGAAAATGTTTATGTGAAGTTTGGATAGTGGTGACGCACCGTGTGCGTCATGTTAAAAGATCATGAGAAAAATTCGATGATTATCCGGTTGAAAACAGTTTACGTGAATTTTGGATAATGACGCACCGTGTGCGTCATGTGAAGAAATCAAGAGAAAACATTATAAAAATGTTTGCAATTAAATAGTTGCAAATATAGCAATTTTGCGGATGACAATGTTTATGTGAATTTTGGATAGTACTGACGCACCGTATGCGTCATTTGAGAAAATCATGAGCAAAAAAATGTAAAAACATTTGCAATAAAATATTTGCGAATTCGACGATTTTGCGGTATAAAATGTTTCTGCGAATTATGAATATTTGTGACGCAACGTGTGCGTCATGTCAAAAAGTACGATAAAAATGGTGATGTTTGCAAACGAATAATTGTGTATTTAACGTGCTTGCGGTTAAAAATATTTTTATGAATTTTGGGTAGTGGTGACGCACCGTGTGCGTCATGTTAAAGAATTATGAAAAAAATTATAATTAATGTTTGCAATGAAATATTTGAGAATTCCAGGATTTTGCGGCTGAAAATGTTTTAAATTTTTAAATATTGGTGACGCACCCTGTGCGTCATGTTAGAAAATTATCAGAAAAAATTATAAAAATGTTCCCAATGAAATATTTGCAAATTTGACGATTTTACGGTTGAAAATATTTATGCGAATTTAGGAATGTGGTGACGCACCGCGTGCGTCATGTCAGAAAATTACGATAAAAATTGTCATGTTTGCCAACGAATAAATGTGTATTTATGATTAATGATGTTGTGATGATTATGTGTAATGATGAATTATGAGTATTAATGACGCAACGTGTGCGTCATGTCAAAAAGTACGACAAAAATTATCATGTTTGCCAACGAATAAATGTGTATTTAATGAGCTTGCGGTTAGAAATGTTTTTATGAATTTTAGATAGTGGTGACGCACCGTATGCGTCACGTGAAAATATTTGCAAAGAAATATTTGCGAATTCGACGATTTTTCGACTGAAAATATTTACGTGAATTTTGAACAGTGGTGACGCGCCGTGTGCGTCATGTTAGAACATTATAACCAAAACGTGCAAAAATTTTGCGAATTCGACGATTTTGCGGCTGAAAATATTTATGTGTATTTTGGTTGGTGATGACGCACCGTATGCGTCATATGACACATTCACAAAAAAAAACTGAAATATTTATGCAAATACTAGGTAATGCTGACGCACCGTGTGCGTCATTGAAAAAAATGTTGAGACAAAAATTATTATTAACACTTTAAAAAAAACGCAAAATTGCAAAATCCGTAAATTTCATCATTTTCATCAACTATACGACATCAAAGAAGAAAACTACGACAATTATCAGTTATTAATTAGCAACCCCCTACATACACCCAATTTTACACTTTTTACATTTATATTTTTACCGTGTTCTTACCATTCCCAATTATTTCATTTATTCATCAGACATTTTACCTTAAAGTGATCCCACACATAAAACCTCGTGCACATCTCTAAATTTGCACTAGTGATCGAGAAAAATGCTTGCTCAAGAATTTGTGATCACCGCAAGTTACGACAGAATGTACGGATCCACGTGCATCGATGAAAGTTCGTTGCAAAATGACACGTAATATTCTTCTTAGAGACTAAGTTTGTTGCGCGTAAAGGTCCGCGTACGGTAGTCAATTGCAGAAAATCGTAATGAAAACGAATTACTGTCTTACGATGTGACTCGAGGGTTTTCTTTTAGGTGAACGAGTCTCTTACGTTGGAAAGTAAGTTTGTTTGCTGGTGTCAAAGGTTGAGTGGACTTTAAATTGGGCTTTTTTCAGTAAAAGCAAATGAATTTGAAAGTCGTTACGAGTGTTGAGTTGAGTGTAAAGAAGGTTTGCATTAATTTTGTTGAATAAATGCAAGTATATCGGAAGATATCGACGGGGTAAAAAAAGATTTAGGAGAATTTTGTCAGTAAAGCGACATTTTTTTTAACAGAATTTTGTCATAGGACCGAATATCTCGAAATATAGTAATTTAGTCATGATTTAAGTGATATTAATAATTTATTTTAATTTAACATATATTTATTCATAATTTTTTAAATAATATTAGATTAGTAATAACAATAATAACATTAATAACAAAATAATTTTTTCGTTATAACCAAATATTTTTCACATTCCCATGAAAAAAGTTGAGTGCGTAAAAAAATGTTTGTAATCATTTTCACGGTGAATTATTCTTCGCATTATTTGTTTTTTAATAAATGTAAATGTTTGGATAGATGTTGAGTGTGCAAAAAATGTTTACAGTAATTTTGTTGCTGAAACGGAATTGTTTGACAAAATTTTATCATAGGACCAACTATCTGGAATTATATTAATTTTATTAATTTAATTTAAATAATTGTATTAATTTAATATGATATTAATAATAATAGTGTTCAAAACAATTTTTTCATTATGACCACATATTTTTCACATTCCTACGAATTTGAATGTCGTTAGTGTGTTGAATTGTGTGTAAAAAAGGTTTGCATTAATTTTGTGGAATAAATGCAAGTATTTCGGAAGATATCTCGAATTATATCAATTAAGTAATTTAATAATTTTATTAATTAATTTAATTTAAGTAATTTTATTATTTTAATATCATATTAATAATAATAGTGTACAAAATAATTTTTTCGTTATAACCAAACCGTTTGCAACATTTTTCCTAATAAAACCAAATAATCTTGTCACAATATGCACTGCATACCTTCAAAACATATTCAATTGAGTGTTCAGCAACAACAGCATTAATTGTTTTTCCATAACACGTCATGTGTACAAAAAACACTGTTTATTTTGACACATATTAAGCGTCTATAGCAACATTTACATTAATTTTTTTTTCATTAAAGTGCAAGTATTTAGACACATTACATGTACAAAAAAAAAAAAATATTCCCAATAAATTTCATCAGCGAACGCAAACGCTCGTCCAAAGCAATATTTAGATTAATTTTTTTTTTAAATGAAAGGCAAATGTTCAGCCCTACGTTACATGTACAAATAAAACCCTCCCACCAATTTCATTAAGTGTTCAGCAGCAATTACATTAATATTTTTCCGCAACATGTCACGTGTATAAAAAATGCTGTTGACTTTGACTTATATTAAGCGTCAAAAGCATTATTTAAATTATTTTTTTTTATAAAATATAAATGTTCAGCCAGACGTTATATGTACAAAAATACTATTTACTTCGACACATATTAATCATCCAAAGCAACATTCACATTAAATTTTTCAATAAAATAAAAATATTCTATCACACGTTATATGTACAAAAAAAATCTTTCCAATAAATTTCATCAACGAACGCTAATACTCTTAACACTGCCTTCATAAGTACACAAAAAATACTTCGCCATAATTTCCTAAAAAAAAATCGAAATATTTTCACAATATTTCGAAATATGTTCAGTGCATAATTAAATGTTTGCAATGTTAATCTGAGTGTTCAGCGTTCAAAAAATACTGTTTACTTTGACACATATTATGCATCTAAAGTAACATTTACATTAATTTTTTTTTTCAATAAAATAAAAATATTCAATTACACGTTACATGTACAAAAAAAAAATCTTTGCAACAATTTCATCAACGAACGCAAATGCTCTTGACACTACTTCCGAAACTGCACAAAAAATTCTTCGCCACAATTTTCCTTATAAATCCAATTATTTTCAATAATCTCGCGAAACATGTTTAATGCATAATTAAATGTTTACATCAATTTTTCTAAAAAAAGCAAATGATCTTGTCAAAATATGCACAGTGTGCCTTAAAACATATTAATTTGAGCGTAAAGATACAATTGCATTAATTATTTGCCGCAACACGTTACGTGTAAAAAAAATGCTGTTTGCTTTTATAAAGTGTCCAAAGCAAAATTCACATAAATTTTTTTTTCAATAAAATACAAATGTTCAGCCGCACTTCTGCCATCATTCAGTGACATGTATACAAAAATCTTTCCAATAAATTTCATCAACGAACACAACTGCTCGTCCAAAACAATATTTACATTAATTAATTTTTAAATAACATACAAATGTTCAGCCACACGTTTCATGTACAAAAAAAATCTTTCCAATAAATTTCATCAACGAAAACAAACATCTTTAGTGCATAAATAAATGTTCGCAACAATTTTCCTAATAAAAGCAAATGATCTTGCCAAAACAATTTTTTCCGCAACACGTCACGTGTACAAAAAATACTGTCTACTTTGATACTTACTATGCATCTAAAGTAACATGAATTTACATTACATTAATTAGTTTACGTTAATTTTTAATAGTTTACATTAATTTTTTTGCAATAAAATACAAATATTCAGTCACGGGTTACATGCACAAAAAAAATCTTTCAATCCTTGCTCATCAAAGCAATATTCACATTAATTTCTTTTTTTTTAAAAAATGCAAATGTTCAGCCACATGTTACATCTACAAAAAGAAAATATTTCCAATAAATTTCTTCAACGAACGAAACTGTTCATCCAAAACAATATTTACATTAATTTTTCTTTTATAAAACATGAATCTTCAGCCGCACGTTTCATGTACAAAAAAAAGTTACACTAGACTTTTGTGTACGAAAAATATTGTTTCATTTTATTAAACATCCAAAGTAACATTCACATTTATTTATTTTTTTTTATAAAATACAAATGTTCAGCCACACGTTACATCGACAAAAAAATTATTTCCAATACATTTCATCAACGATCGCAAATGCTCTTGACACTGCCTCCGAAAGTGTGCAAAAATTTGCTTCGCCACAATTTTCTCAAAAAAACACAATAATCTTCCGAAACATGTTTAGTGTATAATTAAATGTTTGCATTAATTTTTTTTTCATAAGATACAAATGTTCAAACATATTATATCAAACACCTTATATATTATAAAAAAATCTTTCCAACAGTTTTATCAACGAAACGCACGTGTTCTTGACACTGCCTTCAAAAGTGCACAAACATTCATAATTTTCCTCATGAATCGCGTGCAGATAGGTGGGTTTCCAGAGAAGTGGATAAATTGGCAGGCAGCAGCTTGCAGCTTCTTCGTTCGGGTCGAATCTCGTTAGCCGGGGGCCGCGCTTTCTTCTGTCAACTCGTTCACAGAAGAGGCTATCTTCACGTGCAATCTAATGCAATCTAATGCAATCTAATGCAATCTGCCGGCGCGGCGATACCGTAACGGAGAAAGTGCATCTCGTAACACTTTCGTGTGCCAGCGTCACGTGTTACGTCGTGTCACGTTGCAGTATGTTCCATGGGCTCGGACATGGGGTGGCATGGGGGTGGACGCATTTGTCAAACTACGGTGTCGCACCTTACAGTACTACTATACATGCATATATGTATATATATATAAATGTTTTGTACATATATGTACAAAATATATGTACAAAATATTTTGCATAGGTACATATATATATATATAACAAAATACACAAAATAAACATATAAATATATACATTTATATATAAACACATAAATAAATGTATATATATATATATGTTTACAGTTACTTTTTACAAAATTATAAAATCTATAAAATACAATATACTTATCCGAAATTATTGTATTCTATAATTTTATTTTTCATACATTTTTAGTTTTATAATTTTATAAAAAGTAAATAAAAACATATATATATATATATATATATATATATATATATATATAATATTAAATATAATATTATTATTAAAATAAATATAAAAATATTATTAAATCCTACATATATGTATATACATATATATGAAACTAGAAATAAGAAATATAGAAATACACGTATCTAAATCCTACACATGTTTATATATATGCATATATATGTACGATTTAATAATATATATATTAGAATTTTATTTTTTATCCATTTTTAATTTTATTTTCGAATAGTTATATTTTATTTTATAGATTTTATAATTTTATAATTTTGTAAAAACTAAATGTAAACATATATATATATGTATTTTTTTTAATTTTTTGTTTATATATATATATATGTGTGTGTGTCTGTTTACATTTACTTTTTACAAAATTATAAAATCATAAAATCTATAAAATAAAATGTAATTATTCGAAATTATTGTATTCTATAATTTTATTTTTTATAAATTTTTAATTTTATTTTTAAATAATTATATTTTATTTTATAAATTTTATGTTTTTGTAATTTTATAAAAGTAAATATAAACATACATATATATATATATACATTTGTTTTATTTTTCGTTTATATATATATATATATATATGTGTGTTTAGATTTACTTTTTGTGTTTATATATATATATTTTTTCTTTTATTTTTCATTTTTGTGTGCATATACTTATACAAAAATAAAAAACGATATATACAGACATATTTGTACAAACAAAAAATATTGAAAGGAAGCCATACGTTTGACCATTGCATTTATTCGCGTGTTTAATTTTAGTAATTTACACATATATACATATATACAAATATATATATACACATTTATATTGTATATATAAATTATAAAAATAAATGTGAACATAAATACACAAAATATACAATATATGTACAAATGTAAAGTTATAAATACGCAATATATATATATATACATTTATGAATTTTCATTTGTTTTATTTAAGAATGAATATACGAGTATAATATAATGTAATATCAGAATACTATAACAATTATTTTTGTAATGATCTATATTTTTATTGAAAATGTTTGTCCATTGCATATATTCGCGTGTTTAATTTTAGTCATTTACACATGTACACATCTACACATATACACATTTATATTATATATATAATTTATAAAACTAAATGTGAACACATAAATACACATAAATACACAAAATGTACAAAAAATATATATATATGTATATATTGCGGTTTGTATATTGTATATTGCGTATTTATGAATTTACATTTATTTTATTTATAAGTAAATATATAATAGAATATAATATCAGAATGTTATAACAATTATTTTAGTAATTTTTATATATGTATGATATAAATGCATCTATGTGTACATGTATAAATGACCAAAATGAATAAGAATACGTAAAAACACATACATATATGTATATATATATGTACGATTGTAATAAATATTAAACTGTTAGGTAAACAAATTTACATAAATAGTACATGTAAATATGAAAAAATGCAAGGGTATAATGAATATTATCGTATGTGTATTTATATATTATGTAATTATGTATTCTAATGTTTTTACTTTTACTTTTAGTATGTTTACATATATATAGTACGAACATTTTTACAAATGTTACGGTAATATGTATCTATATATATATATATATATAAACGTGTTACACCATACACGTGCACATGAATATACATATATAATTTTATTTAATAAATCCTTCGAACGAATATAATATATATATATATATATATATATATAAAGTTTTTAAATAATACCTTTCAACCCCGTGCCGCCCCATGCAATCCCATAGAAACTAATACAACGTGACGCGCTTCGTTCAAAATGTTTAGAAACATTTGTTTTCAGTAACCAACCTATTACAAAATTTTCTTTATACAGTCAACACGTTTATGTACATGCATATATATATATATATATATAATTTTAATAAATATTATATTTTGCATGTTAATCATTGTACATAAACAGTAAATATGAATAGAAAACAGGCTATAAAAAGTTTAATATTATCGTATATGCACTTGTATATTCTGTATTTTTATGTTTCTAAAAATACATACATGTGTATATACATATATAATTTATGATTTTGGTATTTAATATCTGTACAACCAATATGTACTATATATATTGTATATATACAATGTACTTTATATTAGTATATACTATACCATATATATATACCATATGTATAGTATATATTGGTATGTACATACAATAAATAACAAAATCATAAATTATATAAATATGTATATACATATATATATTTAAAAGTATAAAAATACAAAATATACAAATGTGTATATGATAATATTCGTTTTAGCCGTTCACCTTTTTTGTATTCGTATGTATTGTTTATGTACAATGATTCACATAAAAATTTAATATTTAATACAATTATATATATATATACATCCTAATTACATTTCTGATACGAGCAACAATCTGCAAACAAATTTTCATTTTGTCCTACTCCACTCTTTAACACCGTAAACAGAATATTCGTCGTATTCTCACTAATAACGACAATTGCTTCTACACCCATGTTCCTTCGATTTCCCGTCACAAATAATAGTAATAAAGCCGTGGCGACGCACGCAATTCATAGGCAACAGTTTGAATCCGTGTCTTCCTTGACGTGACGTCCAACAATTTTCTAGTTAATGCCTGACACCCTTCGATACCTCGCATCATCGCAGAAACGCTGGAAATTGCGGAAATCGGCGGAATCGTAGAAAGTGTACAACGAGAATGCGAATCGATTCGAAGAAAAAAATCGGCGGAAATTCTGACAAAACGGTGACAGTCGATTTCAATTTTTTTGTGTGCGAACGAAAAGTGGAGTATATGAAGGAAATTTACGAAGATAGGGTCACGATTAAATATAATTTATGCTATTAATATAATTATAAAAAATAAATTAATATATATACATATAACAGTATGAGTATATATACAGTATACTATATATATATATAGTATATGTTAGTACGTACACATACTAAATAATAAAACCGTAAATTATATTTTACATAAATTTTGCACATTTCGTATATTTGTATGGTTACATTTATTTTTAGTGTTTATATGTATATTTTTCGTTTTTCATTTTTTGTTTTTGTATATATAGATATATGTACATATATATACATGTAGTATATATATTTATTTATTTATTCTTTATGTATTCAAATATGCATCATGCATCATGCATCACGCAACCCCATAGAAAATAATACAACGTGACACGTTTCGTTCAAATTGTTTAGAAATATTTGTTTTCACTAACCAAGCTACTGCAAACTTTTCTTTATATATATATATATATATGGACCGTTTATTTTGAAAGTGGTGTA